>JAJHZJ010000565.1:0-377870 GCA_023548195.1 Bettongia penicillata ogilbyi
ATCCTAGACATCATCTTGTAAGAAATTGTAAAAAAAAAAAAAAATCTGCCCTGATATTCTACAATAGGAGGGTAAAATAAATATTGAAAAAATCCTTTCATTGCCTCCTGAAAGGATACCCAAAAGAAAACACCTAAGAATCTTGTAGCCAAATTTCAGATCTTCCTAATCAAGGAGAAAATGCTGCAAGCAGACAGAAAGAATACAATTCAGGTGCTGTGCAAATGCAATCAGGATAAAATAAGTTCTAGCAGCTTCAACATTAAGGGATCCCAGGGCTTGGAATATGATATTCCAGAGGCCAAATAAGCTAGGATTAAAATCACTAATCACCTACTCAGAAAACAGAGTATAGTACTTTAGTGGAAAAAATGGTCATTCAATGAAATAGATTATTTTTTTCATTTAGTATTCTTTTTTAATATAAATTTATTTTTTTAACTTTTTACATTCATTTTCACAAAATTTTGGGTTCCAAATTTTCTCCCCATTTTTCTCCTCTCCCCCCCAATACACCGAGCATTCTAATTTTCCCTATGACCAATCTGCCCTCTCTTCTATCATCCCTCCCTTCTCTTGTCCCCATCTTCTCTTTTGTCCTGTAGGGCCAGAGGACTTTCTATTCTCCATTAACTGTATTTCTTATTTCCTAGTAGCAAGAGCAATACTAAACAGTTGTTCCTAAAACTTTGAGTTTCAAATTCTTCCCCATACCTCCCTCCCCACCCATTCCCTTTGGGAAGACAGGCAATTCAATATAGGCCATATCTGTGTAGTTGTGCAAATGACTTCCATAATAGTCGTGTTGCGTAAGACTAACTGTATTTCCCTTCATCCCATCCTGCCCCCAATTGTTTCTATTCTGTCTTTGGAAACTGTCCCCCCTCAAGAGTGTTGACTTCAAATTGCTCCCTCCTCCCATTGCCCTGCTTTCCATCATCCCCCCCACCCTGCTTATCTCCTTCTCCCCCACTTTCCTGTATTGTAAGATAGGTTTTCATACCAAAATGAGTGTGCATTTTAGTCTTTCCTTTAGTCGAATGTGATGAGGGTGAACTTCATGTTTTTTTTCTCAGCTTTCCTCCTTTTCCCTCCACTAAAAAGTCTCCTGCTTGCCTCTTGAATGGGAGATAATTGACCTCATTCCATTTCATACTCTCTCCTCCCACTACATTTCTCGCTCACCATTTACCTTAATTTCTTTTAAGATATGGTCCCATCCTATTCAATTCACTCTGTGCTCTCTGTCTCTGTATGTGCGTGCATGTGTGTATGTGTGTGCATGCACACGTTTACATGTGTGTGCATGTGTGTGTGTATGTGTGTGTGTGTGATCCCACCAACTACCCAGATACTGAAAAGTTTTAAGAGTTACAAATGCTGTCTTTCCATGTAGGAATGTAAACAATTCACCTTTGGTAAGTCCATTATGACTTCCCTTTACTGTTTACCTTTTCATGCTTCTTCTCATTCTTGTGTTTGAAAGTCAAATTTTCTTTTCAGCTCTGGTCTTTTCATCAAGAATGCTTGAAAGTCCTCTGTTTAATTGAAAGACCATATTTTCCCCTGAATGTATTATACTCAGTTTTGCTGGGTAGGGGGTCCTTGGTTTGATCCTAGTTCCTTTGACTTCTGGAATATCCTATTCCACGCCCTTCGATCCCTTAATGTAGAAGCTGCTAGATCTTGAGTTATCCTGATTATATTTCCACAGTACTGGAATTGTTTCTTTCTAGCTGCTAGCAATATTTTCTCCTTGACCTGGGAATTCTGGAATTTGGCCACAATGTTCCTAGGAGTTTCTCTTTTTGGATCTCTTTCAGGCAGTAATAGATAGATTCCTTCAATACTTATTTTGCCCTCTGGTTCTAAAATCTCAGGGCAGTTTTCCCGGATGATTTCATGAAGGAAGATGTCTAGGTCTTTTTTTTTCTTATTGCTTTCAGGTAGTCCCATAATTTTAAAATTATCTTTCCTGGATCTATTTTCCAGGTCAGTTGTTTTTCCCATGAGATATTTCACATTCTCTTCCATTTTTTCATTCTTTTGGTTTTGTTTTATGATTTTTGGTTTCTCAGAAAGTCATTAGCCTCCATCTGTTCCATTCTAATTTTGAGAGAACTATTTACTTCAGTGAGCTTTTGAACCTCTTTTTCCATTTGGCCAATTCTGCTTTTGAAAGCATTGTTCTCCTCATTGGCTTTTTGAACCTGTTTTGCCAATTGAGTGAGCCTATTTTTCAAGGTGTTATTTTCTTCAGAATTTTTTTGGGTCTCCTTTAGCAAGGTATTGACCCATTTTTCATGCTTTTGTTGCATCTCTCTGATTTTTTTCCCAGTTTTTCCTCCATCTGTCTAACTTGATTTTCAAAATCCTTTTTGGCCTCTTCCTTGGTCTGAGCCCACCGGACATCCACCTCAGATGTCTGGGATAGAGAGGCCCCCAACCTCCACTTCTTTCCCTGATGGTAAGAATTGTTCCTCGTCATCAGAAATAAAAGGCAGGAACATCTGTCCCCAAGAAAGTAGCTTTCTATGGTCTTATTTTTCTTCCCTTTTCTGGGCATTTTCCCAGCCAGTTACTTGACTTCTGAGATTCCTCTCCACCCCCACCTAGATCTGCCCTGCTAGTGCTTGGGGTCTGAGATTCAAATGCTGCTCCCCAGCCTCAGGGCTTTCAGTGGCAGGTGTGGCTGCTATTCAATTTAAGTTGTGGTGCTCGGGTGGGGGCAGGGCCACCTCCCAGGCTCAGTTCCTCCGGGGGGTTTATATGGAGACCTTTGGTAATGGACATTAGCCCCTTCCTGCTCTGGGAGTCCCGGGCTTCCATTGCCTCTGCCATTACCTCTGCCGCTGCCTCCTGAGTAAGCCCGAGTCATGGAGACACCCCACTCCCTTCTCGGCCAGCCCAGAAGTCTCCATCACTGACCTGTAGTGCCTGTGGGTGGAGGGACCTTTGCGGCTGCTGGAGGTTCTGTCCCTGAAGCCTGCTCGAATCTGCTTCTCGGGGCTGCGGGGCAAGGGCAGCGCAGTGGTGTGCTCCGCTGTCCGGTGTGTGAAGGACCCCTGGGGATGGCTTTCCAGGGCTCTCTGGAAGGGAAATCTCTTCCACTATGTTTCTGTGGGGCTTGCAGTGCTCCAGAATTTGTGGGGAGTTCTTTTTACAGGAAATTTATGGGCTGTGGGTTCGGAGCTAGCATAAGTGAGTCTTTCTACTCCATCATCTTGGCTCCTCCCTCCTTCATCTAGTATTCTTGATGAAAAAACCAGGGTTGAATAGAAAACTTGTCTTTCAAACACAAGAATCAAGGAAAGCATGAAAAGATAAACAGGAAAGGGAAATCATAATGGACTTACTAAAGTTGAATAGTTTATATTCCTAAATGGAAATATCATATTTATAACTGTTGTGATTTTTCTCAGTGTTATGATAGTTGGGAGGATTATATCCATATAGGCAGAGGCCACAGAATGAGTTCAATAGGAAGGAATATATTTAAAAATAAAATTAAAGCATGAGGGAGGAATATATTGGGAGTACAAAGGGAGAAAAAGAGTGGGTCAAATTTTCTTTGACATTAGAGAGGCAAAAAAAAATTGTAGGGGAAATTGTAGGGGAAATACAAAAATTTCAATTGTAGGGGAAAAGGAGGAAGGTGAGAGGGAAAAGTGAACCCTATTCTCATTACATTTGGCTTAAGGAGATAATAATATATGTACCCAATTTGCTAAGAAAATCTATCTTACACTACAAGAAAGTCGGGGAGAAGGGGATAAGTAGGGTGTGGGGGAATTATGGAAGGGAGGATAAATAGGAGAGGGGAGTAATTAGAAGTAAACACTTTCGAGCAGGGATAGGGTCAAAAGAGGGAACATAATAATTGGGGGGCAGGATAGGATGGAGGGAAATATATGCTTTCACAAGATGACTTTTATGGAAGTGTTTTGCATAGCTCTATCTGTATTACATATAATGAATTGTTTGCCTTCTCATTGGGGATGGGTGGGGAAGGAGGAAAGGAGAGAAGTTGCAACTCAAAGTTTTAAAAACAAATTTCAATAATTGCTTTTACATGCAACTGGGAAATAAGTCTACAGGTATAGAAATCTTGCTTGCTCTACAAGAAAATAGAGGAGATGGGGATCAGGGAAGGGAAGGGTATGATAGAAGGGAGGACAGATGGGAGGGAGTAATCAGAATGCATGCTATCTTGGGTTGGGCAGAGGCGAGAGATGGGGCAAAAATTTGGAAGTCAAAATCTTGTGGAAATGAATGCTGAAAACTAAAAATAAAGTATATTAAAATTTCAGAAATGTTAAAAATTGTTTTTACATGCAACTGGGAAATAAGATGTACAACAATAGGTTACAGAAATCTGTCTTGTCCTTCAAGAAAATAAAGAGGACATGAATAAGACAGGTGTAAAATGAAAGGAATGGCAGAGTGGGGGAAGGGATAATTAAAATGTATACCATCTCAGGGTGTGAGGGAGAGGAAAGACAGGGAGAAATTTTGGAGCTCAAAATCTTGTGGAAATGAATGTTGAAAACTAAAAGTGAATAAATATTGAAAAAATTAAAAAAACTGGGCTCTAGATAATAATTACAAACTATATATGAACCAACAATATGAGGTGGTAGCTAAGACAATATTACTTCAATACTGGAAAAAATCTTTGATTGCACCAATGGCATTACTCCCTTCATAGACAGCAAATCATTGATACCTTCTTATTATGTGTGATTCTTTTTCAATATTCTTTCATAATTCCTGCACACATAATTCATCAAGAGAACCAATTGTATAATCAAGGTATTATTCTATCACTCATTGTTCAATTATTTGACTGAACCACCTCTTTTTTTCATTATATGTTGCACTGAAAATATACCTTACACTACACTTTTGAGTCTTATAATGAGAAATATGTTTTTATTTACTTGTGACCACAGGCATCTTTCCATTTCCTTTTGGTTCACACTGCAACCTTGAGTCCACATCGATAGGTACATTTTGAAATTCACAAGAATACGACATTATTATTACAATATTTTTGATTAAAAATGAGTGCTTTTTTCCTAGGGTGAAATATGAGATTACCAAAATATAGCAAGAAATTTCCTAGATGCCAAAGAGACAATATGAGGTAGATGGTAAAGTAATTAGCAATGAATTAAAGGAAAGAGGTGGAAGAAGCAAGTCAAAAAAGTTTTCTCAGGGAATTTAGCTAAAAGAGGGAGGAGAGATATAGGACAATAGCTAGCAGGAATGGTCAGATCAAGGGCAGATTATTAGGGATAGAGTGACATGAACATGTTTGTAGACAAGAGTAAAAGAGTCAGTATATAGGAAGAGTAAGATAAGAGAATATGGATAATAGTAGGGGCAGTCTGATAGAGAAGTGTTTAAGCGTATACGTAATTAGTCTTGGGAAGGAGTTTGTGTAAAGGAAAATGGAGCATGTATGGGTGATGACAGCATGAAAACTGGGACTATTTTCTGCATAGGTGAAGTAGAATGGAGGAGTAGGTCACAGGAATTGAGTAGACTGAAGAATTATAAAGTAAGGATAATTGAGAGCTCATTAATATATCGGTTGACGTTCTCTGGGGCAAGACTTGGGAAAGAGAGAAATATTGTGAGTCATGCATTTAACTCCTTGAGAAGGAAGTTGATTGAATAGTTACTAAATATAGAGCAAGTCTCAGGGTAGAGGAAAAAAAACAGAAGGCAGATGTCAAGGTTTTGCAATGAAAGAGATTCAATTTGTAATCAGGTACATTTTGGATTTCTAGACTTCTGATGTCCCTTCTCATTCTGAGATCCAATGATTCCACACTTTGCCTATATTTTTTCATATTCCCATTAAAATGCATTTAAACAATTTGTAGCACTGTAAGTATTAATTATTTTCAAGGAAAATTCACCTATGCATAATAATCTCCAAGCCTTTGTGGCTTTACTACAGTTTTTTTGTTTTTGTTTTCGGTTTCTTTTGGAAACTGAGACTGCCAGGGTAAATAATGATCACTTCAGTAAAAAGACTTTCTTTGGATGTCATCTTACTGGACTTATCTAGTGTATTCAGGACAATCACTCATAACAATGTGCTGTCTTCCCTTATTTTACAGATGCTACTCTCAAATGGCATAGGTCTACTCTCTCATACCACTCTTTAACAATCTAAGTAGGTCTTATTTGTCACATTTCTATCTCTTAAAAGACTATTCTTTCACTATCAACCTATTCTTCTTACTCTTATCTCAGACCCTGTCCTGTGAATAGTAGGAATAAACTTTACATTTGGACTCCTAATTTCTCGTATCCTTGAAGACTGATTCTTCAAGAATTTGAACATCTCTATTAATTCTGCTTAATTCCTTTTAGGTTAAACCTAGTCCTGCAAATACTGCTAATTTAATATTTTAAGTAATAAAAAAACTTATTGCATATGCATTTTAAATATTGTTGATCTATTTTGGGAACTGAACATTGTGATATCTTATTAAAATTAATTCTATGTTTATATGTATTTTTTCCTATACCAAAAATTTTTCTATGAGAGACACATATTTAAATTAGGTAGCCATTAAAATATAAGTTTAACTTCATAGTACATGTAAAACTAGAAAAATACATATAGAGTGTTTTTAAAGTATCATCTCCCACCAATATGAAGTTTTAGTTATATAATCTTTAAAACTTATAAATCATATAAATATATGTAAGGTTATATAATGTTTTTTTTTTAAATAAAAATATAAGAGAAACTGCCACAGGTGCAAAAGATTCAGTCTCCCCAAGGCCTGCTCAGGTGCTGTCTGAGCGGCACAGCCCACTCTGGACTGCACTCTGCTCTCAGCACTGCGTGATAAACACTTCCGGGTGACCTTCTAGGCTGTCTTGGGCTGGAGATTTGCTTCACGCTATCATTCTGTTGGTTTGCAGCTCCAGAATTTGTTTGCAGCATTTTTTTCAGGTATTTGTCTGGGCTTAGAGGGAGCACTGTAGAAAGTCCGTACTGCTACTCTGACATCTTGACTCTGCCCCCAAGAGATTCTTTTCTACATGATTCTTTTCAACTCTATCTATTTTCTTTACACAAAATGAGGTTAACAACAATTTCTTTTTCTGCCATGGCAGATAATTTTAGATAGTTCCTTTAAACCAGTTCTTTTACTGCCTAATTCTTTTCCAAAACCATTTTTTTAAATAATAAATTTTATGTCTTCCCATTACAGTCATTACAGCTGAAATTTCTAAAATATTTTACTATATTGGAATAAAAATATAATTCCTATCTGAAGAGAAAATGACAATACATAGGGTTTATTGTGATTTGAAATATTTCCCCCTGAAATTTCATCAGTGATAGAAAAATTTCTTTAATGTCATGGATATACTATTCTCTTCTATTCACCTGACAAAAATTTACACAGCTTCACCATATATTCATTTAAGTGATGAATCCCATTAATTCTCAGTGAAAAGACATAAATTTCAATAAGTAGTTGAGATAGAAAATTTTTAGTGTATTTTATTTTACTTAATTATGGTTTTTCAAATTTTGAAGATGAAATTCAGAATGTTTTCCTTAAAGGGAGAGATATTAACTTTCTAGCATACATTTTATTTTGAATATGAAGCTTAACAAAGGGAGAACAATGGAGAAAGGAAAGAGGGAATGAAATAAACATATAGCTGCTACTAGATGCCAGTTACTACATTAAGCACTTTATAAATATCTTCTCAACAATCTCGAGATATAGGTGAAATTAGGATCTCCATTTTACAGTTGAAATTAGAGCAAGAAGAAGATAAATGACATTCCCAAGGTCACAAAGCTAGTAAGTGTCTGAGGCAAGATTTGAACACCTATTTTCCAGACTCTAGCACTAGTGCTCTAGCCATTGTATCTCTTCCTTCCTCAGGACTCTGCAGTAACATGGAAAGGAAGATACAGAAATTCCAGTTTTATGGAAATTATTTATTGATGCTACTTAAGGGCAGTTGGTGATATGTAACATATTTTTGTGTAGAAATAATCTACTTTTTCTTATTATCATTATCAATTTAAGTAAAGCTATTTTCATTTGTGTGTGTGTGTGTGTGTGTGTGTGTATCCTTATGAAATCCAGACTCTAGCCGGTAGAGGTTTTTTTTTTTATTCCTATCTTCTATAGTGCTTCGATCTATGTTGTCTCTCAGTAAAAATGTGTTCAATGTTTGCCCAAGTAAATACTGAGAATGCTTGCTATATTATAATGACACTCAGTATCAAACATGATGTTAATGCTGATTAAAGTATTGGTTGAGTATTATATAATACAAAATAGATGTCAAATATATATCATGTAAAATCTATCATGACATAAGAATATTGCTATATTTATGTGTCAACATACATTGTTTTCCATCTTCATTAATGATATCAAATTATGTAGTCGCCCTGAAAAGAAGGTTAACTTCTTCATCTGGTGGGGACCTTCCAATAACAATGACATTAAAATGCCATGTGAACTCAGTAAGTACAACTTTTTAATATGTACCAAGGAATAATAGAGAGTGAAGGCTTTAAGTCTAAACCCAGAGGGAAAAAAGTGAAACAATGATTGAAGATGTTATTTACAAATATTTTGTTCTTCTTCAGGCAAAATACATTGAGGAGAAAGCTATTAAGGAGATATTTGAGATTATATATGTTAAAAGACTTACTGGTGTATTGGTACAAGAATAATGGATATTACACATTTAGAAGAATTAGTACCTATTCAATATATGTTTTAACATATCCTTTTTGAACACGATCAAACATAAACATAATGTTTACAAAATACAGTACTCATTACTCTCAAAATAACTACTGAAAGATAAATATTTCTTCATCAAGACATAGAAAAGGCATTAAAATTATTGTAGCTCACAGTAAATACACTAAAAATTTCAAATATGTAGTTGGAACAAGACTTTGCAAAGAAATAGTAAAATTCAACAACGTATATACAACTGTATTTGATACTTGTAGATGAAAGTGATTTACCTTGGAATAGAGCCTATTAAAAACTTACAATCCAGGGGTGGAATCAAAGTATACTCCATTTATCACAAACACATACACTCAACCAATAATATATTAACAAAGCTATATCAAACAAATGTCTTGGGCTTTCAGATTACTTTATAGAAATGGAGGGATTTATAATAACAGAAAACTTTTCTTCATTAACTTCTAAATGAAATTTATCATTTCCTTCACTTATGAACACATATTCTTAGAAAAGTTTCATAGGCTTTACTGGACTGCCAAAGAGCTCCACAACAGAAAACATTAATAAATCTTTATCTACAACATTTCTTATCAATTGTCAAGTAATTTAGAGGGGAAAAGTACTCCATTAGGATACTTGAGTCCATTTGTGATTTTTTTCTTGCATACTCATGTAAGTTACTTCTCCCCACAATGTTGATAACATAATTGCCTATTTCTTAAAAAACAAAACAAAACAAAACAAAAAACTGTCATCCTCATCTTCATCACTGTCATCAGGGTGTTCTGGAATCAGGTTTCTCCCGATTTTGAGTGGAACCATTTACTTATCAGATTTCTACAAATACAGGGCTTAATTTATAAAAATTGCCTAGACTCAAGAGAGTGATGGAGAAATATATAATACTGCAGATTAAAAGCTAGTCTTGCATACAATTTCCTTCCACAAAGACTACTATTAAGAATTTTCCAGTATACCCCTGGATATTGTATACTTTTAAGTAAATGTAGGAGTCTTTAATTCCAACCTCTTTCACAGAATTTTAGGTAGCAGATTTTTCTCATTCATTTGTAAGGAGGATTTGATCCAACATAAGAAAAATTCCAATCATATGTTATGACTTAGCTTGTATCTGCTCCAGAAACCTTGGGGACTGGACATATATCTTATATATATATATGTCAAATATAGAAGCTTTCCTTTGTAAATAGGGAAAATTGAGGAGCTTTGATTCTACCATCTCATGTCATCTGGGGTTCTGTGATCCCCAGAAGTTGACCTGAGAAAATAAGTCTTACTACTATCTGGACGTCTGATGGAGAACAAAATTGCGACATTAGATTAAAAAATTACCACACTTCAGACCTCCTGAGACTTCTATTGGTTGTAAAGAGGATATCCTTCAATAAACCTCAGTAGTACATATGAGTTTTGGAAACTAGTTGTCTTTGTCTCTGATGGCACTACTGATATGACGAATTCACTCAGAGAACATTTAGTAATAAGTTGTATGTATAAGCCTGCAGAACCCAGGATAGCGAAAATTCAACCTCTTTCTCATACATTTCTACAGAATATTTATGAATAATAATGTGTGTAGATATTTAGAACATCTTGACTCAAGATTTTGGAAATAAATAAGTGAGCTGTCACAAATTACATTCTATAGGAGACTATATCTTTATTAGGCCATTGATATGTATAGTAAGAGAGATCTAACTGTTCTTATTTTTTTTTTAACTAATAAGAATCATTTGATAAAGTAATGCATGATTTTCCCATAAAGCTTGCAAAGGTGCATTTCATTCATATGTTTGCTACTTCTTTATTATTGCTGTTTAATTGATTTTTTTTGTTTTTATATCACTTTTATTTCAGTTATATCACTAAATCTTATCTACTCAGAAAGTCTTTCCTCCTAGCAAAAAAAAGGAGCAAAAGTAGTTCAGGAAATCACATTGATCACATATAATGTTGTATGTAATATTTTACATTAATAGTTCCCTATTTCTGAAATGAATGTGGGAAATCTCATTTTCTTAGTTCTTTCCTGAGGACATTTGTTTATTACAAACACAAAGTGTTCTAGTTTTTGTTGTTCTTTTCATTTATATTGTTGCTCTCACTGGATATAGGTTTTCTGGCCCTGCTCTCTTCATTTTGAGTTAGTACATTGGTTTTCCCATTTTTTACCTCTGAATTCTTCATGGTAGTCATTTTCTATAGTGTTTTAATATTTCATTGCATTTATGTACTATAATTGTTTCAGATATTCAACAATCAATGGATACCTACTTTATCTATAGTTCTTTGGTATCTCAAAAAATATTGCAGTAAATATTTTTAAATATATGGGATCTTCTTATATCTATTCCATCCCCTGGCAAATATACATAGAAATAGAACTATAGGACAAAGTATAATGATGTTTAACAACATTTTTAGTGTAATTGCAAAATGTTTTCCAGAAGTATTGAACCAATTTTTAGTTTCAACAAGTGTATTACTGTTTTCTCCATGCATATGTCAAAACCATATGTAAGTCCTTGAACAATGTAAAAACAAGGACAAATTTGTTATTGAACAATTAATAATACAAAGCAAAGCATAAAATATGGAGATAATTCAAATCAAAAATTTCTCCACTGTCATGTTATACCCATTGTAATGTGAAAATGGAAAGGAGTGTCTCTATGAGTTGTGAGCCATATAGATATTCCTCTTTAGAAATGGCTTTGCAGTCATTGCATTAATCTCCAAAATATCATGGGAATTCATAAATGAATAGATATGAATTTTATGTTGAAAAAAAGAGAAGTTTTCTACCAGTATTTGCAAGCCTCAAATTTATGCAATATGCAATATGTCTTACCTCCATTTTCTTTATGGAGATCATTTTTTTTTCTTCTTAAATTTGAAGATGAAGAAAACACAATGAACAAATTGGTGAGTAAATTCAGTATTGCTTACTTAACTACAATACATGTATGAAGCAACAAATATCTATTAAATAGAATTAATAGAAAAATTTTGCATACACTAAAGTAGATTTTATGCTATGAATTTCATTTTTTCCGCTCTCCAAGAGTTTCATGAAACATTGGTAATTTCTAGCTATTGGTTTTATGTGGATTGGTCAGACTTTTCAATGTTAACAAGTCAAGCATCAATGGAAATCATGGAGATGAACTACAAAAGCATAGGGTGGTATAATAAATATATATGCAAGCACCTCCATGTGATTTGGCTATTATTGATTCTTAGTTTCCTTTGTGTTTTTCTGATACTTGAATATCTTCGTATCTTCAAAAACAGATCCACTGCAAGTTCCAAACCTGACTGATTTTTGTTAAAAGTTTTTAATTCTGCCAGCAAAGTTGTTCAGGATCTTCTCCTTCAATGTCATGATTTATTTCATGAAACTGCATGAAAAGATTGCTGCATTATTCTTCACTTAAAAGAAGAGTAAAAATGAGTTATATGAAAATCTTCACTTCATTATCTTTTATTGAAAATAAGGCAAAGCAGATCATTTGACAAGGTTATTTTATGCACAGTTCATCTTTAGTTTTTTATGTATTGTATACCACATAAATAAAGGGATATTAAACTATGTATCTCCATTTACACAGGCACCAACATTCCTTCCAGGATAATATTCAAAACAGAAGAAATGAATCACCAGTAGTGAGTCAAATCAATATACATTTAAAATTTCTTCTAATAGTGATTGCTAGAATAAATGAAAATGATAAATAATTTCAGGCCTATTGTTATTCTTATGCCTCTATTCTCCTTCCCAAATAAATGTATATTTACAATACATCTTTCACTCCTTCTAACCTTGGACAATAAATTGAAAATTCAATCAAAGTGTGAATGGAATAATACTTCCATGATCATGGGAAAATCCTTCATTTTTTTCAAGTAGGTGTCTATGACTAGGGAAGGTTAAAAGATTTAGTGTAGAGAGAATCAATGGACATTTTTGTTCCATATATCAAAGCCATGGGGTGAATTAAAATGAATGTTCAAAGAGAATAAAGCAAGATCTCCTTGGGGACCTTGTCTTGATTTCTTAGAAATTATATGTATCATTATTTATTTATAAGTGCATGTATGATCATAAGACTTATCTGATTTGGTACAGTTTGCGTGTATATGTGTATGTACATTTGCAACTTTGGGACAAAAACTAGTTTACATGTCTGAACCAATTTTTATTTCTTCTTATTAAGATCGTTATATCCCTCATGTAATATGTTTTTAAAGTGACCTTTAAAATTGCATATTTTTCCTATGTATTTTCAATTGCGCATAATTAAAATGGCTAGGTTTTATAGTATAGATTATGTAGACAGAGATTTGAAAATCCAGTTAAGTCGTTTTTTCTCAGAAATTGTTCTACATTTTTGGAAATGAATTATCTTCAAAATTTTGCATTAAATTTTTTAGTCACTAGGAGCAAATGATTTTTGTAACTCTATTGCACTAAAAATAGCAACTTCTTAATCTAAAAGTTTCCTAAGGATCTATGTCAATTCCTTTAAATTATTTTTCTTTTTTTATTCTGAACCTAACTGTCATCAATAAATAAGTCCCTTAACTTGAGGATGAATAGTTGACACGCAAAGTGCTGGCCCCAGTGCTGCTATTAGTAGGTGATTTTTAAGGTGAAAGTCTCAACAATGCTCAGGGAATAGTCTAAACAGGAATCACAGAAGCAAACTGAGTAGGATTTCCTAGTAAATATATAACAACTCTCTTTCTGGATGAAGAAAAATGTGTGGATGAAAAAATTTCACTTTAATCTGCATTTTAATGTTTTCTCTACCATTTTATTAAGTCTAGAGTTGACAATCAGCAAAACAATGAATTAAACCCGGATTTATAGCATTTGTCTATTTCTGTTAGGTAAATGCTCATATCAAAAAGTTTAACAAGATGCAAGTAGATACAGCACATCCTTAAAAAGTCTCAATTCCAGGAGTAAAAGGGTGGCACTTTCAGATATACTATTGCTAATGGAAAAGAGCTAAAAGCAAAATCAAGAGTCCATTCACTCTGTGTTTGTCTCTGTCCCTCTCCCTCTCTGCCTTGCATTTATTAAGTGTTAACTATGTGCTATTTTGGAAGATACAAACATGAGTGCAAAAGAAAGACAATTTATTTCCTCAAGAAGCTTACTTTCTAATAGAGGAAGACATATAAAAAGTAGTAGAAAATATGAGTTGGGAAGAAGGCAAGTAGGAACATAATGGAATGTCCAAAACACAGTACGTCTGTCTGTCTATCTATCTATCTATCTATCTATCTATCTATCTATCTATCTATCTATCTATCTATCTATCTATCTATCTGTCTGTCTGTCTGTCTGTCTGTCTGTCTGTCTGTCTGTCTGTCTGTGTGTCTGTCTGTCTTTCTGTCTGTCTATCTGCCTTCTTGAATGCCTGCCTGCCTGTCTATCTGTCTGTTGATCTCACCCTACAAGGTGCCAGGCATCTTGCTAGACACTGGAGATGAAAGCACAAAATAGAAACAATTCCTCTTCTCAAGGAACTAATAATCTATTGGGAACAACAACATGTACACATTTAAGCATACATTTTAAACCTAAAGTATGTGTATTTGTGTGTGCCTTATATAGATAACATATGCACATATACACACTTACATATATGTGAGTTTGTATATATGCACACATACATGAAGTAATGCTAAGGGAATTTGAAGATCTTCTCTGCCTCTTAACAGGTCCATGTGACCTGCTTTGAGCTTTAGCCTGGCCCACAACTTGCGTCACATGCAGTAGATGGTGGGAGGAGCTTGCCAAATGGGTGGAGGAAGACAAGTGGAATTGAGAGAATATCAAGGCAGAGTTGAGAGACCGAGTAAAGCAGAGCAGCTAGCATGAGTGATAGAGGGAGAGATTTTGCCTAAGGGAGTTGTTTGTGGGGAGACCTAATAGAGGGAAGGTTTTGGGATGACTGTGCTTCCTGTGTTGATAATATGTATAAATTTCTTTGTTACTATGATGGATTTGACTCTCTGGTCTTTGAATAAATGTTTTGGTTTTGTCCTTTAGAAAGAAAGTTTATATTTTGCAAATTTACTCTGAAATATGCATCCATGTCCGCAGAAGAGGCTCATCAATTGAGAAATGGTTAAGCAAGCTGTGATATATGAATGTAATGGAATACTGTTGTTCTCTAAGAAATGGTGAGAAGGCATATTTCAAAAAAAACAAAAAGACTCAAATGAACTGATGCTGAGTGAAGTGAGCAAAAGCAGAACATTGTACACAATAACAGCAACATTGTGCAATGATATCTATGATAGATTTACCTCTTTTAGCAATATGATCCAAGATAATTCCAAAAGACTTATGACAGAAAATGCCATTCATATGTAGAGAAAGAACTATGAAATCTGAATATAGATTGAAACAATCTTTTTAATTTTTTTTCTTTCTCATGGTTTTTCCCTTTTGCACTGATTCTTCTTTCACAACATGACTGATGTCAAAGTATGCTTAACAAGATTGTATATGTATAATCTATTTCATACTGCTTGCTGTCTTAGGGATGGAGGAGGGAAGGGATGAAGGGAGAAAACTTTGGTACTCCAAATCTTACAAAAATGGATGTTGAAAGCTATCTTTACATTTAATTGGCAAAAAATAAAACACTATTAAGTGAAAAATTATCAGGACTGAATTATGTGATCTTAAAAAAATAAAATTGCATGGGAGAAGGCCAAAATAGTAATTACATCATAAAAGTAGAGTGTGAAAAGAAGAGTTTGTGCAATATTCTTTCACATCATTGCGTAGATGACTAGACATCATTATGTCTAGCTGTGATAACTAGCAAGGATTTCTGATCAGTTTGACCTAGAGATTGGAAAATTCCTATCATTAGATTAAAAATCTGGTGCCAAAAGTGTTTAGTCTATATTCAGTATGTAGTGGGGAGCCATTTAAACATATTCCATTAGAAATTTATCATTCATGTGCAATATTCTTCAAATCCATGTCAATATTTTCATTAAATTATTAATTTGGGGATACACTTGATATTCAGTTCCTGGAATGATCTGAAGACTACTGATCCTCCTTAGATTTAGGGATAGAAATGGTAGTCTTGGTAAAAGGGAACAAGAAGTAAGGAAAATAACAATTTTTCCACTTTTAGGACAAAAATCTCATTTACCACCATCCTAATAAATCTTAAAAATTCTACCATCTCACTATTTATATAAATTGACATTTATTAAGTGTTGGGGATGGATACACATGCAAAAGAAAGACAGTCCCTGACAGAATTTGAGTGTTACATGGTAATAAAAGAGAGATAAGTATTGAGAAGTGGTACTTATGGAAGGAAGTGATGATACATGGAGTCAGAAAGACAGAGAACAATAGAAGACTAATAGTCTTTTGCAATCTCTGACTCTCAAAATAAAAACAAAAAGCCTGCCTATAATAGTTGCTTTTGGACAAGTTGAAGCTAGTGAGCTGTTTGACTTGTAGTTGTTAGTTGTAGTAAGACTAAAGGATTAGTATCTGCACTGACTAGTGACATTGTGAGCCCTCAGCAGCGGGGCAGAGGAGTACCAAGCTATTTCAAGAAGTAAAAATGGGGCCAGGCCAGAAAAACAGAACTGCTTAAACATTTGTCTAGGCTGATCAGTATTAGGATCAGTCCCATGAGTGGCTTCTGGACTTTTAGCCTGGGCAAGATAGGGCTCAGTCACATTTTCTCCCACAATAAAAAGTTGAACTTTTTTTTTTTTTTTTTTCCTTGTTAAATAGTTGTTTATTGGAAAAAGTGGGCTGAGGAGGTGTCACTAGATTCACCAGAGAGCAATACCACACAAACTAGGAGTGATGGGAGAGGTCAGCACAAAGCTCTGGGATCTCAGCCTCTTCCTAGACTGTGAGGGATGGCCTGGAGTGTTAGGGCATACCCAGGGGGAAGGCCTTGACTTAAGTTAGTAGGCATGGTTAGAGATAAAGAGAGACTCGCTGGCTGCAGCTCCTGCCTTTCCACTTGGAGTATACTTGCCTTGAGCAGCTTGGCTGTTGGCCGAGGCCCGCTTAATATATTCCTCTTGGGCAGCCTTGACATTTTCCTTCTTTCCACCCCAGGTCTTGAGAGCAGATGCCTGCAGGGCTCGCCCATAAGAGAAGGTCAGGGCCCATGGCTTGTGCAAGGGGCAAGTATTGATGGCATTGAGATTGATGGAGGCATCCTCTTCACTCTGACCCCCAGAGAGGAAGGTGATACCAGTGACTGCAGGAGGCACAGTCCGGCGAAGGGCAGTTACAGTTGCCATTGCAATCTCTTCATGTGAGTATTTCTGGGTACAGGCATGGCCAGGGGTGACCATGTTAGGCTTCAGCAAAGTCCCTTCCAGATAGATATGGTGGTCACTCAGAGCTTTGTAGACAGCAGCCAGGACCTTCTCAGTGACATACTGACAACGCTTCAGATCATGTTCTCCATCAGGGAGGATCTCTGGCTCCACGATGGGGACGATGCCATTCTGCTGGCAAATGCTAGCATATCGGGCCAACACATTGGCATTCTCCATGATGGCAAGTGAGGAAGGTGTATGATCCCCAATCTTCAGTACACAACGCCACTTGGCAAAGTCAGCTCCATCCTTCTTATACTGGGCACAGCACTCACTCAGCCCATCCAGACCTTGGGTGGTAGTCTCACCATTGGTCCCTGCCAGAGGCACTACACCTTTGTCCACCTTGATGCCCACGATGCCACCCTTATCCTTTATGACTTTGGAGAAGGGACGACCATCATCAGCTTTCTGGTAGAGTGTCTCATGGAAAAGGATAACACCTCCAATACAGGGGTTCACTCGATCATCTGCTGTCAGAAGCAACTGCCTATAGAGGCGCCGATTTTCCTCTGTGTTCTCAGTACCAATGGACTGCAGCCGCTTTGCAATGCTACCAGTGGACTCATCTGCTGCCAAGATTCCCTTGCCCGGAGCAACAATTCGGTGAGCTATATCAGACAGTTCTTTCTTTTGCTCTGGTGTCAATGCTGGGTATTGGTGAGGCATGTTTTCCTTGGCTGGGCTGGTAGTTTCCGGCAGAAAGCAGACCTCTTACGGCCGAGAACCCAACTTCTGCCAAAAAGTTGAACTTTTTAAGAAAGTTCCTCAGAAGTTAGTTCAATTATAAGAGTTAATCAGTATTCATAAGGAAGATAAGGTATTAAATAAAATATAAAAAAAAATTTATAATTAAGCATTTTTGTATGAAATTTTCTTCACTTTCTGATATGATTACTATCAGGAACCAAGAACTCAAACATTATGATCAAAAACAATTTTGCTCATGCATTTCTTTTTATTTTTACTATGTCACTAAGTACAGTGCATTATGTATAGTTATCCATATGGGGGGAGGAGCCAAGATGGCGGACTAGAAAGATTCACATATGCTAGCTCTGAACCCACAGCCCATATGTTACCTGTAAAGAGGAACTACCAACAAATTCTGGAGCAATGGAAGCCACACAGCAATGGAGTGGAGGGGATTTCTGTTCCAGAGAGACCTGAAAAACTGACACCAAAGGTCAATCGCGCACCAGACTTGGAGCAGAGCCCAGCCCTGCCTTGGACGCATGGCACCGAGAGGACTGAATCTGAGCAGGATTCAGGGATAGAATCTCCAGCAGGCCACTCAGGTCCACCCACCCAGAGACTCCAAAGGTTGGTGAGAGAGCCTGTCTGGCTCTCCAGGTGGGGAGCAGAGTGTCCCCATAACTCAGACACCCTCAGGAGGCAGCAGTGGACAGGGGCTACCAAAGCAGTCAGGAGCTCAGATCCATAGTTGAAGGCCTCCACATAAACCCCTTGAAGGCACTGAGCCCTGTGAGGTGGCCCTGCCCCAACCTGAGCAACTGAACTTAATCTCACACTGAATAGCAGCCCTGCCCACACCTGAGCACCTGAATTTAATTTTACACTGATTAGCAGCCCTGCCACCACTGAAAGCTCTGAGGCTGGGAAGCAGAATTTGAATCTCAGACCACAAGCACTAACTAGGTGGATCTGGAGGCAAGGTGGGTGTGGAAAGCAATCTCAGAAGTCAAGTAACTGGCTTGGAAAATGCCCAGAAAAGGGAAAAAAAATAAGACCATAGAAGGTTACTTTCCTGGTGAACAGATATTTCCTCCTTTCCTTTCTGAGGAGGAAGAACAATGCTTATCATCAGGGAAAGACATAGAAGTCAAGGCCTCTGTATCCCAAACATCCAAAATAGATATCCAATGGACTCAGGCCATGGAAG
The DNA here is from genome assembly GCA_023548195.1 of Bettongia penicillata ogilbyi. Taxonomy (NCBI): domain Eukaryota; kingdom Metazoa; phylum Chordata; class Mammalia; order Diprotodontia; family Potoroidae; genus Bettongia; species Bettongia penicillata. The sequence goes on from JAJHZJ010000565.1 coordinate 19,090, forward strand.
AGCTCAAAAAGGATTTTGAAAATCAAGTTAGACAGGTGGAGGAAAAACTGGGAAGAGAAATGAGATGCAAGAAAAGCATGAAAAGCATGCCAATATCTTGCTAAAGGAGACCCAAAAGAATGCTGAAGAAAATAATACCATGAAAAATAGGCTAACTCAAAAGGCAAAAGAGGTTCAAAAAGCCAATGAGGAGAAGAATGCTTTCAAAAGAAGAATTAGCCAGATGGAAAAAGAGGTTCAAAAGCTCACTGAAGAAAATAGTTCTTTTGAAATAAGAATAGAACAGATGGATGATAATGACTTTATGAGAAACAAATCACCAAACCAAACCAAAAGAATGAAAAAATGGAAGAGAATGTGAAATGTCTCATTGGAAAAACAACTGACCTGGAAAACAGATCCAGGAGAGACAATTTAAAAATTATGGGACTACCTGAAACCCATGATCAAAAAAAAAGCACAGATATCACCTTCATAAAATTATCAAGGAAAACTGCCCTGACATTCTAGAACCAGAGGGCAAAATAAGTACTGAAGGAATCCACTGATCACCATCTGAAAGAGATCCAAAAAGAGAAACTCCTATGAACATTGTGGCCAAATTCCAGAGTTCCCAGGTCAAGGAGAAAATATTGCAAGCATCTAGAAAGAAACAATTCAAATACTGTGGAAATCCAACCAGGATAACACAAGATCTAGTAGCTTCTACATTAAGGGATTGAAGGGCATGGAATAGGATATTCCAGAAGTCAAAGGAACTAGGACAAAAACTAAGAACACCTACCCAGCAAAACTGAGCATAATAATTCAGGGGGAAAAATGGTCTTTCAATAAAATAAAAGAGTTTCAAGCATTCTTGATGAAAAGACCAGAGCTGACAAGAAAATTTGACTTTCAAACATAAGAATGAGAGAAGCATGAAAAGGTTAAACAGCAAAGAGAAGTCATAAGAGACTTACTAAAGTTGAACTCTTCACATTCCTACATGGAAAGACAATATTTGTAACTCTTGAAGCTTTTCAGTATCTGGGTAGTTGGTGGGACTACACACACACACACACACACACACACACACACACACACACACACACAAGTGTGTGCACACAGAGACAGAGAGCACAGAGTGAATTTAATAGGATGGGATCATCTTAAAAAAATGAAGTTAAGTGGTGAGAGAGAAATGTATTGGAAAGAGAGAGGGAGAAATGGAATGAGGCAAATTATCTCTCATAGAAGAGGCAAGCAGGAGACTTTTTAGTGGAGGGAAAAAGAGGAGAGCTGAGAAAAAACCATGAAGTTTACTCTCATCACATTCGACTAAAGGAAGCAATAAAATGCACACTCATTTTGGTATGAAAACCTATCTTACAATACACGAAAGTGGGAGAGAAGGGGATAAGCAGGGTGGAGGGGATGATGGAAGGGAAGGCAATGGGAGGAGGGAGCAATTTGAAGTCAACACTCGGGGAGGGATAGGAACAAAAGAGAGAATGAAAGCAATGGGGGGGGCGGATAGGATGGAGGGAAATACAGTTCGTCTTACACAACATGACTATTATCCAAGTCATTTGCAAAACTGCACAGATATGGCCTATATTGAATTGCCTGCCTTCCCAAAGGGAACGGATGGGAAGGGAGCGATGGGGAGAAGTTGGAAATCAAAGTTTTAGGAACAACTGTTGAGTATTGTTCTTGCTACTAGGAAATAAGAAATACAGGTAATGGGGAATAGAAAGTTATGTGGCCCTATAAGACAAAAGAGACGATGGGGACAAGGGAAGGCAGGGATTATAGAAGAGAGGGCAGATTGGTGACAGGGAAACTTAAAATGCTCGGTGTATTGGGGTTGGGGGAGGGGACAAATGGGGAGAAAATTTGGAACCCAAAATTTTGTGAAAATGAATGTAAAAACTAAATAAATAAATTTATTAGTTATTCATATGTATTTGAGGAACTAATTAATTCATCTCTATGAAATGCAAGAACAAAGGAAGATCAAAGTATTAGTAGATATAGGCTTCCTTCCTGTTACTGAAAACAGTGATTTGACTATCATTTTCCTCTGATGAGCATACCTCATTGATTCTGGGGTAGACTCATGACGTCCAAAAGTTCCATTTAAGATGGGCCCTAGAACAGCCATGTCTTCATTTCTCAAATGGTTACACTAATTGCATTTCTCTAGATATATGAGAAACTTTTCTCCTCAACCTCATTTTATATTTTTATTTTGTGTCTAGCCTTCTACAATTAGATTGATCTTTAGATAAAGGATTTTCTCTCTCTCTCTCTCTCTCTCTCTCTCTCTCTCTCTCTCTCTCTCTGTATGTGTGTGTGTGCGTGTGTCTCTCTTTTGTGTTTCTCTCCCCAGAACTTAGAACAATAACTGGAAAATAGAAGGTATTTAATAAATGTTTATTGACTCTCCCTTTCACCCCCAGTTTCAAGTTATGGAATCTTTGGGCAGTGATCAGAAAATCTTGACAAGTTGTTGAAGGCTTAGAAGTTAAACCAGTAGTGTGCCTGCATAGCCATTTAACATCTCTGGAGATATGACTGGCTCTCTACTACAAATAAAAAGCCTGATTATACTTGACAGGATACACTTGTTACTGGCTAGTGGAATTATCCCATGAAAATAAACTTTTTCTATAGTACTACTTGGGATTACTATTGTGGACTTTGAGTCTTCTCTGTCACTGAAAGAATTTACCTTATTGGTGGCATTAAGGCTCAGTTTCCACTTTTCCTTGTGTTTCAGTACAGTTTTGATGAAAGGCTTCTGGAACAAATAAATGGTAATGAGAGAGAAGTACAAAAACACTAAAGAAAGAAGCATGCCTTGTTCAATAAAAAGCAACTTAAATGAAAGACTGCCATCTACCACGGGATTAACACAACACAGGAAGCTGACTGAAAATATTATTTAATGGCATGTCTTTCATGTAGATGCCAATTCCTTTATGTCAATTTTTTTCTTGTCCTTTAAGTTCCCATTTTTTTAAAGAAATTCATCTGTAAAATGTCGATAATGATAGCTATACATAGCTGGTAGAGTTATTATGACAAAATGAGCATTAAAGTGATTTGCAATATAAAAAGCCTATTTGAATGGCAGATATTATTTCTGTTACTTCTTACATTTTATAGGGTTCAGGCAGAAGTTCAGAAAAAAGTAATTAAATTGATATTGTTGTTTGTTTAATATTCTGCAGATTATTTTTACTTCAGGTGCATAAAAGAGTTGTTTTAGTATTAATCTTTCTTTAGCTGCCTTGAGTTGTTTGGATAGTTAAATCCATTTACATCTATTTTACCATGCCAAAAATATGATTTAAGACCATTCATGCATAGATGTTAATTGCTTTAAACGTGTTCTCTCTGGTAAGTTTTAACTTCAGGATGTCAGTCAATCTGTTAACATAGAAAGCCTCCTGGATAGTTTTGTGACTGATGTTTTCTGGTTTTTTTGTTTGTTTGTTTGTTTGTTTTTTGTTTTTAGCCAGGTGAAGGCCCATATGGTTACATTACTTGCATTCATCCAATTTTGTCTCCAGATTAGTTTTCAAAGTTTTCAGTCCAGCCTCTATTTTAGCATGGGTATATAGCAAGGATTTTGCAGGTTTTCAGTCTGACTGCCATTTTTAGAAGACTGGAGAGTTTCTGTAAATGTGAAACAGCTGACTAATATGCTTTATTGTGGAGCCATATAAATTCATATTATCTATGTACATCACATAATTAATATAGAGTTTTGGTATGACCACCTCATTGACTTGAACACTCCACTCAGTTCTATTCAAGAGAGGTAATAATATATTTATTATTGCACACAAATTTAAATGTAAATTTACAACAAAAGGATATTTTGTTTATGGCTGACTATAGGCAACAAGATGTTATAGGATATAGAACACTGGGCCAGGAGTAAGGAGACCTAAGTTGATATCCATTTTCAGATATATATTATTAAGATAATGGCATCAACCTCCCAGCATTTTTGTGATGAAAAATTGAGATAATATTTGTACAGAACATTGAAAACTTGAAAATACTATATAAATGTTACACTATTACTGTTACATCTACTACTACTATTACTACCACTACTACCACCATCACCACCACCACCACCATCACCACCACCACCACTACTACTACTACTGCTACTACTACTACTTCTACTACTACTATTACTCTATTACTACTACTACTTTTCTTCCTCCTATTCCTCATCTTCCCACTGGAGTGTTTTCAATAAAGAACAATTTTTTCCGTATACATATTAATTACTTTAGCATTATCCCTGTGTTCAGATTTTTCTATAGATTTTTATCACATGGCTAAAGTCAAGAGAGCAGAATTAAATTTTTTGATAATCAACAGAGGTGACATGAGTGTTATGGTTCATTAAGATGCCTTTTTCAGTAATCATCATAGCAGTAATAAATTGCTCTTGATATACATAGGGTTTCTTTTTCCTCTTAAGTCAATTTAATGTTATTGTTGCTTTTAAGTATTTATAGATTTGGGGTGTTATTAGCTATGAACAATTTGTATAAAGTACATAAATAATTTTGAGGAGTCACCTGTCATTCTTATAATTGTTGCCAACGTTAAGAAAGACAGAAATAAGCTTGCATCAAAGAAGTTGTAAAGTGTTTTCCTAGTCATTTATATACCACTGCAAAGCACTTGAACCAAAGATGGGATATTATCCCATCTTACCATCTTCCAGTTTTTCAAGGAAACTAGTTTCTGTCATCTCCTTAATGTTTTCAAGAGGCAAATAGAGAGCATGTCAATAACTCAACAATATATATATAATGTAACCATCCTCTCCACTGTTGTCCAGAATTTAATCAGCTTAGGGGGAATCAATGGTAGAATAGGAGACATTGAGCAAATGTTGAAACCAAAAGGAGGACTGAACTATGGTAGAGAACAGAGATATAAAGAAGGACCATCAATCAGTACCTCTAGGCTTCTCAGACTAGAAGACTTGGGCTGAAAATACTAGTAGCAAATAGATTTTTAAAAGAATTTCCAAGGAAAGATCTGTTCTTTCCCTGGCTTCCCTCCTCTTCATTACTAGACATAATTAAGTGTTCTACTTCTTTCTTTACTCCAACATGTCTAGTAATATGTGGTTTTACTTAACCTGTAAAGAAATCAGGTTACTGATAAACATAAATTTTAATTAAATCAAAGAGCCAAGCCTAGGAATTTTCATAACTGATCATAATTATGCTCATAACTTTTCTTTTAATATACACTTCCGAAAGTAACAAAAGTAGAGGTATCAGTATGCACCTGAGAGGCCATTATTTTAACCTTAGCCTAAAAGAAATGGGGAAATTTTTGTAATAGAATATTGTTTTCAGTAATTTAATTATGTCTGACTCTTCATGACCCCATGGACCATATTATTCATGTAGTTTTCTTGGCAAAGATACTAGAGTGATTTGACATTTCCTTCTCCAGTGGAGTAAGGCAAAGAGAGGTCAAGTGACTTGCCTAGGACTGCACAGCTAGTGAGGGTATGAGACTGAATTTGAATGCAGGTTTACCTTTTCCTTAGCCCACCGCTCTATAGATGTGAGGGCAGTGTAACTGTCTACAAGCCATTAGCACCCTTAATATGTAATTAATTTTACATATATATTTAATATAATGAATGTGAGTTTGGAATAAGAGTCATGATAAGTGAGTTCCAGTCTCAGTCCTTCTAGCTATTAGTTGTTTGTTATTGGGCAAGTCCCCTAACTAATCAAGAGCTTAATTTTCTTTCCTATAAGTTGAATTGAACTATTCAACTACTAAGTAGTTCACCTGTTGGTTGGGGCATGGCTACCCCCAGCATGTAAAGACTTCTGCTAGTGGAATGGGAGTATGGGGACAATTTGTTCCAATGGACAGGAAAGTAGCTGAAGCAGGAATTATGGAAAGCTTAGAATAAAAGATGTAAAAGACATGTACTGTATCATGGTCCAAAGCCAATAATCTTGACTTCTGTGTTTCCAATGGACTTAAATGACTAGAAGAGAGAGTGAGGCTAGTAACTTTGTGCAACTTTTTCTCACTTAAATACAGTTCACTCACAAACCAAGACACCACCCATCACCCATTGTTACAGTATTAGTCCTCTTCAAAAGTGAAAGATGCCCAACAGAGCAACTAAGTGATCTTGAAGTTCATTAGAGATTTCAGTTTGTATATTTTGGAATTGTAGTGAGTATATGCTTCCTCTTGTTTAGAATCTAGAAATGAATGATGTGCATAATAAATCCTAACTGGATAACAAAGGAAAAGTTCTTTGTTAAAATAATTGAGACTGAGCAAAAGACTACAATTTCCCACAAGTATGCAGATGTTCATTTGAGCCCATTTCTTTCCTCACCTTGAAAACAGAAATATTCTAGTCAATAGAGGAACTGATTCTGAAATTCTGCATGAAAACTCTTTATTTCAGCAGATCATCCCACTTTTGGATACCTCTAATTGTCAAGACTTTTTTTTGACATCATACTGAAATTGGCTTCTTTGTAGCTTCCGTATATTGTTACTATTGTTACCCTCTGGGATTACCAGAAATAAATATAATACTTCTGTATTTGACTGCCCTTAAACTTCAAGGTGACTACCATGTCCCTCCTAAGCTTTCTTTTCTCCAGCTAAGCATCTTCAGGCCCTATTCAGAAGTACATGTCAAGTAAAGATATAGGAAATTTTTCTGAAACCTCTTAGAGAGGAAGAGAGAAGAGAGGAGAGGAGGGGCAAGTTTTGGAGAGGAAATGAGATAATTGGAGAGGAAAGAAAGGTTTTGGAGAGGGGAGGATGATAAGGGAAGGACAATTAGGATGTGGGGGAGATGTGCATCAAAGTAAAAAAACAGAAAATTCAGGGAACATTCCATTTCATGAAAATATTTCTCAAACCATATCTTACCTGGCTATAAAAGTCTCTTACAGAGGATGCTCTCTGCTGCTGCTTTAAAACTTTTTTTTTTTATTCTTGTGTTTAAGGAGCTTCATAATGCAAGCCAAGTGACAGATTGGAGTAGTTTCCAAAATGCTTGAAACGCACAGCAGAAATACTGTAATGTGTTAGTCCAGCATACAACCACAGTCATAATTGCCTGTGTGCTTATCTCTGGTTTCACATTAGAAAAATATAGACAGAAGCAGACATTCACAAATTTGCTCAAAGGGTGTTCACTGAACAACTTATTATTCCTCTGTACAATATACAAAATAAGCTCATTAATTACATTTCGGCAGTAAAATAAAGCAAGGATCATCATTGTCAAAACAATCTTTCCAATCCCACTGCTAGGTTCACAGCAAATAGACTTTTATTTTGATCTGGCAATCAAAAACTTATTGTCCCCAGAAACTACGGACGCCATGAATATTTATTTCGATCACTTTATTTTGTAGAGTTTTTCAAGTTGCAATGTCCTCAGCTTTTAATAGCTTCAAAGCAGCTTCCTCCTAGCCCTTGTGCTTTTGAAATGGTTGCTAGGCTGTTTCCTACTAAATAGCTTTTGTTAATCCCCACTACATCATTTGTTATAGAGCTGTGTTTAATCTGTTCTTTAATTGAGTAGACTGAGTGTGTCTTCTTAAAATGTCACTTTGTATATATAGTTACTGAGTTGCATTTCTTTTCTTTTTTCACTGACACCTCAAATTTTTCCTTTATTTTAATCCTCTTTCACTTCTTATAGGACATATTTGCTTCAAAGGACAATATAAATTTACCATAGTGAAAAAGCAAAGAGACAAATTTGGCATTATTTATTGGATACATTAATTGAAAAGGTAGAGTAGATTAAGTAATCACTGTTATTCATCCTTCATTCCATAAGAGGCCCGACATCACTGATAATATTTTGAATTGTAACATGAATTGTACTTAAGTGAGGCAGGGTTACACAAAGTCCTCAGTCTCACTCTTTCTTCCTGAGTCAGCAAACTCCAGTGGTAGGGCTGAAATCAAGATAACTGGCTATATAGATTACTTTGTTGTCTTCAATGTCTGACCAAGCCATAGGTACTCCACAGAATCTGCTTGAGCATCAAAAGTGGAACAGAAAAGAAAATAAGCAAAAAAGTCGCCACCTCTGTCCATAGAAGGTAGCATAGGTGTCCATGTCCCATCATATTTGGCTGAGTTCACTTATAGTTCTGTTGGTCACTGATGTTTAGCTAGCTTCACTAGCTTGAAGTCTGTAAGAATAACTTCTGAAGAAAAACCATAGACATATTTTTTTCTCTTCTTATACTAAAGAAACAAAAAGTTTATTTCTTTTTCAAATTAAATTTAATTAGTTTATTTGTTTTCAGTTTTCAACAATCACTTCCTCAAGTCTTAAGTTTTCTTCCCCTCACTTTCCCTTTCCTCTCAGAGATGGTGTGCAATCTTACATGGGTTCTACACATACCTTCTTATTAAACACATTTTCACATTATTCATATTGCATAGAAGAATTAAAATGAATGGGAGAAACCATGAAAAACAAAACAAACAAAACATCACACAAGAGAAAATAGTCTGCTTCATTCTGTGTTTGAATTCCATAGTTCTTTCTCTGGATGTGGATAGCATCTTGCCTCAAGAGTTGTTTGGAAATGTTTTAGGTCCTTGAATTGCTGTGAAGGCTTAGACTATCAGAAAGAGTCCTCACACACTGTGGCTGTTACTGTGTATAATGTTCACTTGGTTCTTCTCACTTCACTCAGCATTAGTTCAAATGAGTTGTCCCAGGTTTCATTCTGAAGTCCGATTGTTTGTCATTTCACAATAGTATTGCATTATATTCACATACCATAACTTGTTCATCCATTACACAACTGATGGGCATTCACTTGAATTCCAATTCTTGATCACCCCCAAAAGAGCTGCTATAAATATTTTTGTGCAGGTGGGATCTTTTTCCATTTTTATAATCTCTTTGAGATACAGACTTAGAAGGGATAACACTGGGTCAAAGGGTATGCACATTTTTGTAACCCTTTAGTCATTGTTCCATATTGCTCTCCAGAATGATTGGATCAGCTCACAGCTCCACCAACAATGAATTAATGTTCCAACTCTTCCACATCTCCAACATTTATCATCTTCCTGTTTGTCATGTTAACCAATCAGATAGATGTGATATGGGACCTCAGAGTTGTTTTGATTTGCATCTCTCTAATCAAGAGTAATTTAGAGATTTTTTTATATGACTAAAGAGTTTTAATTTCTTTCTCTGAAAACTGCCTGTTCATATCCTTTGACCATTTATCATTTGGGGAATGACTTGGGTTCTTGTACATTTGACTCACGTCTCTATATATTTAACAAATGAGGTCTTTATCACAGACAGAAGTTGTAAAAATTCTTTCCCAGTTTTCTGCTTCTCTCCTAATCATGGCTGACCTGAGTTTGTCTGTGTAAAACCTGTTAAATTCAACTTAATCAAAATTATCTATTTTGCAATTCAAAATGTTCTATATCTCTAGTTTGGTCATATATGGCTCCATTCTCCATAAATCTGAGAAATACACTATCCCTTACTTCCTTAGTTTTTTTATAGTGTCAGTCTTTATACCCAGATGATGTACACATTTGAATTTTATTCTTGCGTATTGTGTCACGTATTGGACTATGCCTAGTTTCTGCCACATTGTTATCCAGTTTTCCAGCAGTATTTGTCAAATAGTGAGTTCTTGTCCCAGAAGCTGAAGTCCTTGGGTATAGAGAAAAGTAAATTGCTATATTAATTGACTACTGTGTGTTTAGTAACTAATCTATTTCATTAAAATATTTCTTAGCCAGAACCAAGTGGTTTTGATGTTTGCTGCTTTATAGTACAGTTTAAGATCTGTTAGGGGCAAGCTGTGTTTTCTAGAATTTCTCTTCATCAATTCCCTTGATATTTTGGAACTTTTGTTCTTCCAGATGAATTTTGACATTTTTTCTAGCTCTAGAAAATATTTTTTGGTAGCTTGATTGTTATAGACACTGAATAAATAAATCAATTTAGGTTGATTTGTCATTTTTATTATGTTAACTTGGTCTACCAATAAGCAAGTGACATTTGTTCCAAATATTTAGATCTAACTGTTTTTGTGAAAAGTATTTTATAGTTGTATTCATATAATTCCCGGGATTATTTTCAGTTATTTTCCCAATTCTTTAATAGTGTCTACCATAACTTTAAAAGGGATTTTTCTTTCTATCTCTTGCTGTTGGGCTTTGTTTGTACTCTAAAGAAATGAAGATGATTTATGTATGTTTATTTTGTAACCTGCAGCTATATCAAAGTTGTTTTTTATTTCAAGTAGTATTTTACTAGATTCTCTAAGTGAATGATCATATCTTCTGCAAACAGTGATGACTTAGTTTCTTCTTTGCCTATTCTAATTTCTTCAATTTCCCTTTCTTCTCTTATTTTTTGCATTTTTAAATATTTTATTTATTTTCAACTTTCTACAATCATTTTCATATATCTTAGATTTTCCCCTCCCTCCCTCCTTCCACTCTTCCTCTCCCCTCTCTCCCTGAGGTGACTTACAGTTTTATATAGATTCTACATATACATTCCTATTAAATGCATTTTCACCTTGATCATGTTGCATAGAAGAATTAAAATGAATGGGAGAAATCATAAAACAAACCAAAATGTAATAGAAAATATTCTGCCTCATTCTGCTATCTTACAGGAAATGCATCTAGCTTATTCCCATTGCATATAACATTTGCTAAAAGTGTTAGGTACATACTGCTTATTATTTTATGGAAAGTTCCATTTATTCCTATACTCTTCAATGTTTTCAATAGCGATGGGTATTGTATTTTGCCAAAAGCTTTTTCTGCATCTATTGAGATAATCATGTGGTTTCTGTTAGATTTGTTGTTGATGTGATCAATAGTGCTAATAGTTTCATAATGTTGAACCAGTCCTGCATTCCTGGAAAAAATCTTACCTGATCATAATGCATTATTCTTGTGATAAGTTGCTGTATTCTTTTGCTAAAATCCTATTTAAAACTTTTGCATCTATATGCATTAGTAAAATTGGCCTACAATATTCTTTCTTTGTTTTGGTGCTTCCTGATTTAGGTATCAAAACAATATTGATATCATAAAAACAATTTGGGAGTACCCCTTCTTCCCCAGTTTTCCCAAATGGTCTATAAAATATTAGCATTAACTATTCTTTAAATGTTTGATAGAATTCACTTCTAAATTCATCCAGGCCTGGAGATTTTTTCCTAGGGAGTTCACTGATGGCTTGTTTGATTTCTTTTTCTGAGTCGGAGATATTTAAGTATTCAACTTCCACTTCTGTTAATCTGGGCAATTTTTAAAATAATCATGCATCTCATTTAGATTGTCGAATTTATAGGCATATAGATGGGCAAAGTAATTTCTAATTATTGTTTTAATTTTCTTTTCATGGGAGGTGAGTCTTCCCTTTTCATATTTCATATTGGTAATTTGATATTCTTTTTCTTAATCAAATTGACCAGAATTTTATCAATTTTAGTGATTTTTTTTCATAAAACCAACACTTAATTTTATTTATGAGTTCAATAGTTTTCTTAATTTCAATTTTATTAATCTCTCCTTTGGTTTGCAGTATTTCTAATTTGATATTTACTTGGGGGGTTTCAATTTGTTCTTTTTCAAGCTTTTTCAGTTGCATGATCAATTCATTGATTTCCTCTTTCTCTGTTTTATTCATGTAGGTATTCAAAATTATAAAGAGTTCCCTAGAGAACAGCTTTTGTAGTATCCCATAAGATTTGGTAGGTTGTCTCCTGATTGTCATTCTCTTGAATGAAGTTGTTGAATATTTCTCTGATTTGTTGTTTAACATACTCATTCTTTAGGATTAGATTATTTAGTTTCCATTTAATTTTTGGTCTATCTTTCTATGACCATTTAGTACATTTAATTTTTATTGCATTATGATATGGGAAGGATGCGCTGACTATGTCTGTTTTTCTGCACTGGATTGTGAGGTTTTTATGACCTAGTACAAGGTCAATTTTTGTATCTGTGCCATGTACTGCTGAGAAAAAGTTATATTCCTTTCTATCCCCATTCAGTTTTCTCAGAGATCTCTCATATGTACCTTTTCCAGAGCTTTATTCACCTGCTTAACCTCTTCTTTATTTTGCGGTTAGACTTATCAAGTTCAGAGAGGGGGAGGTTGACATCTCCCACTAGTATAGTTTTATTGTTTATTTTTCCTGTAACTCCCTTAATATCTCTCCTAAGAATTTGGATTCTATACCACTTAAAGCATATGTGTTTAATAATGATATTGCTTCATTTTCTATGGTGCATTTTAGCAGGATATAGTTTCCTTTCTTATCTCTTTTAATTAAGTCTATTTCTGTCTTTGCTTTTTCTGAGATTAGGATTGCTACTCCTGACTTCTTTACATGGGCTGAAGCACAATAAATTCTACTCCAAACATTTCCCATTACCCTGATTGTATCACCCCTTTTCAGATGTGAAACTTTTGTTTCCAGGAGCCAAGATGGCAGAATAATTGGTAATTGCTGTCTTTCTTCCCTTGTTGACCTTGACCATCCCAGAGATAATCTCCCTGGAAAACACCCTGGGAAAGTGGAAGTAGAAGAAAGAGAAAACAGATTCTCAACTGGAGAGGCTAGAAAGATCATTAAGGAAGCTTCCTCTTACTGTGGTCAGAGGCGACTATTGCAGGATCAGAGATGTTCCAGACAGTTCCACCTCAACAAACCAGGGATCATGAACCCCACTGGACTGAAGCCAGTAACTGCTAACACTAGGACCCCAGGCAAGCCTCAGCCCTCCAGTGGAATGAGGAAGACACTAGCACAGAAAACTGAGCTTTCATATGCTCTATCTCAGCAGAGGAGCCTCCTGCATCCAGATGACCCCTCCCCCACACTTAACAAGCCATCTCCTGGGTAACTTCCAGGAAAACCCAAAATGAGCTAACCTGATTCTTCTTTCAAACACCAGCCAGCTCAGCATCAAGTAAGCTGCTGCATTTCATTTTTAGCTGAAAGAACCAGAGGCTGCAACACACAAAGTCTTAAGTTTCAAGCACAAAAACTGTGGGACTGTACTCCCTGTGCTCCAGATGCAGAAATCTACCTTAAAAGTCAGGAAAAGGGTCATTATCATGAGTAAAAAGCAAGGCAGAAAAGAAACACCATAGTATCTTTCTATGGGGATAAGGAATAAAACACACATACCAAAGAGGTCAGCTTTGAAACTGTACTCCCATCTGAAACTTCAGAAGGCAATATGAACTGGTTGGAAGCACAAAGAGCCTTCTTAGAAGAGCTCTGGAAGGACTTTAAAATTCAAATTAGAGAAATAGAAGAAACACTGGTCAATGATTTTAAAAATCTGAAAAAGAATTCACTGAAGAGAACAGCTCCATAGAAAGAAAAATTGGACAAAAAGAAAATGAAGTACAAAACTTAACTGGTGAAAATAACTCCTTAAAAGGAACAACTGGACAGATGAAAAAGCATATGCAAAAGTTAACTGAAAAAAACAATTTGATAAAAAATAGAATTGGACAAGTAGAGGCTAACGAATCCAAAAGACATAAAGAATCAGTCAAACAGAACCTAAAGAATGAAAAGGTAGAAGAAAATGTTAAATTTCTAACTGGAAAAACAACTTACCTGGCAAGAGATCCAGGAGAGAAAATCTAAGGAAAATTCTTCTACTAGAAAGTCATGATGAAAAAAAGAGCCTTGACAATATCATCCAAGAAATCACCAAGGAAAATTGCTCAGAAGTCACAGATCTAGAGGGCAAAATAGTCATCGAAAAATCCACATTCACCTCCTGAAAGGGGCTCCTAACTAAAAACACCAAGGAATTTTATTGACAAATCCCGGGAACTGTCAAGTGGAGGAGAAAATACTGCAGGCAGCCTGAAAGAAATAATTCCAATATTGAGGAGCTACAGTCAGGATAACACAGGACCTTGAAGCTTCTACGTTAAAAGATAAAAGGAATTGGAATATGATATTCCATAAGGCAAAGGAGCTTGGACTACAATCAATGATTAATTACCCATCAAAGTTGTGGTAATATTTCAGACAAGGAGATGAACATTCAATGAAGAAAGAGATTTCTGGACCTTCCTGATGAAAAGGCCAGAACTCAATAGAAAATTTGACCTTCAAACAGAGTTCTCAAGAGAGAAATAAAAATGTGAACGGGGACAAAAGAAGAAAAAGATAAACATAGATAAGGGAAGTGGGTATAAGATAAATGATGTGATGATAAAAAATGTATTCTAAGGATGTCAAGGGATTGTAGTGAGAGATGTGAAAAGGAGGAGGTAGAAAAAAAAACAAATTCCATCAGAGGAAGAGGCACAAACAATATTACAGCAGAGAGAAAGAGGGGAGGGAGATAAGTATTGTTTGAGAGGTCCTCTCATCATAGTGGATTCAAAGAAGGTACAACAAACTCGGGTAATTATAGAAATACAACTAACTCTTTAGGTAATAGGAGGGAGAAGGGAAACAAAACGGAGGGCAGGCCATATGAGAGGGAAGAAGTAGTAAGGGAAAGGGGGATGAAAAGGGAGGGGGTCTGAAAGAAGGGAGGGAAGACTAAGGAAGGTCCCGTTCAAAAGTTAAAACTCTATTGGGCATGGGAATGGAGAAGGGAGAACTAAAAGTGTAATGAAGGGGATAGGGGATGGGGGGAAAGACAATAATAGTAATCATAACTGTGAATGTCAATGGGATTGATTCACCCATAAAACTGAGATGGATAGCAAAATGGATTAAAAACCATAATCCAACGTTATGTTGTTAACAAGACTCACGGACTATCTGTGCCCAACCTGTGGCAGAGCACACAAGTCTTGCCAGGCCTCTCTGAAGTCTTCTTGTTCATCATTTCTAATATCACAATAGTATTCCATTACCTTCACATACTGTAATTTTTTCAGCCATTTCCTAATTGATGGGCATGCCCTTGATTTCCAGTTTTTGCCACAAAAAAGATGGCTGCTACAAATATTTTTGTACATGTGGGACCCTTTCCAATTTTATAGTTTTTTGGGGATACAGCCCTAGAAGCAGTATTGGAGGGACAAAAGGTATGTATATTTTTGCAGCAGTTGGGCATAGGTCCAAATTAGTCTCCAGAAAGTTTGGATCAGCTCACAGCTCCACCAACAATGTATTAGTCTTCCAATTAATTTAGGTTAAACTGTGATTCTTATTATATTGGCTCTGTCTACCCACGAGCAAATAATGTTTTGCACTTTTTTAGATCTGACTTTATTTGTGCAAAAAGTGTCTTGTAATTGTGTTCAAATAGTCCCTGGGTTTTTTTTGGCAGATAAACTCCCAAATATTTTATAGTGTCTACCCTAGTTTTAAATGGGATTTTTCTTTCTATCTCTTGCTGTTGGTCTTTGTTACTAATGCGTGGAAATGTAAAAAATTTGTGTGTGTTTATTTTGCAACCTGCAACTTTGACAAAGTTGTTTATTATTTCAAGTAATTTTTTTTAATTGAATCTCTGAGATTCTCTAATTATATCATCATATCATCTGCATAGGGTGATAACTTAGTTTCTTCTTTGCCTATTCTAATTTCTTCAGTTTCTTTATCATTTCTAATTTCTTTAACATTTCTAGTACTCTATTGAATAATAGTGAACAAGGATAATGGACATACTTGTTTCACTACTGATCTTATTGGAAATGCATCCAGTTTATCTCCATTGCATATAATGCTTGCTGATGGTTTTAGGCAGATACTCCTTATTATTTTGTGCAAAGTTCCCTTTATTCCTATGATCTCCAATGGTTTTAAGAGGAATGGGTGCTGTATTTTGTCAAAAGCTTTTCTTCATTTATTGAGATAATCATGTGGTTTCTGTTATTTTTTTTTTTGTTGTTGTTGATAATGCTAACAGTTTTCCTAATACTGAACTAGACCTGCATTTCTGGTGTGAATATGCCTGGTTATTATGTATTATATTCAAGAAAATTTGCTGTGTTCTTTTTGATAAAATCTTGTTCAAAAATTTTACATCTCTCTCTGTATATAATTTTCTTTCTCTGTTTTGTCTCTTCCTGATTTAGGTATCACAACCATATTGAATCTCAGAGAGGATCTGAAAGTGCTGTTTCCTCCCCAATTTTCCTAAATAGTCTATACAATATTGGAATTAACTTTTCTTTAAATATTTGTTAAAATTAACTTGTCAATCCATTTGACCCTGCAGATTTTTTCCTACAGAGTTCATTGATGGATTTTTCAATTTCTTTTTCTGAGATGGATTGCTTAAATATTCAACTTCCTCTTCTGTTAATTTGGGGGCAATTTATATTTTTTAACATACTCAGCCATCTCATTTAGATACTAAAATTTGTGGGCATAAAGTTGGGCAAATTAATTTCTAATTATTTTCTAATTATTTCTAATTTTTGTTTTAATTTCCTCTTCATTGGAGGTGAGTTCACCCCTTTTAGTTTTGATATTGGTAATTTGGTTTTCTTTTTTTCTTTTTTTAAACAAGCTGACTAATGGTTTATCAATTTGATTAGTTTTTTCATAAAACCAACTATTAGTTTTATTTATTAGTTCAATAGTCTTCTTTATTTCAATTTTATTAATCTCTCCTTTGCTTTTCAGTATTTCTAATTTGGTATTGGGGATTTTCAATTTGTTCTTTTTCTAGCTTTTTCAGCTGCAAGCCCACGTCATTGATCTCCTCTTTCCCTATTTAATTAATGCAGGTATTCAAAGATATAAAACTTCCCCTAAGAACTGCTTTTGCAGCATTCCATAAGATTTGGTAGGTTGTCTCATTATTATCATTTTCCTGAATGAAGTTATTGACTGTTTCTATGATTTGCTGTTTTATCCACTCCTTCTTTAGGAGTAGATTATTTAGTTTCCAATTAATTTTTTGTTTATCTTTCCATGGCCTTTTGTTACTTATAATTTTTATTCCATTATGATCTGAGAAAGATGCATTGACTATCTCTGCTTTTCTTCACTGGATTGTGCAGTTTTTATGCCCAAGCACACGGTCAGTTTTTGTATATGTGCCATGTACCACTGAGAAAAGGCATATTCCTTTCTATTAACATTCAGTTTTCCAGAGATCTATCATACCTATCTTATCCAGAGTTTTATTCACCTACTTAACTTCTTTCTTGTTTATTTTAAGGTTAGATTTATCAAGCTCAGAGAGGGGGAGATTGACGTTTTGCACTAGTATAGTTTTGATGTCTATTTCTTCCTGCAACTCCCCCAACCTCTCCTCTAGGCATTTGGATAGTATACCACTTGGAGCATACATGTTTAGTAATGATATTGCTTCATTATCTATGGTGCCTTTCATCAGGATATAGTTTCCTTATCTCTTTTGATTAGACCTGTTTTTCTTTTTGCTTTGTCTGAGGTTAGGATTGCTACCCCTGTTTCTTACATTGACTGAGGCACAATACATTGAGCTCTAACCTTTTACCTTTACCCTATTATAGCTTTTCATCCATTCTAATATCCATCTCCGTTTTATGGGAGAGTTTATCCCATTCGCATTCACAGTTATGATTACTCTATGTATTTCCCTCCATTCTCTTTCGCACCTTTTGTGCTTTTAGTTCTCCCATCTCCCTTTCCCTCCTCAATAGAGTTTTCACTTTTCACCACCAGCTCCCGCAGTCTTCCCTTCCTTCTTTAAGCCCCCTTCCCTTTTACTCCCGTTTACCCTTACTACTTCTCTCCCTTTTTAGCTTCGCCTCCCCTTTCTTCCCCCTTCCCCTACTACTGTCTATATAGCTAGTTAGAATAATATACTTAATTAACTTTATTTTTCTCTCCTTGAACTAAATTAGATGAGAGTATCTCTCAAACAATGCTCATCTCTCTCCCGTCTTTCCCTCCATTATAATTTTGTGCTTTTTTCCTGTAATGTAATTTACCATTTTCTGCTTCCTCCTTTTTGCATCTCCTGTTACAATCCCGTAGCATGCTTGAATCACATTTGTATCATCATATCTTTTACTTTATATCCATTCCCTCTACCTGTGTATATCCCTTTTATACTTCACAATAGATGTACAATTCTCAAGGTTAACAAGTATCATTTTGTCTTATAGGGATGTAAACAGTTTGCCCAAACTGAGTTACAAGCTTTTCTTTTCCCCTGTTTACATTTTATACGTTTCCTTTTTTTATTTATTTTTTAATGTTCTACAGTCACTACCACAAAACTTAGATTCCCCCCCTAACCTACCCCCTATCAACCTCCTCCCTCCCCAAGACAGTACACAATTCTATATGGGATCTAAATATACTTTCCTATAGAATACGTTTTCACTATAGTCATGTTGTGTAGATGAACTAAAATAAATGAAAAAAATCATATAACAAATGAAAGTTTGTGTTACACACACAAATGAAAGTGTGTGTTACACACACAAATGATCTGCTACATTCTATGAATGAATTCCATAGTTTTTCCTCTGGGAGACATTTTGCCTTAGAAGCCCACTGGGAATTTTTTTTTTAAGTTCTTGCACTGTTGTGAAGTTCCAAATCGTTCTCATTGCTCTGCTCCTTTCGCTCAGCATCAGATTATGTAAGTCCTTCCAGACCTCTCTGAAGTCTTCTTGTTCATCATTTCTTATGGCACAATAGTACTCCATTACATTCATATACCATAATTTATTCAGCCATTCCCCAATTGATAGGCATCCCCTTGATTTCCAGTTTTTGGCAGCTAAAAAGAGTACTATTATAGATATTTCACATTGTTATGATCTCTTTGGGGTACAATCCTAGTAACGACATTGCTGGGTCAAATCGTATGCACATTTTTGTAGCCCTTTGGGCATAGTTACAAACTGTTCTCCAGAATAGTTGGATGAGTTCACAGCTCCAACAACATTGAATTAGTGTTCCAACTCTCCCACATACTCTCCAACATTTATCATTTTCATGTCCTATCATGTTTTCCAAATGTATAGGTGTGATGTGGTACTTCAGAGTTGTTTTTATTTACATCTCTCTAATCAAAAGTGATTTAGAGCATTTTTTCATATGATTATAGATATCTTTAATATCTTCCTCTGAAAATTGCCTATTCATATCATTTGACCATTTATCAATTGGGGAACTACTTGTATTGTTGTACATTTGACTCAGTTCTCTACATATTCTAGAAATGAGGCCTTTATCCTCAAGATAAGCTGTAACAATTCTGTTCCAATTTACTACATCCCTCCGAATTTTGGTTGCATTGGGTTTGGTTGTGCAAAAACTTTTCAGTTTAATGTAATCAAAATTATCTATCTTGCATTTCATAATGCTTTCTATCTCTTCTTTAGTCTAAAATTCTTCCCTTCTCCATAAATCTGATAAATGCAGTATTCCTTGCTCCTCCAGTTTGTCCATGGTATCAATCTTTATACCTTGATCATGTACCCATTTGGACATTATTCTTGTGTATAGTATCAGGCATGGGACTATGCCTAGTTTCCGCCACACTGTTATCCCAGTTTTCCCAGCATTTTTTGTTGAACATTGAGTTCTTATCACAGAAGCTGGGGTCTTTGGGTTTATCAAACAGAAGGTTTCTATATTCCTTGCCTACTATGTCTTGAGTGCCAAATGTATTCCACTTGTCTACCTTTCAGTTTCGTAGCCAGTATCAAGTGGTTTTGATAACTGCTGCTTTATAATACAATTTAAGATCTGATAGTGCTAGGCTACCTTCCCTAGCATTTCTTTTCATTACCACCTTTGATATTTTGGACATTTTGTTCTTCCACATGAATCCTGATATTATTTTATCGAGGTCTAGAAAATAATTAACTGATAGTTTAATTGGTATGGCACTCGATAAGTAAATTAATTTAGGTAGGATTGTCATTTTAATTATATTAGCTCGGCCTACCCATGAGTGACTGATATTTTTCCACTTACTTAGATCTGACTTTATTTGTGCAAAAAGTGTCTTGCAATTGTGCTCATATAATCCCTGGGTTTTTTTGGCAGGTAAACTCCCAAATATTTTATAGTTTTTACCCAACTATTAAATGGGATTTATCTTCCTATATCGTGCTGTTGAACTTTGTTGCTAATATACAGGAATGAAGAAGATTTGTGTGGGTTTATTTTGTAACCTGCAACTTTGTGAAAGTTGTTTATTATTTCAAATAGTTTTTTACTTGAATCTCTGGGATTCTCTAAGCATATCATGAAATCATCTACAAAGAGTGATAACTTAGTTTCTTCTTTGCTTATTCTTATTCTTTCAATTTATTTATCTTGTCTAATTGCTACAGCTAATATTTCTGGTACCATATTGAATAATAGTGGTGATAGTGGACATTCTTGATCTTATTGGAAATTCATCTAGTTTGTCTCCCTTACAGGCAATGCTTGCTGAAGGTTTTGGGTAGATATTGATTATTATTTATGGAAAGTTCCCTTTATTCCTATGTTCTCCAGTGTTTTTAATAGGAATGCATGTGGTATTTTATCGAAAGCTTTTTCTGTACCTATTGAAATAATTGTTAATTCTGTTGCTGGGGTGATCAATAGTGCTAATAATTTTCCTAATATTGAACCAGCCCTGCATTCCTGGTATGAATCCTATGTGATTGTAACGTGTTATTCTCTTGATAAGATACTGTATTCCTTTTGCTAAAATGTTATTTAAAATTTTTGCATCTATATTCAATTAGAGAAATTGGTCTATAATTTTCTTTCTCTATTTTGTCTCTTCCTGGTTTAGGTATCAAAACCATATTTGTATCATAGAAAGAATTTGGGAGGACTCCTTCACCAATTTTCAAAAATAGTCTATATAGTATTGGAAATAACTATTCTTCAAATGTTTGATAGAATTCACTTGTAAATCCATCTGGCCCTGGAGAATAGGAGTTCATTGATGGCTTGTTCAATTTCTTTTTCAGAGATAGGGTTGTATAAGTATTCACCTTCCTCTTCTGTTAATCTGTGCAATTTGTATTTTTTAAAAGACTCATCCATCTCATTTAGATTATCAAATTAATGGGCATAAAGTTGCACAAAGTAATTTCTAATTATTGTTTTAATTTCCTCTTCATTGGAGGTGAGTTCACCCCTTTCATTTTTGATATTAGTAATTTGATTCTCTTATTTTTTTAATAAAATTGACCAAAATTTTATCAATTTTATTAGTTTTTTCATAAAACCAACTATTGCTTTTATTTAATAATTCAATAGTTTTCTTAATTTCAATTTTATTAATCTCTCCTTTGGTTTTCAATATTTCTAACTGGGTATTTAATTCGGGATTTTCAATTTGTTCTTTTTCTAGCTTTTTTGGCTGCATGGCCAAGTCATTGATCTCCTCTTTCTCTATTTCATTTATGCAGGCATTAAAAGATATAAAACTTCTTCTAAGAACTGCTTTTGCAGGATCGCATAAGATTTGGTAGCTTGGTAGGAGGAGCCAAGATGGCAGAGTAGAAAGACTCATGTATGCTAGCTCCGAATCCAAAGTCTATAAATTTCCTGTCAAAAGAACTCCCCACAAATTCTGGAGCAGTGGAACCTCCACAGAAACACAGTGGAAGAGATTTCCATTCGAGAGAGCCCTGGAAAGCTGTTCCCAGGGGTCCGTCATGCACGGGACAGTGGAGCCAACCCCTGCACTGCCCTGGTCATGTGACCCAGAGGAGCAGATCCAAGCAGGCTTCAGGGACAGAATCTCCAGCAGCCGCGAAGGTCCCTCCACCCACAGACGCTCCAGGTCAGTGAGAGAGACTTCTGGGCTGGCTGAGAGGGGAGCGGGGAGTCTCCATGACTCCGGCTCCATCGGGAGGAAGCTGCAGAGGGAGCAGCAGCAGCAGTGGCAGCCTGGGACTCCCGGAGGAGGCGGGAGCTCAGGGCCATTACCAAAGATCTCTGCATAAACCCCCTGAGGGAACTGAGCCTGGGAGGCGGCCCTGCCCCCACCTGAGCACCAGAACTTAAGCTCATATTGAATAGCAGCACCGCCTGCCATGCATAGCCCTGAGGCTGGGGAGCAGCATTTGAATCTCAGACGACAAGCACTAGCTGGGCAGATCTAGGCAGGTCTAGAGATGAATGTCAGAAGTCAAGGAACTGGCTGAGAAAATGCCCGGAAAAGGGAAGAAAAATAATACCATAGGAAGCTACTTTCCTGGGGGACAGATGTTCTCGCCTTTAATTTCCAATGACAAGTAACAATTCTTACCAACAGGGAAAGATGTGGAAGTCGTGGCCTCTGTATGAAAGACATCCGAGGTGGATGTCTGGTGGGCTCAGGCCATGGATGAGCTCAAAAAGGATTTTGAAAATCAAGTTAGACATGTGGATGAAAAACTGGGAAGAGAAATGAGAGAGATGCAAGAAAAGCATGAAAAATGGGTCAATACCTTGCTAAAGGAGACCCAAAAAAATGCTGAAGAAAATAACACCTTGAAAAATAGGCTCACTCAATTGGCAAAAGAGGTTCAAAAAGCCAAAGAGGAGAAGAGTGCTTTCAAAAGCAGAATTAGCCAAATGGAAAAAGAGGTTCAAAAGCTCACTGAAGATAATAGTTTTCTCAAAATTAGAATGGAACAGATGGAGTCTAATGACTTTCTTAGAAACCAAGAAATCAAAAAATAAAAAACCAAAAGAATAAAAAAAATGGAAGAGAATGTGAAATATCTCATTGGAAAAACAATTGACCTGGAAAATAGATCCAGGAGAGACAATTTCAAAATTATGCTACTGCCTGAAAGCCATGATCAATAAAAGAGCCTCAACATCATCTTTCATGAAATTTTCAAGGCAAACTGACCTGATATTTTAGAACTAGAGGTAAAAATAAGTATTGAAGGAATACATCGATCACCGTCTGAAAGAGATCCAAAAAGAGAAACTCCTAGGAACATTGTGGCCAAATTCCAGAATTCCCAAGTCAAGGAGATAATATTGCAAGCTGCTAGAAAGAAACAATTGCAGTATTGTGGAAATACAATCAGAATAACTCAAGATCTAGCAGCTTCTACATTAAGGGATCGAAGGGTGTGGAAGAGGATATTCCAGAAGTCAAAGGAACTAGGACTCAAACCAAGAATCACTTACCCAGAAAAACTGAGTATAATACTTCAGGGGAAAATATGGTCTTTCAATGAAATAGAGGACTTTCAAGAATTCTTGATGAAAAGAGCAGAGCTGAAAAGAAAATTTGACTTTCAAACACAAGAATGAGAGAAGCATGAAAAAGTAAACAGCAAAGAGAAGTCATAAGGGACTTACCAAAGGTGAACTGTTTACACTCCTACATGGAAAGACAGTATTTGTAACTCTTAAAACTTTTCAGTATCTTGGTAGTTGGTGGGATCACACACACTTACACAGACACACACATGCACACACACACATGTACACGTGTGCATGCACACACATACACACATGCACACACATACAGAGACAGAGAGCACAGAGTGAATTGAATAGGATGGGACCATATCTTAAAAGAAATTAAGGTAAATGATGAGAGAGAAATGTAGTGGGAGGAGAGAGGGTGAAATGGAATGGGGTAAATTATCTCTCATTCAGGAGGCAAACAGGAGACTTTTTAGTGGAGGGAAAAAGAGGAGAGCTGAGAAAAAAACATGAAGTTTACCCTCATCACATTCGACTAAAGGAAGGAGTAAAATGCACACTCATTTTGGTATGAAAACCTATTTTACAATACAATAAAGTGGGGGAGAAGAAGGTAAGCAGGGAGGGAGGGATCATGGAAAGGAGGGCAATGGGGGGAGGGAGCAATTTGAAGTCAACACTCAGGGAGGGACAGGATCAAAAGACAGAATAGAAACAATGGGCAGGATAGGATGGAGGAAAATACAGTTAGTCTTTCACAACATGACTTTTATCGAAGTCATTTGCAAAACTACACATATATGGCCCATACTGAATTGCCTGCCTTCCCAAAGGAAATTGGTGGGGAGGAAGGGATGGGGAGAATTTGGAACTCAAAGTTTTAGGGACAACTGTTTAGTATTGTTCTTGCTACTAGGAAATAAGAGAAACAGTTAATGGGGAAAAGAAAGTCATCTGTCCGTACAGGACAAAAGAGAAAATGGGGACAAGAGAAGGGAGGGATTTTAGAAGAGAGGGCCAATTGGTGATGGGGAGAATTAGAATGCTCAGTGTATTGGGGTGGGGGGGGAGGGGATAAATGGGGAGAAAATTTGGAACCCAAATTTTGTGAAAATGAATGTAAAAATTTAAATATATAAATTTACATTAAAAAAAAGGTTTGGTAGCTTGTCTCATTATTGTCATTCTCTTGAATGAAGCTGTTGCTTGTTTCTATGATTTCTTCTTCAACCCACTCTTTCTTTAGAATTATAGTCCTTAGTTTTCAATCGATTTTTGGCTTATCTTTCAATCGCATTTTATTACGTATAATTTTTATTGCATTACGATCTGAGGATTCATTGATCATCTTTGCCTTTCTGCATTGGATTGTGAGGTTTTTATGTCCCAGAACCCGGTCAATTTTTGTATATGTGCCTTTAACCACTGAGAAAATGGTATATTCCTTTCTATTACCATTCAGTGTTATCCAGAGATCTATCATATCTTCCTTTTGCCGAGTTTCATTTACCTACTTAACCTCTTTCTTGTTTATTTTGAGGTTAGATTTATCAAGTTCAGAGAGGGGGAGGTTGAGGTCCCCCACTAGTATAGTTTTGCTGTCTATTTCTTCCTTCAACTCCCCCAACCTCTCCTCTAAGAATTTTGATGTTATACCACTTGGAGCATACGTTTATTAATGATATTGCTTCATTGTCTATGGTGTTTTTTAGTAGGATATAGTTTCCATCCTTATCTCTTTTGATTAGTTCTTTTCTGCTTTTCCTTCGTCTGAGATTAGGATTGCTACTCCTGCTTTTCTTGCATCAGCTGAAGCACAATATATTCAGCTCCAATCCTTGACCTTTAACCTGTGTATATCCCCCCGTTTCAGATGTGGTTCTTGCAAACAACATATTGTTGGATTATGGCTTTTAATCCATTCTGCTATCCCTCTCCATTTTATGAGGGAGTTCATTCCATTCACATTCACAATTTAGATTACAATCGGTGTATTTCCATCTATCCTCTTTCTCATCATTTCTGCTTTTATCTCTCCCATCTACCTTCCCCTCCTCAATAGTTTTCACTTTTCACCACCACCTCCTGTAGCTTTCCTTTTCTTCTTTGTACCCCCTCCCTTTTACTCCCCTTTACCCTTACTGCTTCCTCCCTTCCTTTTAGCTTCCCTCCCCTTTCTTACCCCTTCCAGTCCTACTGCCTATAGAGCTAGTTAGGTTTATCTACTTAAGTTTGTCCTTCCCTTCTTGAACCAAATCAGATGACAGTACCTCATTACCTCTCATACAATGCTCATCTCCCTCCCCTCTTTCCCTCCATTATAATTTTGTACTTTTTCTTGTAACATAATTTACCCTTTTCTGCTTCCTCCTTTTCACACCTCCTGTTATAATCCCTTCACATACTTAAATCATATTTTTAACATGATATCATTTACTTTATTCTCGTTACTTCTGTGTGTATCCCTTTCATATTTTATGATAGATACACAATTCTCAAGATTAACAAGATCATCTTCCCTTATAGGGAGGTAAAGAGTTTGCCCAAAATGAGTAACAAGTTCTTTTGTTGTTATTGTTGTACCCCTCGCCCCTGTTTACCTTTCTATACGTCTCGAGACCTGTATTTGAAGATTGCATTTTCTACTGAGTTCTGGTCTGTTTGTTAGAAAGATCTGGAAATCTCTTTTTCCTTGAATGTCCATCTTCTTGCCTGAAATGTTATGCTGAGCTTTCCTGGGTTATCAATCCTTGTTTGTAGTTCCAGCTCTTTTGCCTTACAGAATATCAGATTACAATTCCTTCAGTCTTTTAATGTGGAAATTGCAAAGTCCTATGTGATCTGAACTGCGGTTGTTTTGTATTTGAATGGCTTCTTTCTGACTGCCTGCAGTATTTTCTCCTTCACTTGACAGATCTGGAATTTGGCAACAATATTTCTTGGTGTTATAAGTTTGGGATCCCTTTCGGGAGGTGAAGAGTGGATTCTTTCAATGACTTTTTTGCCCTCTGGATCTAGCACTTCTGGGCAGTTTTCCTTTATGATCTCTTGGAAGATATTTCCCAGACTCTTTTTTCATCATGGCTCTGTGGTAGGCCAATAATTCTTAGATTTTCTCTCCTGGATCAACTTTCCCGGTCCTTTGTTTTTCCAGTTAGATATTTTACATTTTCTTTCATCTCTTCATTCTCTAGATTTTGTTTGACTGTTTCTTGATGTCTCATAGCAACATTAGCTCCTACTTTGTCCAATTCTAATTTTCTTCAAATTGTTTTCTTCAGTTAACTTCTATATCTCCTTTTCAATCTGTCCAATTAGTCTTTTTAAGGATTATTTTTTTCCATTAAGCTTTTGTACTTTGTTTTCCATTTGTTCAATTTTCCTTTTTAAAGAGCTGTTCTCTTTAGGAAATTCTTTTTTCATATTTTGAAAATCATCGGACATTTTTCCTTCTATTTCCTACTTCAGCTGTTCCAGGAGTGCTCTCTGTGCATGTGAGCAGTTCATAGTCCTTTCTGAAGTTTCAGATGAGAGTACAGTCTCAATACTGACCTCTTTGGTATTCATGTCTTAGTCCTTGTCCTCATAGAAAGATTCTATGGTCTTTTCCCTCCTCCTTTGCTTCTTGCTCATGATGGTGAGGTTTTGTGTGTTGTGATCTCTGGTTCTTTCAGTTAGAAGCTGGAGAACTTGTTGTTGAGTTGCTTGTTTGAAAAAGCTAAGGACAGGTGCCTTTGTTTTTCTTTTTCTTTTGTGTTTTCTGGCTTAGCCCTGGGGCTAGCTTGTTAAGTGTGGGTAAGGAGTAGCCTGGTCAGGGGAGATCTCCTCGGTTGAGCTAGAGCAAAGACAAGCTGAGTTCATTCCTGGGTCTTAGTATGAGTTCCCTTCCCCTTTCCCCTCAACATGGCTCCTCTCCTAGCACTGAGCCACATCTGGGTCCTACTGAGTGTTACCACCCCTCCTGGGGCTCTATGCCTGGGTGTTAGTGCAAGTTTCCATGCCTTATGTGGAGCCTCTCCTTCCAGTTAGCCACTGTCAGAGTAAGAGGAATCATCCTTAGTTATTTTCCTAGCCTCAGGTGATGGAGACTGTTTGCCCCTTCAGCTCTTTCCACTGATCCAGGTTTTTTCTGGGGAAAGATTTTATGGTTCTTTTGAGGTTAAAAGGGGATTAGGAGAGAGCATTTACCAATCACTCCACCATTTTGGCTCCAAGAAGGTCAAGTAGGTGACTTACAGACATTTAATCTTCAGGCTGAAAGTCTTGGGAGCAGCTGCAGCTGATACCTGGGGCTGTCACACACTCAGCTCCACTGGTCTTCCTGCCATGGGCTGCCACTCTGCCTTTCTTCCATGCTCCTTCTGCTTGAGGTTGTAGCAGGGGTTTCCTGCTAGGTCACACTACTGTAGCATGTGCTGCACTGTGTGCAGTGGGCTCACCTCCATTGAATAGATCCTTCCCGTTGATCTTCAAGTCTGTCCTCGTCTGTGAATCTGCCATATTCTGTCTCTTATTGGATTCTACACTTCCCACATTTGATCAGATTCTCTGTTTAGAGGTATCTGAGGCAGTTTATCTAAGAGCTTAGGTGAGTAGTTGCTCTCACTCTGCCATCTTGGTTCTGACCCCCCCCCCCCCGATGCTTTCTATGATTTGTTCCTTAACCCACTCATTCTTTAGGATTAGATTATTTAGTTTCCAATTAATTTTGGTCTGTCTTTTAATGGTCCTTCATTACATATAATTTTTATTGCATTATGATCTGAAAAGGATGCCTTGACTATCTCTGCCTTTCAGCAGTGGATTGTGAGCTTTTCATGCCTCAGTACATGGTCATTTTTTATGTATGTGGCATGTACTATAAAGAAAAAAGCTTATCCCTTTCTATTCCCATTTAATTTGGTCCAGAGATCTGTCATATCTTCATTATCCAGAGGTCTATTCACCACCTTAACTTATTTCTAGTTTATTTTGAGGTTAGATTTATTAAGTTCAGAGAGGCAGAGTTTGAGGTCCCCCATTAGTTTTGTTTTGCTATCTATTTCTTTCTGTAACTCCCTTAACTTCTCTAAGAATTTAGATGCTATATCAATTGGTTAATATATGTTTAGTAATGGTATTGCTTCATTGTCTATGGTGGCTTTGAACAGGATATACTTTCTTCTCTTATCTCTTTTGATTAGATCTATTTCTGCTTTTGTTTTGTCTGAGATTAGGACTGCTATCCATGCTTTTTTTTACATTAATTGATGCATAATATAATCTCCTCCAACCTTTTATCTTTACCCTGTATATATATCCCCCTCTTTCAAATTTGTGTCTTGTAAACAACATATTGTTGGATTATGGTTTTTAATCCATTCTGCTATGTGCCTATGCTTTATGGAAGAGTTCATCCCAATCACATTCACTTATGATTGCTATCTTTGGATTTTTCTCCATCCTATCCCATCTCTGATTTTGTTTCTATTTCTCCCCTCTCTCTTTCCCTCCATAATACAATGTTATTTTTTTTACCACTGACTCCTTCAGTCTTTCCTCCCATTTATCAACCCTCATTCCTTTTAGTACCCCTTTCCTTTACTACTTCTTCCCTCTCTTTTTAACCTCCCCTTCTTTTTCTCTCCCCTCTCCTCTTCTGCTGCCTCTAGGGCAAGTTAGATTTCTGTATTTAACTGAGTATGTGGTTCCCTCATTGAATCAAATTAGATGTAAGTAAATCTCAATCTATGCTCACTTCTCTCCCTTCTTTCCCTCTATTTTAATATATTTGTGTGCCTCTTCCTGTGATGTTATTTGACTTTTTCTGCCTCCTCTTTTTTTCTCTCATTACAATCTCTTTGCACACTTTATTAACATTTTTATCATAATATCAGTTAATTTATACTCACTTCCTCTATTTAAGTATATCTCTTTTAAATGTCACAGTACATATACAATTCTGAAGATTAACACATACTGGTTTTGAATAAGGGGGCAGAGCAAAGATGGCAGTGAAGAAAGAGGGACCTGTAGAAGTTCCCCCACACAGTGCATAAAATTCTGGTAAAAAGGACTCTAAACAAACTCTAGAGCATCAGAAGCCAAGAAAGCTGAGAAGGCCAACAGGAAAGTATATCACGAGGAGGGACAGGACCTGGAACAGGTGTCAAGGCACCACCAGCAGCACCAGTTTCCAGATGGCTAAATCCACAAACACCGCAGACAGTTTCAAAGGTCAGTGAGAAAGTTTTTTCATATGTGTGAGAAGGGAACCTGCTTGGCTCTGGCAGCAGCAGACACTCCAGTGGCAGTGTCCATTTTTGGTGACCTCTACCTAAAGCCCCTAGGGGAATTGAGCAGCTGATCTGATCTCAGCCCTGAGAGCAGTTCTGGAGTGAGGAGGAGGAGTGCTGTCCTGGTGGAGTGGAGGCGGCTGTGAAGAGGGAA
This sequence comes from Bettongia penicillata ogilbyi, assembly GCA_023548195.1. Classification (NCBI taxonomy): domain Eukaryota; kingdom Metazoa; phylum Chordata; class Mammalia; order Diprotodontia; family Potoroidae; genus Bettongia; species Bettongia penicillata. The sequence continues at coordinate 48,681 of JAJHZJ010000565.1, forward strand.
TTCTACTCACAGATTCTGGAAAACAAGTGTCTATTTGCTTCCAGATCAATGAAGAGGCCAGAAGAGGAGTAAACTCCTCTACCTTGATTGTGCCACCTTAGAAAAACAGAAACTTGCGGGTCCCCAGAGTATACCATCCTCTTGACAAAGGACTCAAAAGTCAAGTAACTGACTGGAAAAATGCCCAAAAAATGGAAAAATAAGGTATAGAAGTTTTCTTTCTTGGTGAACAGGTATTTTCTTCTATCCTTTCAGTTAAGGAAGAAAATTGAATATCATCAGAGCAAGTCAAGACTTCCAAAACCTCCAAAATAAATAAAGAGTGGTATCATGCCATGGAGGGGCTTGAAAAGTGAGTCAACAGATTTCCAAAGGAGATCTAAAAAATGCTGAACAAAATAATGCCTTTAAAAATAGGCTAACTCATTTGGCAAAAGAGGTCCAAAAAGCCAATGAGAATAAGATGTCTTATAAGGGACAATTAGCCAAAGGTAAAAGGAGGTTCAAAAGCTCACTGAAGAAAATGGGTCTTTAAAAATTGGAAGAGAACAGATGGAGGCCAATGACTTTCTGAGAAACCAAGAAATCACAAAACAAAACCAAAAGAATCAAAAAATGGAAGATAATGTGAAATATCTCATGGGAGAGACAACTGACCTGGAAAATAGATGCAGGAGAGAGTTCAAAAATTAAGGGACTACATGAAAGCCATGATGAAAAAAGAGCCTCGACATCATCTTTTATGAAACTATCAAGGAAAACTGCCCTTATATTCTAGAAACAGAGGTCAGAATAAATATTGAAAAAATCTGCCAATGATCTCTTTAAAGAGATCCATAAAGAGAAGCTCTTAGGAATATGGTAGCCAAATTCCAGAGTTCCAAGGGGAAGGAGAAAATATTGCAAGCCAGAAAGAAACAATTTGAGTTCTGTGGAAATACAATCAGGATAACACAAGATCTAGCAGCTTCAACATTAAGAGATCAAAGGGATTGCAATATGATATTCCACAAGTCAAAGGACCTGGGATTAAAGCCAAGAATCACCTACTCAGAAAATCTGAGTACAATACTTCAAAGGAAAAAAATGGTCATTCAGAGAAATAGAGGATATTCAAGTATCCTTGATGAAGACACCAGAGCTGAATAAAAGGGAAGAGGCAGGAAAAAAACAAAACAAAACCAAATTCCATCACAGGAAGAGGCACAAGAATCAAAAGAAGTATGAAAAGGTAAACAGGAAAGAGAAATCATAAGTGAATTTCTAATGATGAACTTTTTACATTCCTACATGAAAAAGTATTTCTAACTCTTCAGACTTTTTCTCAATATGTGAGTAGTTAGAGGGATTACACACACACTCACATACATGCATACATACATATATACATGTACATATATACATATACATATATATACATATATACAGCACAGAGTGAGTTGAATAAGAAAGGATGATATCTAAAAAATAAAATTAAGGGGTTAAAGAGGAAGATATTGAGAGGAAAAGGGAAAAATGGAATGGGGCAAATTATCTCTCATAAAATAGGCAAAAAAAAACTTTTTTCAATGGAGAAGGAAAAGGAGGAGGTGAGAGGGGAAAAGTGAAGCTCATTCTCTTCATATTTGGCTTAGGGAAGGAATAACATGCTCACTCAGTTTGGTATGAAAATCTGTCTTTCCCTACAGGAAATTAGGCTAGAAGGGGATAAGTGGGGTTAGGGGGTGATAGAAGGGAAGGCAAATCGGAGGAGGAAGTAATTAGAAGTAAACACTTTTGGGGAGGGACAAGGTCAAAAAGGAAAGTACAATAAATAAGGTGGGGTAAGATAGGATGGAGGGAAATATAGTTAACCTTACACAATATGACTGTTATGGAAATTTTTTGCAAAACTGCACATATATAGCCTATATTAAATTGCCTGCCTTCTCAGTGATGATGGGTGAGGAGGGAGGAAGGGAGACAAGTGGGTACTCAAGTTTTAGGAATGAGTGTTGGAGAATTGTTTTTGCATACAACAGAGAAATAAGAAATACAGGTAATGGAGTACAGAAATCAATCTTACCCTACAAGGAAAGTGAGAAGATGGGGATAAGAGAAGGAAGGGGTGTGATAGAAAGGAGGGCATATTGAGAGAAGGGTTAATCAGAATGCAAGGCCTTATGGGGTGGGGGGAGGGGAGAAATAAGGAGAAAATTTGAAAGTTAAAATTTTATGGAAATGAATGTTGAAAACTAAAAATAAATAAAAAGACATTAAAAAAGTGTAACACATCATCCTCTCGCATAGGAATGTAAACGGTTTGCCTATATTGAATAACAAATTGATTTTCCCCCTTTATCTCTTTATTCTTCTCTTGAATCTTGTATTTGAAGATCAAATTTTTTATTGAGCTCTTGCCTTTTCCCCAGGAATGTCTGGAAATCCTTTATTTTATTTAATGTCCCTCTCCTTGCATGAAATACCATGCTCAATTTTGCTGAGTAATTGACTTTTGTTTCTAGTCCAAGCTCCTTTGTCTTACGGAATATGGTATTCCAATCCCTCTGATATTTTAATGTAGAAGTTGCAAGGTCCTATGTGATCATTAGTGTAGTTCCTTGTTATTGGAATCATTTCTTTATGGCTTCCTGCAGTATTTTCCCCTTAACTTCATAATTCTGGAATTTTGTAGCAATATTCCTTGGTGTTTTCAATTTAGGATCTCTTTCAGGAAGTGACCTGGTGATTCTTTCAATGAGTATTTTGCCCTCTATGTCTCAGATGTCAGGGTAGTTTTTCTTCATGATATCTTGGAAGATAGTGTCCAGGTTCTTTTTCCTCACTATTTTTTTTTCAGTAGACCAATAATTCAGATATTTTCTCTCCTGTTTCTGTTTTCCAGGTCACTTGTTTTTCCAATGAGATATTTTAAATTTTCTTCTATTTTTTCATCCTTTAGATTCTGTTTGACTGATTCTTGATGTCTCATGGAGACATTAGCTTCTACTTAACCAATTCTAATTTTTCATAAATTGTTTTCTTTAATTAACTTTTGAACTCCTTTCCATTTGTCCAATTGTCCCTTTTAGGGAGTTATTTTCATCAGTTGGGTTTTGTACTTCCTTTTCCAATTATCCAATTTTCCCACTTAGATTTTATGCTTCTTTATCCATTTACCTAATTTTCCTTTTTAAAAAGCTGTTCTCTTCAGTGAATTCTTTTTTTTTCATTTTGTTAATTTTATTTTTAAAATTATTGGCCATTTTTTTCTCCTACCTCTCTAATTTTTCTTTTAAAATCCTTCCTTAACTCTTCCAAAAATGCTTTTTTGGGCTTGAGACTAGTTTATGTTCCCTTCTGAGCCTTCACATGTGAGTACAGTCTCAATGCTGACCTCTTCTGTATTTGTATTTTGGTCTCTCTCCCCACAGTATGATTCTATGTTCTTTTTCTTACTAGTTTTCTTCTTGCTCATTCTTATTATCTTTTTCCCATGGGGCTTTGTCCCACATTTTTTATGCTGAGAAATTGCCATATAATAACATAGGCATGAACATGTATGTATGCAAAGACAAATATGTAATGTATTTATTCTTCAGGTATTTATATGCATGTATAGCTTATGGTATGCCATGTGTATATGTACATATCTAATATATACATGTAATATCTATAAAAACAATATATTTTTAAAGCATTAAGTATTCACTATGTTCATGGTGATGAAATAATGGTTACAAAAACTTTTAGGCATCATGGTACAATGGATTCAAGAGAATTAAGCTTGAATACCCTTTTAAAATATTTTTAATGGGGCTTATGATCAGTTATTTTTTCTCAGCTTGTAGGTCAATTGGAAATGTTCTTGGGAAAAGACATTTCTGCCATATTGTTCATGTGAGGTTTTGTTTTTCTTCTAAAGTGTCCTTGATCAATTGTTTTTATGGGCAAAAATTTCTCATCACAGATTAAATGGGAATTTTAAAGTATTATCTAATCCTAAACCCAAAAGTTATTTAGGACAATAGATGAAAAATTAGCACAAGACATTGCCAATCATAAGAAGAGAGGCTTTCTGTGTGGCTTTTATTCACTGACCTAAGCTAGATATGTTGACTTTAAATCTTGTCTATGAACCAAAGACAGATTCAACTGCTCTCATGAGGTAAAAACTTCCTAATCACTATACCTTTTTAGATGGAAGCTTAAGACCTAGAAAATATTCTTAAAATATTGAAACTCAGAAAACTTCAGCAGAGATATCAGTAATCTCGAACCCAGTACAGAAGCCAATTGATATGATGGAATCAAAAGATAGAAGGAGAAACCAGAAACATTAATATTAGTGTTGACAATGACAGTCCTGTAGCATTGGAAGTGTTGAGTTGCCCTGGCGATTATGTGAACTTATCATAGGGGTCACCTAAGTGTATGATCTCTATCTGTTTCTTGAAATATACCTGTTTATATATGTTTAAAAATAATATTTTTCTGCATATTTTTCCTTGCTACCATATTCCACATTTCATTTGTGCTTGGTACAAGAGCCCTCCCCAAATGATGATGTAGTAATGTATGGAATAGTTTACTTTTTTATGACATAATATTTTTAACAATTTTATAGTATATAATGTGATTAAATGTCTTTTGCTTGAACTAATTTTCTTCTTACTAGCTGATTTAAAAATCAATCTAATTTTCTTCAATGGTTTTGGATGTTGGCCCATAGGATACATTGTACCTGGAGCTTTTTCTAGAGATAGAAGAAAGAGTCCCCATAGAGGAGATAAAAAATAAAGTGTGAGAAGAATTTAGGAAAATTAAATTCTGAAATGGAGAACATTGAAGTATAGCATATGTATATATATATGTGTGTGTGTGTATATATTTACATATATATATGTAAACATATATATATATATATATGTGTGTGTGTGTGTGTGTGTGTGTGTGTGTGTGTGTGTATGTATGGGAGGAACCACAAGGAAGGAAAAAAAACAAAACAAAACAACAACAAAAGAGAAAGAAAATAGTCTGCTTCAATCTGCATTCACACTCCAAAGTTCTTTCTCTGGATGAAGACATCATTTTTCATCATGCGTCTTTTGGAGTCTTGTTATATTCTTGCATGGTTTAGAAGTTCTAAGTTAGTCTCTACACATTGTGGCTGTTACTGTGTATAATGTTCTGCTTCTACTCAACTGACTCAGAATGACTTCATATATGTCTTTTCAGGTCTTTCTGAAGTCTACCTGCTCATGCTTTCTTACAGCACAGGAGTATTCCATTACATTCATAGACCACAACTTGTTCAGTCATTCCTTAATTGATGGGCTTCCCCTAAATTTCCAATTCTTTGCCACCACAAAAGACGTTTTTTGTAACTATGGGTCCCTTTCTCATTTTTATTATCTCTTTGGGATACAAACTTAAAAGTGGTATTACCTGGTCAAAAGATATAGGTATTCTTTCTTATTTAAGTTTTCAACATTCATTACCACAAAATTTTTAGTTCCAAATTTTCTCCCCATCTCTCCCCTCCCCAACCCCAAAACTCCGAGCATTCTAATTATCCCTATTACCAATCAGCCCTCCCTTCTAACATCCCTCCCTTCCCTTATCCACATCTTTTTTGTCCTGAAGAGCAAGATAAGTTTCTGTACCCAATTACGTGTATTTCTTATTTCTCAGTTGTATGCAAAAACAATACTCAACAGTTGTTCCTAAAACTTTCATTTCCAATTTCTCTTCCTTCCTCCCTCCCCACCCATCCCCACTGGGAAGGCAAGCAATTCAATATAGGCCATATCTGTGCAGTTTTGCAAATAACCTCCATAAGAGTCATGTTGTGTAAGACTAACTATATTTCCTTCCATCCTACCCTGCCCCCATTTCTTCTATTCTCTCTTTTGACCTTGTCCCTCCTCAAGAATGTTGACTTCTAATTGCTCCCTCCTCATCTTTCTCTCCCTTCCATCATACCCCTACCCTGCTTAGCCCCTTCTCCACCACATTCCTGTATTGTAAGATAGGTTTTCATGCCAAAATGCGTGTGCATTTTATTCCTTCTTTGAGTTGAATGTGATGAGAGTAAGCTTCATGTTTTTTCTCTCACCTCCCCCCTTTTTCCCTCCATGGAAAAGTCTTTTACTTGCATCTTTTATGAGAGATAATTTGCCCCATTCACTTTCTCCCTTTCTCCTCCCCGTATATTCCTCTCTCACTCCTTAATTTCATTTTTTATATGATCCCATCCTATTCAACTTACCCTGCTCTCTCTCTCTCTCTCTCTCTCTCTCTCTCTCTCTCTCTCTCTCTCTCTCTTCTCTCTCTCTCTCTCTCTCTGTGTATAATCCCACCAACTACCCAGTTACCAAAAAAATCTTCAAGACTTACAAATTTTGTGTTTCCTTGTAGGAATGTAAACAGTTCAACTTTAGTAAGTCCTTTATGATTTCTCTTTGCTGTTTACCTTTCCATGCTTCTCTTGATTCTTGTGTTTGAAAGTCAAATTTTCTTTTCAGCTCTGATCTTTTCATCAAGAATGCTTGAAAGTCCTCTATTTCATTGAAAGACCATTTTTCCCCCTGAAGTATTATAATCAGTTTTGCTGGGTAGGTGATTCTTGGTTTTAGTACTAGTTCCTTTGACTTCTGGGTGATCATATTCCATGCCCTTCAATGCCTTAATGTTGAAGCTGTTAGATCTTGTGTTATCCTGATTGTATTTCCACAATACTCAAATTATTTCTTTCTAGTTACTTGCAATAATTTCTACTTGACCTGGGGAGTCTGGAATTTGGCTATAATGTTCCTAGGAGTTTCTCTTTTTGGATCTCTTTCAGACGGTGATCGGTGGATTCCTTCAATACTTATTTTGCCCTCTGGTTCTAGAATGTCAGGGCAGTTTTCCTTGATAATTTCATGAAAAATGATGTCTAGGCTCTTTATTTGATCATGATTTGCTGGTTGTCCCACAATTTTTAAATTGTCTCTCCTGGATCTATTTTCCAGGTCAGTTGTTTTTCCAATGAGATATTTCACATTATATTCCACTTTTTCATTCTTTTGGTTTTGTTTTGTGATTTCATTGGTTTCTCATAAAGTCATTAGCCTCCATGTGTTCCATTCTATTTTTGAAAGAACTACTTCCTTCAGTGAGCATTTGAAACTGCTTTCCCATTTGGCTAATTCTACTTTTGAAATCATTCTTCTTCTCATTGGCTTTTTGAACCTCTTTTGCTAATTGAGTTAGCCTATTTTTAAAGGTGTTATTTTCTTCAGCATTTTTGGGTCTCTTTTAGGAAGTTGTTGACCCACTTTTCATGATTTTTTTGCATCTCTCTTATTTCTCTTCCCAATTTTTCCACCACCTCTCTTACTTGATTTTTCAAAATCCTTTTTGAGCTCTTCCATGGCCTGACACAATTGAATATTTATTTAGGATTTTTGGGATACAGAAGCCTTGACTTTTATGTCTTTCCCTGATGGCATGCATTTTTCTTCCACATCTGAAAGGATGGGACAAAATATCTGTTCACCAAGCAAGTAACCTTCTATGGTCTTATTTTTTTTCCTCTTTTGTGGGCATTTTCTCAAGAAGTGACTTTTGGGTCCTCCTCAAGATTTGGGTCCTTCGTCAAGATACTCTGGGGATCTGTAAGATCTCAGTTCCTCCAAGGTGACGCAATCAAGCGTGTACACTGGTCTAGCAGGAGAAAGAGATTTTTGTGCTCAGAATCTAAGTAGAGTTTGCTGTTCCCAACCACCTCCCCTCCAGTTCTACCAAGCCAGCACTAGGGGCTGAGATTCAGATAAACTGCAGGGGCAGGGTTGCCATTTTGTGTGAGATAAAGATCAGCTGCTGCAGGACCTCTACACAGGGCTTAGGTAAGAATCAGCTGCTCCGTGCCCCCAGGGGTTTTATGATCCAACAGTAGGATGCTGCCTGGAAACTGCTGCCACCTGCCTGACATGGCCTCTGTGGCCGTTGCCTGAGACAGGAGCTATGGGAAGACCCTTCTGTCTCGATCAGCTGAAAAAACCCTGTCACTGACCTTTGGCGCCTGTGGTTTGAGGGATCTGTGAACTGCTCCTACTGTGACTGGGGATTCCACCCCCAAGCCCTGCTCATGTCCTCCTCCCAGAGCCTCACTGTGTGGCCAAGGCTTGCCTGGGCTGAGCTCCATGTCTGGTGCAACAGAAGTTTCACGATGGCCTTTCAGGTCACCCTGGGCTGGAAATCTCCTCCACTCTGTTGTTCTCCACTTCTGCTGCTCTAGAATTTGTTGAGAGTCTTTCTTTACAGGTATTTTAGGGGCTGTGTGCGAAGAGCTAGTATATGTATGTTTTTCTACTCTGCCATCTTGGTTCTGCCCCAGGATATAATTTTATAGCCTTTTGGGCACAATTCCAAATTGTTCTTCAGAATGGTTGGAACAGTTCACAACCCAACTAATGGTATATGATTGTCCCAATTTTTCCACTTTCCAATTTTTATCATTTTCTTTGTTGTCATACTAACCAATGTAATAAGTGTGAGATAGTATCTCAGAGTAGTTTTAATTTGCATTTCTTTAAACAGAAGAACTTCTTTATAGCTCTGATTTCTTCATCTGAGAACTGCCTGAACATATCCTTTGACCATTTAGCAATTGGGGAATGGCCTGTATTCTCATAAATTTAACTCAATTCTCAACATAATTTAGAAATGATGCCTCTATCAGGGTCACCTGCTGTGAAGATTGTTTCCAATCTTTCTACTTTCCTTCTAATCTCCGTTGCATTGGCTTTGTTTGTGCAAAAGTTTTTAAATTTAATGTAATAAAATTTATTTATTTTATATTTTGTAATACTATCTGTCTCTTGTTTGATCATGAATTCTCTGCTCCCCTTTAGATTTTATGAGTAAAAGATTCCTTGCTCATCTATGCCTATGTTGTCACTCTTTATGTATAAATCATGCATCCATTTTAACCTTTTCTTGGTAGCCAATGTGAGATGTTGGTTTATACTGAATTTGTGTCCTATTATTTTCCAGTTTTCCCAGCAGTTTTTGTCAAATAATGAGTTCTTATTCACAAAACTGGGGTCTTTGAGGATATCAAACACTAGGTTATCCACTTTGCTGTTTGCTTTATCTATGGAGCAGTCGTCACATTCACATTCACGGTTATAATTACTACTTACATATTTCCCTCCATTCTATTCTTCCTGTTTGTCCTCTTATTTTACCCTTTACCTCTAGTCTGCTTTCTTTTTGTCATTCCCCATTTCCACCCCTTTACTTGATCTCCTCTCATCATTACTTACCCTGTTGGGTAAGATTTTTTCCTGTATTTAACTAATTTTGTATATCATTCCCTCTTTGTCTCAATACTGAGGGTAATGTTCAAGCAATGATCATCACTCACCCTCTCATCTTCCCTTCCACTCTAATAGGTTTTTTGTGTCCCTTCATGTGAAATAATGTATCCCTTTCTACCTCTCACTTTCTTCTGTACCTTGAGAAGAGAAAGGAAAGCTATGTAAGAAAATCGTGATCTGAAAAGAGAAGCTTCTAGGTATATAGTAGCCAAATTCCAGAGTTCTTAGGTCAAGAAAAAAGTATTGCAAGCAGCTAGAAAGAAACAATTCGAGAATTGTGCAAATGCAATCAGGATAACACAAGATCTAGCCATACCATGTTCCCTTCTCCCCCAGGTGAAAGTGCTTTCTCCTTGACCCTTGAAACTGTCTTTGGCATTTGTGGGGTGAGCAATCTGGGAACCTCAGCTCCTACCTGGGATTCCACGCCCCAGCCTTCTCTGGTCTTATCCATATTGCACTGCATGGTCAAAGCCCAGCTGCACTCCACACCTTGTGCAATATACCTTTCCTGTCATCCTTCCAGGCTTCCTTGGGCAAGAAAACTCTTTAACTCTGTTGTTTTGTGGCTTCTGCTGCTCTAGAATTTATTTAGAGTCATTTTTTACAGGTACTTTATGGGCTGTTGGGGAGAGATTCTACAGGACCATCCTTTTTCTCCTCCATCTTGGCTCCACTTCCCTAGTGGTATAGTTTTTAAGGATTATAAGCATCATTTTCCCATAAGTACTTTAGCTCTTTTTTTATCTGTTTGTGCTTTTGGGTCTTGATATTTGAATTCAAATTTTTTATTTAGTCCTGGTATTCCCCTTTTTAAAGTTTGAAATCCTTCTACTTCATTGAATGGATATTTTCTCCTTTGATGTATTATGCTTAATTTTGCTGGGTAATTCTTGGTTGTAATTTTGGTTCCTTTGCCTTCTTGAATATCTTGTTCCATGCCACACAGTCCTTTAATGTAGCAGTTGCCAGGTCTTGTGTAACTCTTATTGTGGCTCCATTACATTTAAATTGTTTCTTTCTGCCCATGTTTTTTTAACCTAATAATTCTGACATTTGGCTATGATGTTCCTTGAGAATTTTATTTTGAGATCACTTTCCTGAGGTGTTTGGTAGATTATTTTAGTGCCCATTTTGCCCTTTGATTCCAGGACACCAGGGAAGTTTTCCTTGATAATTTCTTGAAAGACACTGTTCAGAACCTCCTTTTGATTTTGGTTTTCGGGAAGTATAATGTTTCTCCTAGATCTACTTTTTAGGTCAGCTGTTTTTGACCATGAGATATTTTATATTTTCTTCCATTTTTCATTCTGTTGAATTTATTTGATAGACTCTTTATGTCTCATATAGTCATTATCTTCCATTTGCCCAATTCTAACGTTTAAGGCATTGTTTTCCTCAAATAGCTTTTGCATTTTCTTTTCCATTTGGCCAATTTTACTCTTCAAGAAGTTGTTTTCTTCAGTGAATTTTTGTAGCTCCCTTTAAATTTTGCCAATTCTACTTTTAGAACAGTTTTCTGAGTGTTGATTCTTTATTCATAATTCTCTTGCATCACTCTCATTTCATTTCTCATTTATTTTATTTCCCTGATAAGATTTTTGAAGCTCCTTTTTGAACTCTTCCATGAGTTCTATTTCTGTGCTTGAGAACATTTCCCATTTGTCTTTGGTGTTTTACCCACAGGCGCTTTGAAATTGTTAACCTATTCCAAAGTTCATGTCTTTGTCTGCTCTGCCACCATAACTTTCTATAGTCAGATTCTTCTTTTGTTGTTTATTCTTCCTCTTATTTAGTCTTTGTCCTTTCTTTTAAGTTTGACCTCTGCTCCCTGGGTTGGAAAGTCTACTCTCTCAAGCTTCTTGTGCCAGAGGCTGCAGGCCCTGGCCATTTACCTGGTGCTGCACTGATGTTGCCCCAAGGTCTGTGGGAGACACTTGTGTCTGCTGTTGTTTGAGGGGATGGAGTGGGAGGTGGCTGGCACTGCTGGGATATTTTGGCAGCTCTCAATATCATCTGACATTGAGCTAGACTTTCTGGCAATGTCTGACATATGCTGGGCCCCCATAGGGTGTCTCTGCATTTCCTAGGGTTACACTGAAGTGTGTGGTGATCTGGCCACTGCGGGATATCTGTTTCCTAAGAGCTGTGCTGAAGTACATGGAGATCTGTCCTCTGGAGGATGATTGTTTGCCTGTGGCTATATTGAAGTATGTGGTAGTTTTTGCCTTGCCAGCTGCTTTGGCTGTAATAAAGCACATTGAGGGATTTGTAGTTGCACTTATTTACTCCACCACACTAGGACCCATGATCTCCCACTGGTCTACTGATGTGGGACTTGCTGGGATGCTTTCTCTTTTGGATTTCATTTCCCTTTTACCCAAGTGAGAGGACCTTTCTTGTGAATCTTCCAAGTTTCTTGAGCTAGAAGATTGTGCTTCACTCTGTCTTTTTGCTTATTGTGCTTCTCCAGGATTTCTTATGGGGCACTATTTCACAGATGTTTGTAGATAAATATGGGGGAGCCATAGCAGTTTGTTGCTTATTCCTCCAACTTGGCTTCTAGAAGTAGTGTCTGAAGTCACTTCTAACCCTCAAATTCTGTCACTCAACTCCCTTACCATCTCTGTGTCAGGAGAGGAAAAGGTGTGATTGCAGCTACCCATTTTCATTTTTTGAGCTGCTACCTTAACTGGATGAGACTATAAATTTGTTCAGTCATTTCTGATTGAACTCTCTGTTACTCTCTGTGGCCTCATTTGGAGTTTTCTTTACAAAGATACTATATGGTTTGCATTTACTACTCCAACTCATTTTATCTAAGAGGAAACTGAGTCAAACAGGTTTAAGTGATTTGCCCAGGGTCACACAGGTAGTAAGTGTCTAAGTCAGAATTTGAACTCAAGTCTTTCTGCCCACAGGTCTAGTGTTTTATCAGCTGTGTCATCTACTGTATCTTAATCTAGAGACTATATCCTAATCTTAGTAAGTATATTAATAAAAATCCTTGTACTGGGTATTCAAAATCTTTGAAAGCCAAGGGATGAAGTAAATTGATGTCAGACTGGAAGACCATTCTAATAACTGGGGGAAGTTAGCCATGACTCTAAGTATCTCTAAATTATCAAATTGAGAAGCAGCTTTTCTAGAACGTGGAACATATGATTGTCCAGCTTAATTTTAAGGAGGAGTCACCTAAGGAGAAAGAAAAGACTTTGTCTCAAGTTTCATTAACCAACCTTTTTCCATCCTATCTTGTGATCAGTAGTCACCTTTCCCAGCAATCCCAGCCTCCTCAACCATAGCTTTGTTATTACACTGCCACGGTGATCTCATCTCAGTATGCCAAAACTATCGGCAGGCCTTGCAAGCTGGCAAATAAAACTGGCAAAGTTCTATATCCCCTACATCTACATAATACTGTCTTACTTGACCATGATGTTGTGGCGTTGAAGTGCTTTGTCAAATATTTTCTTCACCAGTCCAAAAGGAAAAAAGAATATACTAAGAAACTGATTACACTTCAAAACCAATAAGTCAGTCAAGTTTTCTTTTAGGCCATCAAGGAACAAGATCTCAATAAGAAGGAAGTAAGCTGAATGCAACGGTATAGGATCTGTACGTGGGGAGAATAGTCAATCAGTGTTACTGAAATCACATAAGGTGGCAACTAAAAAATTTAGACCTATTTATATTATTACACTGAAACCTGCTACTTAGATGAATATGTAAAACCCACCAAAGAATTAAGTAATTATGTAACCAACCTTTACAAAATGGGGGTGGGTACTTGTTTCTAGCACTTCAGGCACAAAATGGAAAAACAAATTTTGAGGAGCACATCGCTGGACACTGTGACAGCATGAGCTGAGCCTCAACATGGTTTTCCCTTTCAACTATGTACTGTGGTTATGACTCCTTATGGTCTCTAAATGTATTTCTTTGTCACTTAGAAATAGTTGGGGAATGCAGAGGATAGGGTTTGGGGTTAAAAGTCAGGAAGACCTGAGTTCAAATCTGGCCTTAGATACTTTCTAGCTATGAGACCCTGGGTAAGTAACTTAACCTTTCTGAGTCCTTCAGTTTTCTCATCTGCAAAATTAGGACAATAAATCACCTTCCAACTCCCTTGTGAAGATCACATGAGATAATAATTGTGAAGGCACTTATCACAGTCCCTTCTATATCGTAGGTGCTATATAGATGTTTCCTATTATTATCTGAACTTTTTTCCATTCTCAAAAAAAAAAATTACCATTTATATATGAAGAAAGTGACAATACTGACAGAACAAAAATACTTAAAGCTGGATGACTAAATGATTCTCAATTGATAATCTTTAGAGGGAAGTGTAGCAATGTTAGCTTAAACCAGTGATATTAGACATAGATGCCCCACTGTACCTCACAGACACCTTTAGAACAATACAGAGGTGGGATAGTCAGCCTAGTTCTCAGAACTTAACATGCCAGAGAAGACATTGGGGTGAAGATATCTCCAACTGGACTCCACTTTTTAAAATAGTTATCATTTAGTTGAAAGTTTATTAGCATGCATCTGAGCAAATGCAATAGCCTCCAACCTGGTATTCCTGACTCAAGTCTGACTTTTCTCCAGTTCATCTTCCTCAGAGTAACTGAGATAGTATTCATAATTCTCCATGTCATTTTCTTCTCAATAAATTCTAGAGTCTCCTACTACTTCTAAGGCTAAGTCCAAGTTCCTATGTTTGATATGGGTTCATTGCAAATTGGTTTGAACCTACTATTTTTCAGGTTTATTAACCTTTTTGTTCTTTTATTTTTTAATAAAAATTTACTTATTTAACTTTTTACATTCATTTTCACAAAATTGTGGGTTCCAAATTTTCTCCCCTTTTATCTCCTCCCCCACCCCAATACACTAAGCATTCTAATTCTCCCCATCACCAATTGGCCCTCTCTTCTAAAATCCCTCCCTTCTCTTGTCCCCATTTTCTCTTTTGTCCTGTACGGACAGATGACTTTCTTTTCCCCATTAACTGTTTCTCTTATTTCCTAGTAGCAAGAACAATACTAAACAGTTGTTCCTAAAACTTTGAGTTCCAAATTCTCCCCATCCCTCCCTCCCCACCCATTCCCTTTGGGAAGGCAGGCAATTCAATATAAGCCATATCTGTGTAGTTGTGTAAATGACTTTGATAATAGTCATATTGTGTAAGACTAACTGTTTTTCCCTCCATCCTACCCTGCCCCCCATTGTTTCTATTCTGTCTTTTGATCCTGTCCCTCCCCGAGTGTTGACTTCAAATTGCTCCCTCCTCCCATTGCCCTCCCTACCATCATGAACCTCCCCTTGCTTATTTCCTTCTCCCCCACTTTCCTGTCTTGTAAGATAGGTTTTTATACCAAAATGAGTCGAATGTGATGAGGGTAAACTTCTTGTTTTTTTCTCAGCTCTCCTCTTTTTCCCTCCCTTAAATAGTCTCCTGCTTGCCTCTTCAATGAGATATAATTTACCCCATTCCATTTCACCCTCTTTCCTCCCACTACATTTCTCTCTCACCATTCACCTTAATTTCTTTTAAGATATGGTCCCATCCTATTCAATTCACTCTGTCCTCTCTGTCTCTGTATGTGCGTGCATGTGTGTATGTGTGTGTGCATGCATGCGTGTATGTGTGTGTGTGGTCCCACCAACTACCCAGATACTGAAAAGTTTTAAGAGTTACAAATATTGTCTTTCCAAGTAGGAATGAAAACAGTTCACCTTTGGTAAGTCCCTTATGACTTCCCTTTGCTGTTTACTATTTCATGCTTCTTCTCATTCTTGTGTTTGAAAGTCAAATTTTCTTTTGAGCTCTGGTCTTTTCATCAAGGATGCTGGAAAGTCCTCTGTTCCATTGAAAGACCATATTTCCCCCTGAAGTATTATACTCAGTTTTTCTGGGTAGGTGATTCTTGGTTTGAGTCCTAGTTCCTTTGACTTCTGGAATATCCTATTCAACTCCCTTCGATCCCTTAATGTAGAGGCTGCTAGATCTTGAGTTATCCTGATTGTATTTCCACAATACTGGAATTGTTTCTTTCTAGCTGCTTGCAATATTTTCTCCTTGACCTGGGAATTCTGGAATTTGGCCACAATGTTGCTAATAGTTTCTCTTTTTGGATCTCTTTCAGGCAGTGATCGATGGATTCTTTCAATACTTACATTGCCCTCTGGTTGTAGAATATGAGGGCAGTTTTCCTGGATAATTTCATGAAAGATAATGTCTAGGCTCTTTTTTTGATCATGACTTTCAGGTAGTCCCCTAATTTTGAAATTGTCTCTCCTGGATCTATTTTCCAGGTCAGTTGTTTTTCCAATGGGATAATTCACATTCTCTTCCATTTTTTTCATACTTTTGGTTTTGTTTTGTGATTTCTTGGTTTCTCAGAAAGTCATTAGACTCCATCTGTTACATTGTAATTTTGAGAGAACTATTATCTTCAGTGAGCTTTTGAACCTCTTTTTCCATTTGACTAATTCTGCTTTTGAAAGCATTCTTCTCCTCATTGGCTTTTTGAATCTCTTTCGCCAATTGAGTGAGCCTATTTTTCAAGGTGTTATTTTCTTCAGCATTTTTTTGGGTCTCCTTTAGCAAGGTATTGACCCGTTTTTCATGCTTTTCTTGCATCTCTCTCATTTCTCTTCCCAGTTTTTCCTCCACCTGTCTAACTTGATTTTTAAAAATCCTTTTTGAGCTCATCCATGGCCTGAGCCCACCAAACATCCACCTCAGATGTCTAGGATACAGGGGCCGTGACCTCCACGTCTTTCCCTGATGGTAAGAATATTTCCTCCTCATCAGAACTGAAAAGTGTGAACATCTGTACCCCATCAAAGTAGCTTTCTATGGTCTTATTTTTCTTCCCTTTTCTGGGCATTTTCCCAGCCAGTTCCTTGACTTCTGAGATTCCTCTTGACCCCCACCTAGATCCACCCAGCTAGTGCTTGGGGTCTGAGATTCAAATGGGCTTTCCGCAGAAGGCGTGGCTCCTATTCAATGTGAGCTTAAGTTCTGGTGCTCAGATGGGGCAGGACCACCTCCCAGGCTCAGTTCCCTCAGGGGCTTTATGCAGAGACCTTCAGTAATGGCCCTGAACTTCTGCCTGCTGCTGCAGGAGTCCCAGGCCACTGCTGCCTCTGCTGCTGCCTCTGCCACTCCCTCCGCTGCTGTCTCCCAAGGGGGCCCGAGTCTCGGAGACACCCCGCTCCCCTCTCGGCCAGCCTAGACATCTCTCTCACTGAACTGTAGCGTCTGTGGGTGGAGGCACCTTCCCGGCCACCTGAGGTTCCATCCCTGAAGCCTGCTCGGATCTGCTCCTCTGGGGCCACATGGCCAGGGTAGCACAGGGGTGGTTTCCACTGTCCAAAGCGTGAGGGACCTTTGGGGATGGCTCTCCAGGGCTCTCTGGAACGGAAATCTTTTCCACTGTGTTTCTGCGTGCCTTGCAGTGCTCCAGAATTTGTGTGGAGTTCTTCTTGCAGGAAATATATGGGCTGTGGGTTTGAAGCTAGCATAGGTGAATCTTTCTACTCTGCCATCTTGGCTCCCAGGTTTATTAACCTTTACTACCCTACACATACTCCACCATCCAGACAATATCTCCATCTTGGATTTTCCTTCACAGCTCACTTAGTTTGCTATTTTCTTGCCTTTGATGGTTTGTGTCACATGCCTGAATTATATTCCCTAATAATCCCTTAAAATTCAATTATTTTTTTCAAATCCCAGATCAAGGACCATCTTCTATGAAAACATTCCTCATCATGCTAGCTGCTGGTGACTTTTTAAAAATTATCTTGTTTCAATTTTGTAAATATATTGTATGTATTTATTAATTCCATGTAGTCTTACTCAAGTGAAATCTAAGTTCCTTGAGAGCAGGGGGGTGGTTTTTCTTTTTCCTTTTTATCCCTTGCCCATAGCACATGCCTGACTTAATAAGGCGTTAATAAATTATATGTAATGGCTTAATAAATACTTGCAAATGAATCATTTCCTTCTTTCTAAACTAGCAAAAAATAAAATGTTTTAAGTACCGAGAATACCCAGAAGTAGAAGCTCCTCTTCCAGCCAAAAGTCTTTAGGATGTTTATATATTCAAAACAGTTTTGATTGTGAAGACCTGAAGTATGCTATTTCATTAAGTAATAAATTGATAGAAGACCCTTATAGTAGATAAAGCAAACTTCAGAATAAATAACAAAGTAGGGACGTAGCCATGAATTCAAACATACACACATATACCCACACAATATGTGTGTACATATGTATGTATAAGTAAGAACATATATATATATACACATGCATATATACATGTATGTGTAGGTGTATGTATATATATGCATGTGATATGTATATTTGCGTGTAGGTATATGTATGTATATATATGTGCATGTGTGTAGGCATATATGTGTGTATGTATATTTGTGTATCCTATTTATTAAATATCCAGTGTTGAGATAGGACAAAAGCTTGGTAGGGGTTTAGAAAATAATATAAAGTCTTATAATGAGAGAGGAATTTGAAGGTCATTTGATATATACATATATATGCATACAAACATACATATGTGTGTGTGTATATATGCTCAATCATAACTGTTTAAAAAGAAAAAAATTAAAACAATCTGATTGTTTTGATTAACAATTATTTTTACCCTTTAGTCTGTTTGAATAATTCAAATTTCAATAATCAATCAGCTATTATGACAGTACGTATATGTGACCTTTAAGAAAAGTGAAAACATAGCAATGTTACATGAACTAAATACAAAAGTTGAAAGTTAAAATGCAAAAATTCTTATTTCAGTTTAATTCTACTGCTTGCAGACTTTTTCAATTGCCTAACTTTTCTGTAGCTGCTAAATCCCAAGTATTTCCATTCTTAATGTAGGGGTTATTTTTTAAAAGGTCGATGGTAGAGCCAGAACTTTTCTTAAAAAATCATAATTCAGGCACATTTTATTTCCCTCACATAAGTGTGGAAAAGACAATTCACTTCTGACCCTCCAAATGCATGTATCTCTATCATGCATTTTTCTAGGTTTCTCTCCAGAAAAGAACATTAAGTTTATTTGGTGAGCTAGTGATTACCTGTATTTCATATCAATTTAAAAGTCATTATACATTCAAAGTGAATAAAAGTAATAAGAGCACAGAAAACAAAATGACCCAAAAAGTGACCCCGATTCTGTAAGAACCAAAGGAAGAATAATCATATGTTAAACTTAGAGTTTTTTCAGTCTTTTTCAGAAAAGGAGAAAAAAAGAATAAAAAGGGAAAAAAGAAGCTGGCTCTCTCAACTAAGCCTTAGTGATATATTTATAGAGCTTTGGAACTTCCCTTACAGAAAATTAGGTGATTATAGAAGCAAAATTGGGGTAAAAATGCCTATCTTGTTGTACTTTATTTTTGGTGTTTCCTTGTTTTCTCTTCGTTTCACTTTAGGAAATCAAGAAAACTCTATAACTGATGATTGAAAACTTTCAGAAGATTTGTATTATTTTATTATGTTAGATTTTTTAACCCAAATCATCATATTCACTGTGCAACTGATACACTCAAATGTTAGAAACAACTCCTTTTCAGATTCCATTTGCTACATGTAATCTCTCAGTACTCTATTGAACTGATGGGATATCTCAAGACACAGATACTTATTAAAAACATCTACTCTAAGGGAGGGGAATTATGATCTTGAATGATTCAGGGAATGTTCACCGTAATGAAATTGATTGTTGTTATATTGAAATATGAAATAAACACATAACCATTTGAATATACTTTATTAAAAGTTAGAGTTCAATTTTAAAAGCATCCAAAGACTGCAATTTATGTATGGATAACAGGCTTTTATTTTGAATAGTCCATAAGATTTACTATCAGGAGGGACCTTAGAAAACACCTCCTCCAATTCCTTCATTTTACAAATGAGGTAACTTCAGCCCCTAAACAGGAAATTGTTATATACATAGAAAAAAAGCAGAATTATGATCCCATCACAGAACTTCTACTTCTACAGGCAAGCCTTTTTAGAGCAAGCTATCCAACTACACTATGTCTAACTCTCCCAACACCCCCAATCAAATGTGATGTGGAATTATGAATTTAGAATTCAAGTGAACGTTTGTATTCAACTTGAACAATGCCCTACCTTCAAATATGTAGAAACTGAGGCACAGAGCAGTGAAGTGACTCAATTGAAGTCACACAGGTAGCAGGAGAAAGAGTAAGCATTTGTACCCCATCTTCTGAGTATGCAAATGAACATGTTTTCTACTATTCCAACTTGAGAAAGTCCATATTTACATCTATGTACAAATATGTCTCTATAAGCCTGTGTTGGTGGACTACAACATTCATTATAGCTGATTTCTCCCATATACTGAAATTGACTTACAAGTAACTTGATTAGTATCTTTGAATCTTTTAATGGTGCATGTCTTTCTATAGCAATTGCTTCATGTTGTGATGAATCAAGAAATTTTTATTCATTTCCACAACATACATTCATCCAGCCAATGTACATTGGAGAACTGAAGTAAATACTGATGATTTAATTCAAGAAACACTTTTTGCTTAATTAGCTCAGACAACTTGCTTCATTGCTATACTTCATTTTGTGTATGTAAGCACCCCTATATTTAATCATGTTGAGGATTTTCCTCCAGAGATTTCCAACCACCTGATCTAATATTGCCTCTAAAGTATGTCTAATCCAGTTCCTTGAAGTTAAGTAGTACCCTGTTGGAATGTAAATGTATTGCTGGAGAAAAAAAATGCAAAAACTATTAACATAGGTTCATTATGTTAAAATATGTTTTGTTTTTTTCTTTAAAACTGTGGCCAATAAGTGTTCTTAATGTTATTTTCTGGTTCAAAATAGTTGTGAAGTGTGAGAATTATTAATATAATTGTATACTTATGAACTCTTATATGAATGTCATTCATTTGTCAGTGAGCTAAATATAAAGAGATGAAAAATTAATCAATCATATTTTGTAATGAATTCTATGGCTTGGTACAAGTATCTTCCCTTTTATACTTTATTGCCATACTATATATTTCCACAGCGGTAGTGCCAAAATCTTTATTGGATTTTGCTCAGTGCTTTGTCAAAAAGAAAAAGAAGGGCAGCATGGAAATTCCTGAAACTAAAAAAGCAAATCAGTTTTTTAAAAGACTAAATTATCTCAAAACACACCCTTTATTAGATACAGTGAGTATCTGTTTAGGTATATACATAGGAGAATGATGAAATTAACTGAACATGAATAAATATGCTGCAATAATGTTAATAATTATATACCTGATAGCCCAACATCAGAGTTACCTGCCATTCATTAGGTCTCCAAATCTTTTTCAGAGAGCTGTGGTGAATGGAAATGGAACCCCTACACATTCATAATTACAACACAACTCTTAAGTCTAATTCTTAAACTGTAGTAATTGATCCTACAGTGAGATTTATTCTGTAATCATGGAAGGCAATGGCATTTACAACTTGAATAAATTAAAGTAAATGAAGAGGAAAATTGTATTCTGTGTAACATTTAGTTCATTATAGGCTTAAACAACTATGCCAATCCATGTTCATCAATAGAAGTTACAATGCTTGCAGACATAATTGAATAAAAATGTTATCATCAAGAAACAGTCCATGTTACACAAGCATAGAAATCGTTGCATTATAACTGATCTGTTTTTCTTAAGGGTTTCCTGGCAGTTTGCAACAATATAAATAAACTACCAGTATGACACCATCTCCTCTGTCTTTTATGGTAGTGGATGCACATAGTCGAGTTCTGTTGCTTCTGATTCAGCTAATGTAAACATGTTCTAACAATGTTATTACTCCTTTATGGTCTACACTGATCATACTGTGCCTATTTCTATGTAGTGAATCTATTAAATTTTAATTCATTTATCTAAGAGTTAAACTCAAGACTCTTGATAAAATTGGGAGATTGGATTGCATTGAGATTTTAAAAATATTTGAGAGCTTTCTGTGAAACCACTACAGAATATAAAATTGCTATGTGGTTAAGAAATAATAGAAAATTAAGTTTATAGAAAATTTCTTTGTTATCAATCTTTTAATGAGAGTAGGAGGAAAGAGATTCTCTTTTACCATAAGAGAGACTTACGGAAGGGATTCATAAGTATTTTTTTCAAAAGCATGTACTAAGAGATTTTTCTTAGATAAGCTGAGTGCTACAGAGTAATAGAACTGAAGAGAAAAAGGGGTTTCAGGCATTATTTGGCCCAAACCATAGCTGGAATTGATTCTCTTTTATGATATCCTCTATAAACAATCATCTAGCCTGCGCTTCAAGGTCTCCAATCAGGAAAGCTCCCTATCTATCAACATGGATAGTTCCGGTTTTTAATAATTTTTCTTTTAATCAAATTGAAATTGACGTCACGCTAATTTTAATTAGGTACTTCTAATTCTGCTATCTGTGACCTCCTACAAGGAGTAATTACTTACCCATGATACAGCCCATCAAAATATGTAAAGACAGGTATCATGACCCCTGCAAATTTTCTCCTCTTTAGATTGCATATGCCTAGCTTCTTCAACTAAACCTCAGATGGTATGATCTCCATCTTGCTTACCCTCTTCAGGACATATTACACCTTAATTCTCTTGGAAACTATGGTTTCTTACTCCCTTTGTGCAACTGGAAAAAGGAACATTTACCTTAAGTAACCCCTTGGGGCATCTCCTTTTCTCCAAAGAAGTAATTATTAATGAACTGTAATCTATAACACTAGAAGGAGTATTTGAATCAATGATTATCCATATTTCTATAATGTTAATTGGAGTTAAAGATCTTTCCCACTCATTAATAGGCCTCAGGGACCTTTTGTTAATTTCTAATGAGGCACTGGGTCACAAGGGTCATGATGCCTTCTGATTCTGAAAAATGTGTATATATATATATATATATATATATATATATATATATATATATATATATGCATATATACACATATATATCCTGAGGTGAGGTTTTACTCTGGGGCTTACTCTTTGGAAGAAGGTTCATGTGCCAGATGGGACTCTGGGTAGCCATTAAAGAATCTCCTGGCTTTGAAAACTCAGATGTTGGTGCTTATCTCTCTGGTAACTCTGTGTGTGTGTATGTGTGTGTGTGTGTGTGTGTGTGTGTGTGTATAAGGTCAGATAGCTGTATCTGTCTGTTGATCTGTGATGCATGTATTACTTATGGTCAGACAGTTACAAACCCTGTCTGTTGATCTTTATTTCTCTGCTTGTATTTTCTATATTGGTATGTAATTAAAGAAGATTGCTGACCCTTCAAACTTTGCTTTCCATTTAGAAAAGCAAATAGAAGAAGTGGTGCAGCAGATCTTCCTGTGTATACTAATATACTATACTAACTTGCTGCTACAGTTTCTTGTAGTATGATGGAAAGTAATTCATTTCAACCTTCAATCCTGTTTTCTGAGCTAGACAATAAGTTTAATAATAGCACATAACTTTCAAGGTACATATAAAGGTTGAATGAAATGATGTATTTTACATACTTTGCAAACTCTAAAGAACCATATAAATGTCTATTATTGTAGTTTTAAAAAATATTCTACTTGTTAAATAGCTAGATATTCTCACAAATAATTTTCATCTGGGGCTTTAATTTTCTTTTGGTCTTTTGTATTTTACATTTTCTGTTAGAAAGTATTAGATATTCACAGAATCATAATGAGAGTTGGATAATTGCATACCCTTTGATCCAGCAATACCATTACTAGGTCTGAATCCAAAAAAGATCACAAAAAAGGAGGAGAATTCACATGTACAAAAATACTTATAAGAGCCCTTTTTTGTGGTGGCAAAGAATAAAAATTGTGGATATGTCCATCAATTGGGGAGTGGCTGAATAAGTTTTGGTATATGAATATAATGGAATATTATTGTCTTGTAAGAAATGATGAGCAGTTTTACTTCAGAAAAACCTGGAAAGACTTATGAACTAATTGTGAGTGAAGTGAGCAGAACTACGGGAACATTATACACAGTAACAGCAACATTGAACAATGATCAATAATGATAGACTTAGCTTTACTTAGCAACACGAGTCCAAATAATTCCAGAAGACTTGGGATGGAAAATGCTATTTACATCCAAAGAAAGAACTGTGGAATCTGAACAGAGACCAAACCATACTATTTTCAGTTTTTCTTTTCCCTGTGTTTTTTTTTTCCCTTTTGTTTTGATTCTTCTCTCACAACATGACTAATGTGGAAATTCATTTAACATGATTGTATGTGTAGAACGTATATCAGATTGCTTGCTATACTGGGAAGGAGGAAGGGAAAGGAAAGATGACTGCAGAAAAATTTGGAACTCAAAATCTTAGAAAAATGAATGATGAAAACTATCTTTGCATGTAATTGGAAAAAATAAATAACTGTCAAGTTAAAAAAAAGACTTTGGGTGCTATTGAAAAAAAAGAGTTGGATAATCAATTTTTATTTCCATGACATCATTTACTACTATACCATTAGAGAACATAACCAGCTAGTCTCTTCCTGCTCAAAGCACACCTAAAAAAATAACAAAAAAGTCTCATTTTTGTCCTTACAATGTTTTTTTTCCCCAAGGTTCAGGTTCATATTACTATTTTGAATTCTTCTTTATGTGCCCCTTTTTTCAATTCTTTGTATGTGCCAACTTTTTTAAGTATCACTCCATCAGAGATCTTCCTGTGAAGCCACATTACAATTTTGTATATATCCTCCTTTATTCCTTCAATGGAATGATTAACAATTTTTTAGAATTTCATTTTTAGAGCCTCCTCCAAATTCAAATATGACACATCCAAAATACATCTTTTAAAATATCATTTTTGTGAATTTTGGGCTGGTTTCATAAACAGTTTTACTGGACAAAAATTTAACTCACAAATTGAAAAGATGTAATGTATTTTCTAGTAGTAAGCTCACAACATATAAATGAGATCAGAGATACATTAGCTTCCAAACAATGAAAAAATACATAAATATATAATATATGATTTGGAAAATTATTCTGTTTCATATAGAAAAATACCAAAATTAAGTACAGGATTAGTGGTTAGCTGAGGACCTTGTCAGAATAATATTAAAAGAATTCCTAATTGAAAGGAATTCTGAATTTGAAATGGAGATTAGTGTAGAAAAACACATATCCAGATATAAATATGTATGCACATTTGTACATATGTATGTTTATGTGTATGTATGTATGTATGTATTTCAGCATCTAAGTTCATGAACTCCCTGTTCTATATCCCTGAGACTCATCCTCCAAGCTAGGAACTCCTGCTTTTGCCATAGTGTAAAACTTAGAAGCATATTTAATGCATCAGAATCAAGACTTGGAATTAGAGGTCCCTTTCTTCATGACAAGTCCTCCACCCACATCAACGTGTTAACATTAAGAATAGAGTGTAATTTTATTTCCCATATCCTTTTTCTCCATAATCTTCTGATTTATCTGCCAACAGTCAACAAAAGTCTTTGAAATGGTAAGCATCATGTTCCATGGAAATATATCATATTTTCCAAATAGTTTGTTAGCTTCAGCTCTTGTGTTCCGATGTCAATTATTGAATTTGAGCTGCTATGAGGTATGGAAAAATACACAGGGAGAGGTAGGGTGGACTGTGGCAAAGATGTTGGATTCCTTTAAAATCTAACAAAACAAACTCATGTGCGGCACTCTAAAATCTTTGGATCCTAGAGATTTTAAATAGACAAACTTACACCTCTGTTAAACATAAGATTTCACTTGTTTGGATTTTATTTGCCATTTAAAAACAACTACTTTAAATCAATGACTTGTTTACCCCTAAATAACCACTGTACTCTCACATAATAGGTTAAGTATAAATAGTTCTTACTTGATTCAATTTTTCAAATACTTTGAAGACTATCAGGATTTTGTTTTGTTTATCAAGAGTTTAAGGACCTGTATAAATAGAAACTATTGAACATTTATTCTAAACTATTTGCATCACTCTCAGTTCTCTACTGATTTTTATGTAGCTATACTGCAATTGGATACTGATATGCTATACATAATGACTATTTTCTGTCTTTCTCACATATGTTTTGGTGTAGTGAAGTATTTCACAAATGTACACATTTTAATAGCTCTATAATAGTTCATCATACTCTGAACATAAGTATTCAAATAATACTACCTATTGCTTCAAGAAATTGTGTACCAGTTAATTGATGTTATCAATTAATTCACTACTCCTAGGACTTCTCAGATCAAAGCTAGGTACCACCTTTGTGTGTTGACTCTCCCTTTCAGAATACAAACCCTTTAATGTGAAAAAATGGGGACAATAGTGCATTTTTGGTGAATATAAACCTGGTCCTACCATTCCAGAGAGAAATTTGCAACTATACCAAAAGGGCTATAAATCTGTGCATTGGTATCTGAAAGAGATCAAAATAAAAAGGAAAGAATCCACATATACCAATATATTTATAACAGTTCTTTATGTGGTGGCAAAGAATTAGAAGATGAGGGGATACCAATCAATTGACCAGTAGATGGAGAAGCTGTGCTATTATATTTTTGTGGTGGCCAAAAACTGGAAATCAAAGGGATGTCTATCAATTAAGGAATGGCTGAATAAATTGTGGTATATTAATATAATGGAATGCTATTGTGCTGTAAGAAATGATGAACAGGAAGACTTCAGGGAGGCCTGGAAAAACTTATATGAACTGATACTGAGCAAAAGGAGCAGAACCAGGAGAACTTTATACACAGCAACAAGCACAGTGTGTGAGGATTTTTTCTGGTAGACTTAGAACTTCAATATAATGTGAAGACTTAAAATATTCCCAGTTGTCTTTTAAGGCTAAATCCCTTCCACATCTAGAGAAAGAACTATGAAATTCAATCCAGAATGTAGCAGATCATTTCTTTTGTATTATGTTTTGGTTTATCTTACAATTTCTCCCATTCACTTTAACTCTTCTATGCAACATGACTAAGGTGAAAATGCATCTAGCAGGCATATATGTGCAGAACCTATATAAAATTGCATGCCAACTCGGGGAGGGAGTGGAGAGGGAGGGAAAAAAATCAAAGTTATACGGAAGTGATCATAGAACACTGAAAACAAATAAAATAATAAAAAAAGAAGCCGTAATATATGATTGTTATAGAATA
Organism: Bettongia penicillata ogilbyi; assembly: GCA_023548195.1. Taxonomy (NCBI): domain Eukaryota; kingdom Metazoa; phylum Chordata; class Mammalia; order Diprotodontia; family Potoroidae; genus Bettongia; species Bettongia penicillata. Next base: position 75,258 of record JAJHZJ010000565.1, read on the forward strand.
TTATTGTCCTGTAAGAAATAAAAAGAGGTGCAGAGCCAATACAGCAGAGTAGAAAGATGTGGCTATTCTAGATCTCTCCCCACAGCCCACAAAATACCTGTAAAACATGACTCTAATAAATTCTAGAGCAGCAGAAGCCACTAAACAACAGAGTGAAAGAGATTTCCAACCCAAGATAGCCTGGAAGTTGGACAGGAATCGCACCAGGCTTGGAGTAGAACACAGCCCAGCCTTGGCCACTTGGCAACAGCAGGTCTCTGGGTTGGAATCCCCTGCAGTAGTTGTGGTTCCCAGGTTACTCAACCCACAAATGTCAAAGAGAGCTTCAAAAGTGAGGGAGAAAGCACATTCACCTGGGAGAGAAGGGAAAGTGGTCTGGCCTCAGCAATCTTAGGGTGGCATAGTATCCATTTTAGGAGCCCTCTACCTAAAGTCCATGGGGGAATCAAGCAGTTGATCTGAATCTCAGCCCTGAGTGGTAGCCCTGGGGTGAGAAGAGGAGGAGGAGTGTTGGTGTGGTGGAGCTGTAGGCAGTTGTGGAGAGGGAACCCAGTCACAAGTTCTGGGCAGAAAACTCTACAGCATCAGTCTTGGAGCATAGCGCAGCCCAGCCTTGGCCATGCTGAGTGAGAAAGCCTCAAGGGTAGAATCCCCAGCAGCAGCACATATAGTTCTCAGATTGCTCAATCCATAAATGCCAAAGACAGCTTCAAAGATCCTAGGCAGAAAAGCTTGTGGTATCTCCCAGACCAGAGTGCAGGCCCGGAAAGAAGTAAATTCTCTCCCTTGATAGTACCACCTTGGAGGAACTGTAAACTTACAGATCCCCAGAGTATACCCTCCTCTTGAAAATGAACTCAAAAGTCAAGTAATTGGCTGGGAAAATGCCCCTAAAAGGGAAAATATAAGACTATAGAAGGCTACTTTACTGGTGAACAGATTTTTTTTTCCCATTCTTTCAGATGAGGAAGAGCAGTACATACCATCAGAGGAAGTCCTAAAAGTCAAGGCTATTGCATGCAAAATCTCCAAAATGAATACACAGTTGTTTTGGGCCACGGAAGATCTAAAAAATGATTTTGAAAATCCAGTATGAGAGGTGGTGGAAAAATTGGGAAAAGAAATGAAAACGATGTAAGAAAAGCAAGAAAAGCAAGTGAACAGCTTGCTAAAGGAATCACAAAAAATGCTAAAGAAAATAACACCTTTAAAATAGGCTAACTCAGCAAAAGAGGTTCAAATAGCCAATGAGGAGAAGAACGTTTTAAAAAACAGAATTAACCAGATGGAAAAAGAAGTTCAAAAGCTCACTGAAGAAAATAGTTCTTTAAAAAATGGGAATGGAGCCGATGGAAGCTAATGACTTTATAAGAAACCAAGAAATTACAAAACAAAAATGAAAGAATAAAAGGGTAGAAGACAATGTGAAATATCTCACTGGAAAAACAATCGACCTGGAAAATAGATCCAGGAGAGAAAATTTAAAAAATATGGGACTACCTGAAAACCATGATCAAAAAAAGAGCCTAGACATCATCTTTCATGAAATTATCACGGAAAACTTCCCTGATATTCTAGAATCAGAGGGTAAAATAAATATTGAAAGAATACACTGATCACCTATGGAAAGATGCCCAAAAAGAGAAACTCCTAGGAATATTGTAGTCAAATTCCAGAGTTCCCAGTTGAGGGAGAAAATATTTCAAGAAGCTAGAAAGAAACAATTCCAAAACTATGGAAATGCAATCAGGATAATGCAAGATCTAGTATCTTCTACATTAAGAGATCAAAGGGCTTGGAATATGACATTCCACAAGTCAAAGGAACTAGGATTAAAATCAAGAATCACCTACCCAGTAAAACTGAGTATAATACTCTAGGGGGAAAATTATCATTCAGTGAAATAGTAGACTTTCAAACGTTCTTGATGAAAAGAACACAACTGAATAGAAAATTTGACTTTCATACACAAGAACCAAGGGAAGCATGAAAGGGTAAACAAGAAAGAAAAATCATTAGGGATTTACTAAAGTTGAACTGTTTACATTCCTATATGGAAAGATAATGTTTGTGATTCTTGAAGCTTTTCTCAGTATTTGGGTAGTTGGAGGGATTATGCACACATACATACATACACAAACGCACACATGTACACACACATATATAGACAGAGAGCACAGAGTATGTTGAATATTAAGGGGTGATATCTAAAAAACAAAGTTAAGGGGTAAGAGAGGAATATATTGGAAGGAGAAATGGAATGGGGCAAATTATCTCTTATAAAAAAGGCATGAAAAGTTTTGTTTTTTTTTCAAAGGATGGGGAAACAGGGGAAGTTAGAGAGAAAAAGTGAAGCTTGCTCTCAACGCATTTGGCTTAAGGAGGGAATAACATGCACACTCAATTTGGTATGAAAATCTATATTACAATACAGAAAAATAGTGGAGAAGGAGATAAGTGGGGTGGGGGAGGTTGATGGAAGGGACAGCAAATGGGAGGAAGGAGTAATTAGAAGTAGACACTTTTGGGAAAGGACAAGGTCAAAAGAAAGAATAGAATAAATGGGAGGCAAGACAGAATGGAGGGAATATAGTTGTCTTACTCAACATGACTATTATGGAAGTCTTTTGAAAAACAACACACACACACACACACACACACACACACACACACACACACACACATATATATATATATATATATATATATATATATATAGCCTATATTGTATTACTTGTCTTCTCAGTAGGAATGTGTTCAGAGGGAAGAAGGGAGAGAAGTTGGAGCTCAAAGTTTTAGGAATGAATGTTGAGAATTGTTTTTGCATGCAGCTAGGAAATAAGAAATACAGGTAGTAGTGTATAGAAATCTATCTTGCTCTACAAGAAAAGAGAGAAGATGGTGAAAAAGGAACGGAGGGGTGTGATAGAAGGGAGAGCAGATTGGGGGAAGGGATAATCAGAATGCACAACTTTTTGTGGTGAGGGGAGGGGAGAGATGGTATAAAAATTTGGAACTCAAAACTTTGTAGAATTGAATGTTGAAAGTGAAAAATAAATAAACATTAAAAAAAATTAAAAGGGGTACATTTTCAGTAAAAAAAAAGAAAAGTGACCTGACATGACTTTTATAAACTGATGCCAAGTGATGTGAGCAGAAATAGAACATTGCACATAGTAACAGCATAATTTTATCAATATTCAATATGTAATTCTTAGCCATTCTCATCAATACAATGATTCATGAAAATTTCAAAGGAGTCAGATGAAAATTTCTGTGCCCATCCACAGAGAGAACTAATGTACTCTGGGTGCTGATTGGAGCACATTTTACTTACTTTATTTTCTTGCTTTTTCTGTTTTAACTGTATATGTTTTTCATCACTCCATATTCATATTGAGTATTTTATTTATAGGTTTCTCAAAAGATGGGGGAATGCAAGAGGGAGAGAATTTGGAATGGAAGGAATATAAATCCCTTGATGCCAGGCATTATTTCATTAAATTTGTATAACTTTCATTAGCACAATAGCTGAGGTATAGTGTTTATTTAATCATTGCTGTTATTAATCATCTTTCATTACCATGAATTTAGCCATTCCTTTGTTGAGGAAGTATTTGATTCATTTCTAGCTTTCCAGCTGCAACTGTCTTGCTAATGTAAATAGGACTGTCAGGAACATTTTTGTATAATGTAATTTTCCTTCTTTGTGATTTTTTCCTGTGCCATATTCCTAGTGGTAGAATGATCGCATAAGAGGTTTATGAATAAGTTTTAGTTTATGTTTCATGTTGCTCTCCTGAAAGACTATACCAAATTTTGGGGCAATCCGAAACAAACCAGTATACCTGTTTCTTCTTATTTCTGTCAACAGAAGACTCACTCATTTTTATTTATTCTTCGTATAAAATGCACATGAAAGTTTTTAAAGTAGTATTTATTTACTTGGTAATGCAATTGGCATTTTCATATTGGTGTATCATTACTTTCCATTTTCTTTTTATTAAATGGGTAAAAGGTTTCTTAATGTTGCTTTTTTAAAGAATAAAAGTGGCATTCTTTAGCAATTCCATCATCCTTTCTCTATTTTATTAATGTTCTTGAATTCGTTATTTGTTTTTCTTTACTTTCTTTTAATTTGTTAATTCATTGAATCTTTCATTTATCTAGATTGGTCTTCTTTCATTTTCCTTTTTTTTCTTAGAAATATAAATATTCACAGTGATGTGCTTACCTCTTTCCTTTACCAACAATTCACAACAATATACGTATTTCATATCTATTTTATTTACATTTGATTACTACAGCCTATATTTTCTCCATTACTCAGATATTATTTCAAAGATTATGTTAATTTGTATGAAACTTGGAACCTTTACATTTTTTAAATTGAATTATTTGTTTTCAGTGTTTGACAATCATTTCCATACATCTCAGATTTTTTTCTCACTCCCTCCTCCTTATTCCTCCCTCCCGCCCCATTCTCTCCCCGAGATAGAGCACAATCTTATACAGGTTTGACATGTACATTCTTATTAAATGCATATTGCATAGAGGAATTAAAATGAATGTGGGGAAAGCATAAAACATAACAAAACATAACATGATAAAAAAAAATGGTCTGTTTCTGTCTGCGATCCAATTCCATAGTTTTTTTTTTCCTCTGGATGTGGAAGATGTTTTTCCTCAAGAATCCAATGGAAATTTTTTAAGTCCATGCGTTTCAATGAAGTACTGTCTACCAGAAAAATTTCTCGCCCGCTGTGGTTATTGTAGCGTATAAAATTCTCATGGTTCTGCTCCTTTCACTCATCATCAATTCACGTAAAACTTTCCATACTTCTCTGAAGTCTTCCTATTCATCGTTTGTCATAGCACCATAGTATTCCATTATATTCATATACCACAACTTGTCCAGTCATTCCCCAATTGATGGGCATCCCTTTGATTTCCAGTTTTTGGTCACCACAAAGAGAGCCGCTATAAATATTTTTGTACACGTGGGACACTTTCCCATTTCTATGATCTCTTTGGGATAGAGTCCCAGGAAAGATATTGCTGGGTCAAAGAGTATGTACATTTTTATATCCCTTTGGGCATAGTTGGAACCTTTATATTCCAGATAATCTATTTTAAATGTAAACTTGAAAATGAAATATATTCTCTTTTTTCCGCTATATTTACTTTCCACTCATAAAAGTGCTATCATCAGATCTACTTTATGCCTCCTATAAATATACATGCCCATGCATAATGTATGCATAGCTATTTCTATGTCACCCTCAGTAGAATGTATGCTCTAGGAGGGAAGAAGGAACTTTTGCCTTTCTTTGGGTTACCACCACTTAACACAGTGCTTGATACATAAGGAGAACTCAGTTAATAGTTGGTCACTGAGTGCTGACAAATATCTGGAATTCTTTTATTAATTCTTTTCATTCTTGAGCTGTATCACTCTGATAATGGAATTATAGTGGCATTTGTCTGTTCTTTCCACGTTATTTCACCAATTATAAATCTATCTAAAACTAGATATATTCTGTACTATTTCAGTGAACCATTGTTCATTAAACCATAAGTTAATTAGGGAAGAAATTTCTTTTATCTAGAAATTGAAATCCATCTTATTTAAGACAGGGATTTTGGAGGTTTCCATAGTTAAAGATTTATCATTTTATGTCCAATCTGATTATAATCCTCCTTGAATTTAGCTAGTCCTCAGCTCATACACACACACACACACACACACCACACACACACACTACCTATACAAAGAGATATTTGATACATCTATAACTATTAATTTAGATTTTAAAAAGGCCTTGGCATAGTCAAATGGTTGAATATCAGAGAAGGATATTTTTATCAATTTTAAATAACAGAACCATCTCCACTTTACACTTTAACCAAAACATATCACTTATTATCCATACCAGCAGTTATTACTATCTAGTCTTTTACTCTAAACTAAGAACTAATGGGTCTTTCTACCCTTTTATATCTCACATGCACTGCCTATTCCTATTAGGATATAAATTCCTTCATAATGAGAGCTATCTCTTTTTTTCCACTGTAATTCCTAGGAGTTAAATCAGCTTTTTCCATATAATAAGTGTTTAGTAATTGTTTTTAAATCATTCTGACATTTGCTGCTTAAATCCATATTTTCAGATAACATGAAGGTTTGAAGACATAACACAGAAGCTAATTAAGACAATTAAGAGGATCATGAAGGTTAAACAAAAATTTAATTCATGAAAATCATCAGAACTTTTATGTGGACAAAAGAAAACCTTGTAAAAATGAGAGTAAAAGAAATATAAATCAAATAACTATACAGAGTTGAAAATTGCTACCAAGACAAACCCCAAGATACCCAAATTTAACTGTGAAACAAATAAAGGAAGCCAATAGAAGGAATATTCAATACAAAAGGTTGAATTTTTCCAAAGTAATGAAAACAATGATTTCTATACTAATCTACTTATACCATCTATATTAATATGCAGATGAAGGCCATATCAAAATATCAAGGGTTACTTTATAGGTGGTGGGAGTGTTCAGAACACTGAGCCTGGAGTTAGGAAGATTCATGTTTTAAAATTCAAATCTGGCCTCGTTTACTAACTGTGTGACCATGGTCAAGTCTCTTAACCCTGTTTGCCTCAGTTTTCTTATCTGTAAAATGAGGTGGAGAAGGAAACAGTAAAGCACTTCCATATTTTTGCTAAGAAAATCCTAAACAGGGTAATAAAATCAGACATAAGTAAGTAATAATCAAGAAAAAATAATTAAAAAGTCATTTGGAAGACAGAAAAGTTTAGAAACTGAAGAAAAAAAAATAATAACCAAAGTATAATAATGAAGGAGTAGTTTTTTGACTCTGGAAACTAAATTATAAATCATGATTATGAAAAACATTTAGCTCTGATTAAGAAATAGAAATGCATATTAGGGGACTGGATGTGGTAAGAATACAAGAGCAGAAACTACTTGAGGATCAATTCCCCATTACAAGAAATTCTGAGAATCCTGTAAAATGGTTTGGTAAAAATAAATAGATAAAAAAGCTTTTGAATAGCATCCCACAAAATATAATGTGATAATTTCTAAAGGAACATATGACTAAAAATGAAAAGATCTTATTAAAAGCCAAGCATATTAATGTACAACAGTTACAAACTACTAATAATTAGATATAAAATTACTTCAAATTGGTAATACTAAGATGAATGCATATTAAAACTACTCTGAAACTTTAACTTACACTCAACAAATTGGCAAAGATGACAAAAGTAATGCTATCAGTCATTATTGCAGGTACGGCAGAAATACATCAATACATTATTGTTGGAATTGTGAATTGGTTTAAGTATTCCAGACAAAGGGTTTGGAATTATGTTTAAAAATTATTGAAATGTTTGTATGTTTTCATTCATAACTCCTACCTATATGCATGTAAAATAGGAGATCAGAGATATAAATAAAGTCATATATGCACCAAAATATGTATAGCTGACTTCTTTGTGGCAGGGTGGACGTGAGGGGAAGAGTAGCATTGAGTGGGAAACTAAAATTTTGGGCATATGTAGATAATGGAACAATGCTACTGAGTATCTAGAATTCAGAGAAAAATAAGACTATGTATGAAATAAGGAAGTATGAATTAAAAAAACCGAGGTATACAATGATTTTATTGAATAATCCAGCAAAAAATAAACAAAATTGAATGTTGCATAATCATAATATAAGCTTGGCCCAGAGAAGATACTAGAGGAGATGGCACCCTTTATATGTTGTAAGGGGGCACTATGGGTTTGGAATGTTGCATACTATGCCATATTTGATCGCTGTATTTTTGGGTTGCTGTTTTCTCTTTTTTGTTTACTTATAAATTGTCTTTCACTTCTGTGTATTTATTTACATTATCAATTTACTGCTTTTGCTTTGCTTTCTTTGGTGAGGATTTCAGAATCAAGTTGTTTTTTTTTCTATTCTGCTTTATTTCTGCTGTGTAGGGGAAAAAACTTGCTATTATAATTCTTATTTTTCTTTTGAACAACTCAGGAATAGTATTGTGTTCCATGTTCTCTTCAAATCCCTCAGGGTCTTTTGTCTTATCAAGTGTTGGGTCATTTTCCAGTGTTTATCAAAATGCCTGAATGCATTTATTATATCTGGAGGTCATGTTTGCTTCCATTGTTATTGTTTTTCTTATTGATTTATCTCTTTGTGTTCAAAGCCTTTGAGTTTCGTACTTCCTGGATCTTCAGTAGTGTCAGTCCTTCCCACCCACACTTTTCTTATTGTTCACTTTTTACTTCCTCTCATCAGATAATGGTTTCCTTGGAGGCCAGGTATCTCAACCTCCTGCCACACTGGGTAGTTCACTGTTCATAAGCTTGGTTTCTGTCTCTGATTGATTTTTGGTGCTTCAGGACTGGCCCTAGTTGGTTACTGTGTTCTTCTCTCAATCTTGGTGGAATATTGCATAGCTCCTTTAAATTCTGTTCTAGGGATCTGTCACACACCCTCTGTCCTTTCGTGCTCTGGTCCAGCACTGGCATTTTAGAGTTTGCTGGCATCAACAGTACAGAGCTTACACTTCCTAGCAATGGGAAGAGGCTGCTTTTTCTAGTTCTTTTTGACTTTGGCTACAGAAGGATTCTGGTCAAGTCATCCATTGAAGTTTGAGGAAACTTCCACAGCCTCGAGTGAGGGTTTCTATAGTACTGTAAAAAGGAAGTTGGTAGGGTAATAGACTGGGTGGTAGGGCTGGATTTGGTATAAGCCTATGTTGTTTTGTTGGGTCTGCTAGAGTAGCCTCAGGGTGGGAAGCTTGGGAGGTGCTCCAGGGAGGTCAAGTGAGCTGAATGGCAGTGATCTTGTTTGTATGTTGTTGTTGTTTGGTTTGGTTTGGTTTCTTGTAATTTCATTTGGACTCTGATTCTCTGATTCTTAGAAACAGTGAAAGTTCCTTTACCTTTAGCACACAATTTTGATTTTGGAGAAGTTTGAAAGTTCATGGTGATTAGAGAAAACATCCATCATCTTGTTACTCATGTGACCAAGAAGATGTATAAAGTGATCAACAAAATGTTTTCATTTTATAGTGAGGTTCAGATAAGTCACAAGGAGTTTTCTGATGCCTGTGCATTATTTTGTATTGTTTTATATCAGACATGCTTAATCCTCATGGATAGATTCAGGGGATCTGTAAACTTGAATTAGAAAAAAAAATGCTTCTTTATTTCCACTAACTTCCAATTCAAAGTTAATATTTTCTTTAATTGTTTGAAAAAAAAATTCTAAGAAGTGGTCCATATGGTATACCCCACTTCCAAAGGAATATTTTATAAACACAAATGTTGAGAACTCCTTCTTTAAAGATTTATTTTTATTTCAATTATTCCTTGTTTCTTTTTTACTTTTTTCCCTGTTCTGTCGAAATTCTATATTTGATGTATTTTTCAATGAGAAGGCAATTTATTTACACTGTAAAAAAAGGTTTTTATTTTACTTTGCTAGATTTAAATTAAATGATTTTCATTATCATGTATAGTGTTTTTTTTAACTACTGCCTTATAGGGAACCATGTAATTTTCTATGTGCAAAGCCTGAGAATAGATATACTTTAGATTAATGTCAATCACTCAATGAGCGTTAATTAAGTGACTATTATGTACTAAGAGCTGGGGATAGAAAGAAAGTAAAAGGTAGTTCTTGCTCTCATGGAACTCACAGTCCAATAAGGGAGATGCTCACAAACCATTATGAACAAACAGACAAGCCATATATAAGATAATACTGAAATAATCAGCAAAAGAAAGACACTAGTATAAAGAGGAACTGGAAAAGCTTCCTATAGAAAGTTAGGTGTTAATTGGTACTTGAAAGAAACCAGGTCATCCAGAGGACAGAGGTGAGAAGGAAGAACGTCCAGGCATTGGGAGACAGCCAGAGAAAATACCCAGAGATAAGATGAAATATCTCATTTGAAGAGAAACAAAAAAGGGATTAAGAGAGGGAGTATGCATTTATTAAGTGACAGCTACTGTGCTAAGTGCTTTACAAATATTATTTCACTTGTTAACTGCTTGATTTGAAAGAGGCCAGTATCAATTAGCTAAGAATCTTACTCTAGGCAAGCTGTATTTTGGTGTCTGCTTTGCTTTTTCTTTATAGATAAAACTCTTTCATGACAATTTTAATTTCATTGAAAAATTTTTTTATAGTATTCCAGGATAGAGGATATTTGGAAAGATTTCATTTGGGAATTTTGAGATATAAAACATTTTGTCATCAGTACTGTAGTTGCGGGAACAGAGCCAAGATGGCAGAATGAGAATGAGTACTCACCTAAGCTCTAGGACAAACTGCTTCAAAAACCTCTAGAAAGAGAATCTGAATAAATTTTAGAGCGGCAGAATCCACTGGAGAGAGAGTGTGGCAGATTTCCAGCCCCAGACAGCCTGGAAAGTTGATGAGAAAGATCTGTTGCATGGGGTAGAAGAGCACAGAGCACACAGAGCACAGGCTGTACCAGCATGGACCCTGTCATAGAAAAGCCGAGCAGGAACCACTAGGTGGTAGGAAGCAACAGCTTCAGTGTGAATTCTCAAACGTATCAGCCCAGGACGGGAGTCCGGTGGAACTGAGAGAGAAGTGTAGAACCCCAGGTAATGGCAGCAGCTTCTCCTGAGATTATCAGCCAACAAACTAAATGTCTGCAAGTTTGCCAAGATGGCAGCATGATCTGTAAATGCTCTTCCCCTCCCTTTGTTGATCTTGAAAAATCCAGAGAATATTTCCCCAGGAAAAATTCTGGATTAGTGAGGTTAGCAGAAGGGTTAAATGGTCTCTTAGCCTGTGAAATTAGGAAAATCGCAAAGGGGTGTCCCTCTTGCTATGGCTGCAGGGGATGAGTGATGTCCCAGACAATCCCATCTCAGTGAACCAGGAGGACATCCAAAGCCCTAGGGGGTTGGAGCCTATAAACAACCACACCAGGATCCCAGGCATGCCTCAGTACAACCAGGGGAATCGGGAGACACTAGAACAGATGCAGATGGGGTTTACTAACTGTTGAGCCTGCCTATGCTCTAAGTCATGAGAGAAGACTTCCTACAGTCAGACCACCCCTCTCTCACACCTCATGAAGTGAGTTCCAGGCTAAATCTGGGGAAATTCATGAAGACTTCACCTGGTGTCTGCTTTGACATACCAGCCAGCTCAGAACCAGGTAAGCTGAAGCATTTTAGCTTCTAGTCGAAAGAACCAGAGGCCACAATACACAAAGCCTCAAGTTCCAAGGTCAAAAACCATGGGACAGAGCTAAACACTGTGGTTGCTTTTATTTTGATATATATTTTATTTTATTTTGTTCATTTATGAAGAAGAAAATTAATGCCCTTAGTGAATTGTTAAATAATATTATCCCTTTAATTCTTTTCTATTATAATTTTGTAACATTTTGTCTTGGACTCAGAAAGATTTGAATTCAAAACATACCCTGGCATTTACTGAATGACTACGGGCAAGTAACTACATGTCTCTTAAATATATAGTGTGTAGATGCATGCGTGAATACACACATATATGCCTGTGTATATATGCATAAAATACATATTTATACTTGGTTAATATATGTATTAGCTATATATTTAAATGTATATGATTGCATACAGCTAGATTGTACAGTGGATAGAATTCCAGGCCTAGAGTCAGGAAGACACATCTTTCTCTTCAAATCTGGCTTCAGACATTAGCTGCATGGCCTTGGAAAAGCCACTTAATACTGTTTCCCTCAATGGGCTGGAGAAGAAAATGGCAAACCACTCCAGTGTCATTACTAAGTAAACTCTAGATGAGGATCACAAAGAATTGGACACAACTGAGAAACAACTGACCAATACATGATTGCCTATATACAAAACTATATACATGTATATTATCTATCTATCTATCTATCTATCTATCTATCTATCTATCTATCTATCTATCTATCTATTATCTATCTATTTATCTACCTATCCCACAGGATTATTTCAAGGATCAAAGGAAATCTTATATATAAAATGTTTTGCAAAGCTTAAAGTGCTATAATTATGTGTTGTTAGTTTATGTATAAGGCATAATTTATGAGAAGATAAGCTATACAGGATAGTGGCATTTTTTTTTTCTACTAAGTCATATACTTTCTTAAATCAATGGTTATATAACTATATCTATATGTATATACATACATACATACATACATACATATATATATATATATATATGTCTATCTACCTACCAAGGAATATAGATAATCTTAAATATTCAATTTAAACAAGTGTTCTATTTTATTATATTATCTTCCTTCTGATGATGACTTCAAAAAATTATACATAAACACACACACATACGTACAAATTCATACATATACATACATATACATATATATATATATATATATATACACATACATACAGATACACACATGTATATTCTGGTTAGGTCGAACCCTACTTGAGTATAATAGATGACTACCTGTGAACTAAAATTTGACATGCTTCAAGATTATTTGATGTACTTTTATTTTAGGCTATTCTGTCATTATGGGAAAATATGCTTTATTAAAAGAAATACCGTATCAGAGATATCAGATCAGATCTCAGGCATAGTTGAAAAGATTGGTCTGGTTAGATGATTTAGTTAACTGAAAGTTAAATGTATTTTTGCTTTCTTGCTTTAGTTCCTGTTGAAAATGTTCTAAAATTTACTGCATGCTTTCTTATATCAGTGGAATAAATCATAATGATTATATTAAGAACTTTTCTAGATTCAAGACCTTATAATATCCCAAGAACACATAATACACTTTGAGTTTCTTCTTCTAACACTGTAGATATAAAAGTTATGGGTTTTTGGAGTGTATCTTCACTGCTTCTGACACATTCACTATAATTTTCCATTTTAAATAATTTAATTTTATTTTATGTCTTTTTGCAATAATTTACTTTGAGGAATTCATGACTATATGATTTTCTGAATACTATAAAATGACAGTCTTCCTACAAAACTAATTATTGAAGAAAACATAGAATCATCTACTCAAATTTTTCCAGTCTATGATTAGAGTTATATTATGCTATTCACTACTTTAACAATTGAGTTGTTGGGGAAGGGGAGAGAGAGATGTAGAGATAAAGAGGAAAGGAAGACAGTGACAGAGATAGACAGGAGACAGAGAAATATGTAGAGAGATACAGATACAGAGATATATAAGGAGAGTTTCTCTTATTGTTCCCTTTTTTGAGTTTGTTTTTTAATCTTAATTTATTTTCATTCAGTTCACAAGAAGATGTGCAGTACAATTCACACCTAGTGGTCTTTATCCCTTTCAGGAAGGCAAAGGCATGCTGGAACTGAGAAGCACCAAGAATGTCTGTGTATTTTAGAACTAACGTTACCATCGTCACATTGATAATTATATCAACAGTGCACCCTTATGTACAGCTTTATAGACAACAAAGCATACTCTTTCTGAAACTGGTGAAATGGGTCTTAGGAATATTATCAACCCCATTTTGCACATCTTGGAACTGTACACCTGAGGACTGTTGCTGTGAATAATTTTAAGGTCGATTTACATCTTATAATGAACTCTCTATTCAACAAAAAACTTAATATTTTTCAATAAGGTAAAGCATAACATTCATAGCAATATCCTTAATCAATACCAAGTGTCCAAGTCAAGTCCACATGATCCACCCCTAGGTCACAGTAAGAACAATTTTCTTAATCAATACTGTGTCCAAGTAAAGTCCTCTTTTATCTTAACTAGAGGTTGAATTTCAAGTCCCATGACTCTTCTTCTTGGGCTGACCTCTTCTGACTCTCACCTGAATTCACATGTAAGCAGCTCTCTACTCCTGTTCCATGTCTCAACTCAGGGGATCTGCTCCACTCCCACACTTCTGCCTCTGAGAAAACAAAGCTGAACAGGACAACAGTCCTGATACACAGTACCAGAATCTTCATCTCAATTAAACTCCAAAATCCAGAGGCTTTATGTTAACAGGTCAGTTCACTTTAACAGCTCTCAAAAGGGGCTTAGCCTCATGGGTGTATTTTTGTCTTACAGCTCTATTCCCTTTTAGAGTTATGGGCTCCTTCAGCAAGTCCCTGCCATCAGAGGTCTCCTCTCCCAGTCCAGAGGCCTCCTCCAGTCAATCAGGTCTCCTCTTGGCTATGTTATTCTCAATGCTAGCTCACCAATCAATGCTTGGCTCTCTTCATGTCTCCTCTCTTATTATTCTACCCAAAAAAACACTTTTAAAAATGTAATCTAAGTATTGTTCTTTTTAAATATGTTATGAATAAGTAACTTTATTTGACCCCAAATCTCTGAAGTATTTGGACAATCTATGCTTAAGTAATTGAACAAAAACCCTAATTCTATTCCTTTCTGTGTATATATTAAACTAGAATAGAATATTGTGGTAGTTATTGAAGAGTTCTTTGTCTCCTCTCTGCTTAAGTTCTTTCTTTCTTTTTCTTTCCTTCTTTCTGTCCTTCTTTCTTTCTTTTCCTTCTCCTTCTCTTTCTTTTCCTCCTTCTTGTTCTTCTTTCTTTCTTTCTTTTTCTCTCACCTCCTCTCTCTCCTCTCTTTTTATTCTTCCTTTGTCTTAGTACTTTTCTAAAAGGATTTATCTGACAGGATAATTGTAACTACTATTTATTAACTATTAAATAATAATTCTTTGTCTTTTACCCAGGAAACCTGAGGGTCTTCTCCTTCCAGTTTGCTTTTTTTTTTTTTTTTTTTTTATCGAAAGGGCCATCCCTTGAATAATTATTTAAAGAAGACTATTCATTGAATGGGTGTATCTCACTCAAAGTGAGAATGTGATAAGACCTTAGCCTGAAAAGGCCAGGGTTCTCACATTTCATCATGGGCATCTCCAGTTGTCCTGATGAAGATCAGACCACTGGACCCAGATGGTTTGGGAGAAGAAAGTGAAATTGATAAGCTTGCACAGCCCTCCTTCACTCAAATCAAAGTCAACTGCAAGTCATATCATAAACTTAATGTCATGGTCCTCTTCAGGAACAAAGGACAAACACAGCAACAGCTTTTATAATTCTATACTTAAAAATATTCTTCTCAGTAACTCTATAATCCTCGTTCAAAAAGATAATTAAATTACTTTGACATATCTTCTAAGCAAACCCATGTTGCCTAGAATTGACCACCTTGTTAATTGGACATAAACTGCACAATAATTTAAACAAAATCATCTTTGTTTGTTGACTTATAGGTGTTATAATATAATGTCATCCCCTAGTAGATCTGTAGTCCAATTAAAGTTTTGGCACCAGTTTGCTATGTGACTATGGGCATGTCAGCTCAATTTTATAGGTTTTGAGTTCCTCATCTATAAAATCAGAAGGAAGACCAGGTGACTTCTAAGTAATTTTCCACTTTCTAGTACAACAAAAGAACATGAAATTTAGAAATGAGAGACTCTGAAATGTATTTAGAAATCATAGCTCTGAAATGTATTAACTCAATAACAAAATATTTAATTTCTCTTCGAATTTCCTGATTTTCAAAAGCAATAAAATGATACGTGTTCTATGTATCTCACAGGTTTTCTTAGGGAAAAGTGTACTGTAAAATTTAATTATGGTATAAATAGCATTGATGATGATGATAATATTGCATTAGCCAAAATGATAAATTCATGTGATCAGCTTATTTTACACACTTGCCAAATGAAGTAATTTTTTAAAGAAATAGAGATATAGTTTTATTTTCCTCATTAACTTCTGAAAAGTTCTAATTGCATGAGGAACAAGAATATATATAAAGAATACTGTGATTATTACATGGTCACTAGAAATTTTATGATGTTAAATCAATTGGCTTATTTTGGATTATTTTAAAATATTTGAAAGAAAAATGACCAAAGACATTTATAATATCTGTAAAGTCTGAGGTGGGGGAGGCTTTAATGAGGGATAGTATAGTATAGATAAAAAAGTGGTTCAGTCTGGGAGTTTGGAGGAATTATATCAATTTTTGCCCAGTTTGAGAAAGAAAGGGTCAAATCTTTCCTCTGCCATTTATTGTATGTTTGATCCTAGGTAAGTTTACCAACTTTCCAGTACTCCATATAAATAAACTATAGATTGCAGAGTTGTATTGATAGAAGTGATTTCCTCACAAGGAGTTTCTCTGACTAATGAAAGCATAAACATGTACCAAAACAATAAAGTTTTAAGCAACTTATATCATGATACTTAGTTCAAATGTTTTATCCTTCATAGAGTTTTCTTTGATACTCTTCAGTCAAAAGTGATTTCTCCTTCCTTGGAGATCTGCAACATTTAATCAAAAAGGCAAATAAAAGTATTGTCTTCACAAAGAATCCAAAGATAACCACATATATCTGAGATTTTCCTTTTCATTTACATATGTATCTCTCATAAGAATTAAAATAAACTTTCATGGTGCCATCCTCTTCTATAGCCATTGTTGTTGTTCTTGTTTTGCAGGAAAGGGACACTCAGCTGTGGCATGGCTCAGATAATGGTCCAGATCTTATCTTAAAATGACCATCACCAACATCATCATTATTATCATCATCATCACCATCATCATCATTATCATCATCATCATTATTTTCAATTCTAACTCATATATACTTTGTCTTGAAAGCATGAAGTCTAGAGCAATCAGATAAAAGTTATGAATGAATAAATATAACTGTAGATGTCCTCTACATCTACACAATAATAAAATAGTGGAAGGACAGTTTAAGTAAGTGCTGTGCTTAACAGCTTCTTGCTGCATATCCCAGCATTCACTCACTCTTCTCATGCCAAATAATAAACAATTGACTATTACTAATGACATTCCTAAAACTCTCTTCTGCTCCACATGCTTCACCTTTTAATACATACTGGAAATATAATTACTTTATATTGACTCTGAATATCACCATAGAATTTATTCAGTTAACTCCCACTTCCCAGAATTGCAGCAGAAAAAGGTGATGAAGGGATATGAAAGGTCATACCTGAATGCCTATCCCTATTCTAGCTCTGTACTATGTCAATTTCCTGACAAGTATAGGCAAACAGATTATTATGAAAGTTGTTATGGCTTCTAGACCTACATCTACTGCAAATAATGAAGTAGAAGAAATCTGTGCAAAAAATTGTAAGGTCCTATAACTTAAGTCAACATATTTTTTGGTAACAAGTGACTTCAGTGTAAAACTATGCAAAAGGAAGGATCATAAAAAGTTTGTAAATATGTTCTGATATTAAAAATGAAAATGTTAATAAAGATTAGTAGATAGCTCAGAAGCTTCTAGTCTGTTATATAATGAACAGTTCCTTGAGAAGGAACTGTACATGTCAAATACTGAATAGCATCACAAAAATGAAATTGATTTTATCTTAACAAATCACATATGTCACAGACATCTATCACTTCTGAATCAGTTTTCTCTGTGTAGTTAGATCATTGATTGGTTTGAGTCAAAGTAATAACACAATGGAAAGAAAGGATCAATAGAAAGTGAATGGTATCTGTTTTAACAAACTAAGGAAACTTGATAAAAAATATAAATAACCAAAATAAATACATTGGCAATCTCCATTTCTGTAATTTCTTAAAGCAGTTAACCAATGCACAAGTGAAAGCTTAATGAAGAAACTAAAAATAGCCCATGAACCATCTCTACCAAAAGCAATTCATTTTATCAAACAGGAAGATATAGAAGTCAAAAGCTGCAACAATTCAGAGTATGAAATCATTTATAAAACATCAGTAAGAAGAATAGCAAAAGATTGTCAACAATGCTCTGTCATAAAAGAAATGGAAAATGTTACATAAAATCTGGCTCTTTACAACTTCTAGTCACTGTTCTCAGTTCTCAAATGCCCTCTGGGCTCAAGCAAAACAAAAATCTGATTATTTGATCTGTTGTGGGAGCCAAGGGGGTAGGGAAGTAACCTTTAGTTTTCTTAATTACGACTGTCAAAAATTGAATTGCTTACTTCTGTGGGTATTGAGTTTCCCCCTCGTAGAGGTCTTTAAGCAAAATTTGACAGACTATTTTTCAGGTAAATTAGAGAAAAGACTCTTGTTCAGTTACATATTTGGCTAGATCACCTCTGAAGTCACTTATAACTCCAAGATTCTTTGATGTAAAATATTTTGGGAAAGAAAAAAAAAGTGTTCTAGTATACAGTCAAATCAAACTGAATTATGTCAGAAATTAATTTTATATAGGTCATATTTTATAAACATTCATACAGGTATTTCCAAAGGGTTACAACCAGAATAACAAAGGTGAGATGCATTGCAAAATAATTTAGAAATTGATTTATCTAATATTACACTTTAAAGTAGTCACAAGAGTGTGTATTTATTTTTTTGTTTGTTTGGAGCTGAATTCAAATAAATTAAATTTATTATCTCACCAAGTAATCACTACTTCCCTGGACAAAGATACTGGCACATAAGTGGAATGTCTGACTTATACTGTTTTCTGTATTAGAATGTAATGGTTTAAAAGTGAGGTCATGGGGGAGGAGCCAAGATGGTGAAGTAGAAAGACTCATATATGCTAACTCTGAATCCACAGCCCATAAATTTCCTGTAAAAAGAACTTCCCACATATTGTGGAGCAGTGAAAGCCATGCAGCAACGCAGTGGAGGAGATTTCCCTTCCAGAAAGCCCTGAAAAAACGGCACCAAAGGTCAGTCACGCACCAGACAGCAGAGCCCAGCCCTGGCCACATGGCCCCGAGAGGAGCAGATCCGAGCAGGCTTCAGAGTAGGAACCTCCAGTGGCCATGAAGGTTCCTCCACACACAGGCTCTACAAGTCAGTGAAAGAGACTTCTGGGCTGGCCAAAAGGGGAGTGGGGTGTCTCCATAACTCAGGGCCCCTTGGGAGGAAGTGGCAGGGGAAGCGGCAGCCAGGAGCTCCCAAAGCAGGCAGGACCTCAGATCCATTACTGAAGATTTCTGCATAAACCCCCTGAGGGAACTGAGCCTGGGAGGCAGCCCTGCCCCCACCTGAGAACCTGAATTTAATCTTACCCTAAATAGCAGCCCCGCCCACCTCTGAAAGCCCTGAGGCTGGGGAGCAGCATTTGAATCTCAGACCCCAAGCACTAGCTGGGCTGATCTAGGCAGGGGTGGAGAGGAATCTCAGAAGTCAAGTAACTGGCTAGGAAAATGCCCAGAAAAGGGGAAAAAAAAAGAAGACCATAGAAGGTTACTTACTTGGTGAACAGATGTTTCCACCTTTCCTTTCTGATGAGGAAGAACAATGCTTACCATCAGGGAAAGACATACAAGCCAAGGCCTCTGTATCCCAAACATCCAAAATAGATATCCAATGGGTTCAGGCCATGGAAGAGGTCAAAAAGGATTTTGAAAAGCAAGTTAGACAGGTGGAGGAAAAACTGGGAAGAGAAATGAGAGAGATGCAAGAAAAGCATGAAAAACGGGTCAATACCTTGGTAAAGAAGACCCAAAAAAATGCTGAAGAAAATAACACCTTGAAAAATAGGCTCACTCAATTGGCAAAAGAGGTTCAAAAAGCCTAAGAAGAGAAGAATGCTCTCAAAAGCAGAATTAGCTAAATGGAAAAAGAGGTTCAAAAACTCACTGAAGAAAATAGTTCTCTCAAAATTAGAATGAACAGATGGAGGCTAATGACTTTCTGAGAAACCAAGAAATCACCAAACAAAACCAAAAGAATGAAAAAATGGAAGATAATGTGAAATATCTCATTGTAAAAAACAATTGACCTAGAAAATAGATCCAGGAGAGACAATTTCAAAATTAGGGGACTACCTGAAAGCCATGATCAAAAAAGGAGCCTAGACATCATCTTGTATGAAATTATCAAGGAAAACTGCCCTGAGATTCTAGAATCAGAGGGCAAAATAAGTATTGAAGGAATCTATCGATTACTGCCTGAAGGAGATCTAAAAAGAGAAACTGCTAGGAACATTGTGGCCAAAGTCCAGAATTCCTGGGTCAAGGAGAAAATATTGCAAGCAGCTAGAAAGAAACAATTCCAATATTGTGGAAATACAATCAGGATAACACAATATCTAGCAGCTTCTACATTAAGGGATCAAAGGGTGTGGAAGAGGATATTCCAGAAGTCAAAGGAACTAGGACTAAAATCAAGAATTGCCTACCCAGCAAAACTGAGTATAACACTGCAGGGGAAAATATGGTCTTTCAATGAAATAGAGGACTTTCAAGCATTCTTGATGAAAAGACCAGAGCTGAAAAGAAAATTTGACTTTCAAACACAAGAATGAGAAGAAGCATGAAAAAGCAAAGAGCAAAGAGAAGTCATGAGGGACTTACCAAAGGTGAACTGTTTACATTCCTACATGGAAAGACAATATTTGTAACTGTAGAAACTTTTCAGTATCTGGGTAGTTGGTGGGACTACATACACACATACACACCCATGCACACACATATACATGCATGTGCACACACACATACATACACACATGCACACACACAGAGACAGAGAGCACAGAGTGAATTGAATAGGATGGAATCATATCTTAAAAGAAATTAAGGTGAATGGTTAGAGAGAAATGTAGTGGGAGGAAAGAGGGTGAAATGGAATGGCGTAAATTATCTCTCATTCAAGAGGCAAACAGGAGACTTTTTAGTGGAGGGAAAAAGAGGAGAGCTGAGAAAAAACATGAAGTTTACTCTCATCACATTCGACTAAAGGAAGGAATAAAATGCACACTCATTTTGGTATGAAAACCTATCTTACAATACAGGAAAGTGGGGGACAAGGAGATAAGTGGGGGGGGTGTGATGGAAGGGCGGGCAATGGGAAGAGGGAGCAATTTGAAGTCAACACTTGGGGAGGGACAGGATCAACAGACCGAATAGAAGCAATGGGGGGTAGGAGGGATGGAGGGAAATATAGTTAGTCTTACACAACACGACTATTATGGAAGTCATTTGCAAAACTACACAGATATGGCCTATATTTAATTGCCTGCCTTCCCAAAGGCAATGGGTGGGGAGGGAGGGATGGGGAGAAGTTGGAACTCAAAGTTTTAGGAACAACTGTTGAGCATTGTTTTTGCTACTAGGAAATAATAAATACAGTTAATGGGGAATAGAAAGTCATCTGACCGTATAGGACAAAAGAGAAGATGGGGACGAGAGAATGGAGGGAGGATAGAAGAGAGGGCAGATTGGTGATAGGGGCTATTAGAATGCTCGGTGTATTGGGTTGGGGGGAGAGGACAAATGGGGAGAAAATTTGGGACCCAAAGTTTTGTGAAAATGAATGTAAAAAGTTAAATAAATTTATATGAAAAGGAAAAAAAAAGTGAGGTCATTTAATCAGTTTGCTCCAGAGGAGATATTTCTTAGATTTGCCTTAAAAGCAAGAATATCAAGAACACTTTGAGAAACAACTGCCAATTCTTATATCATTTTGTAAGCACATCCTTCATCATAACTATTCTGAAGGATGTGATATTACTGGTTAACGTGAGATATTCAAAATTACCTTTGGGCTGTCAAGAGACACTAGAGATGAGCTGTCCTAATTCATTTTCAAAAACATGTAACTGAAGAAAAAATGTAAAATCCCTGAAGAAACGGATGGTTATATGGCTTTAACATTTCTTATAGGTTGTTCTACCTTCTCACGCAATTATAAATGAAGAGGTAAAATTGTCATCAGTCATGATATGGATTTTACAGTTATAATTTGGTGATTGTGTGATGTTCTTTTACATTATGAATAGATTAAAAAAAGCAAAACTCTTACCGTAGCTGGAGGGTATAAGGAAGTACAGAAGTATAGTACTGTAGGGAAGAAAATCTAGCTCTGGTGTCAGAGCATTGGGTTTACATTCCACCTATGATATTTATTTTCTCTACTGCCTTCAGTGAGTCATTTATCTGGCTCTCAGTCTTTATATCTGTAAGATGGGACAAATTAGATGACCTCTAAGGTCAGATCTACCTTTAAATCTATGATCTTATGATAGAGAAGTTATATGACACTAGTTCTCATGTCCTAAATGAGATGAAAGAGTACAGATAATGTAAAAGTGAAAAGACATTCAATAAAATGATAAAGAAATACAGTTTATAAAGTGGAAGGAGATTAAGTAACAGAAATATTTTTGAACAACAAAAACTTCTGGGTTCTTTTAACTGTTAAAATATTGTTTTATAAATGTTGGGGGTTTATCATAGTGCCTCTAGTGCTAAGGACAGTGATTGGTGCACAGTAGGGACTTCTTAAATATTTGATTTGTACAGTCAAAAGCCAATAAACATTCATTAAGCATAACATCTGGGGATATAAAGAAAGCGATCATAAGCCCTGTCCTCTAGGAGCTCACAATCTGATAGAGGAAAATAAATGATACGAAGCTGAAAATGAGAGGAATGGAAAGAGGTTACTCAGAGTGTGGGCATGATGAAGTCTTGCAGCTGGAGAGGGAAATGATATGAATAGGTAAGAATTTCCGAGTTGATTTTGAATGATGAGTCTCTTAAGATCATAATTATTTATTTACAGCCTGACTCTTTAGACTCGTAAAATAAATCTGTCCACATATGCAATTAGTGAAATTGGTCTAAAAAACACTGACATGCCCGCAAGGATGCCACCCCTCTCTCTATTCTGACCACAATATGATGGCACAGAAAAAAGATGAATCCAACCAATCTTTTTGAACTTAAATATACCCCTTCTAGTGATCTTTGGTACAACTTCATTGGAATTTTTGCTATTCCTCACATATAACACCTCATCTTCATCTCTGTGCCTTTGTACAGACTGTCCTCCTTGCTTAGAATGTACCCTCTCTTCATCTTCACACTTTATATTGCCTTCTTTCCTTCAAAACTGAACCAAAGCACCATCTTTAATATTAAAAACAAACAACTCTCCTCCAGTTAGTTATTAATATCTCCCCTGACTAGCACTTCTGGGGTGAGGGCTTGCTGAATCTTTTTCAGGGCTACTTGTCCACTTTTGATGTCCACTTTTTATGTAATTCTCACTTATGTTTCCAAAAAACTGTGACATGAACAGAAACAACACCTGGCAAAACTGTCTCTACAGATAGGCTAACCAGGTTGAGAGTAACTGAAAGGCTTCAAACTTATCAGTGGGGTAGGGAAATATCAACTCAAAGTATATGATGATTTTCCTGGCAGAATGGTGGATGAGAACACTTTGTTCCAACAGCTATAAAGGTGGCTAAAGAGGAGACTTAAAGATCAGTCAGACACTGAAGATGCCAAAGCCATCTACTTTATACCAGATCATCACCAGTTGTCCTGACTTTTGTCTTGCCACTAGACTTCACTATTTTTAGAAGAGAGAGTAAGTCTTATAGCTTTGTGCAACTCTGCCTTATTTAAATCCAGTTCACACACAAGTCAAAATACCACCCAATTATACTATTGGTATTCTACAAAACAGAGGATGAAGAAGTGTCTTCCTATCACAAACTACACATGCACATGCACACACATATACATAAACATACTTATATACACATATGTGCCTATGAGTATTTATAAATTTACACTTTGTTTACTACAATATATCATAAAGCCCCATAGGACTGGGACTGTTCATTGTTTTTTCCTTTGCTCCCTGTGCCTAGCACAGGGCCTGACATGCATAGACCCAACTTTCCTCAAGACATATGGTTTTCCTCCTTAAAAGAGCCAAGTGGGCAAAAGTACTTTGTTATAATATAGTAGACTATGAAGAAGTTGAATTGAGAAAGAGTAGTGAAGGCTGCGATTGTTATTTGCAGAGAGACTACTGGGTTGGGAAGAAAGGCTAGGCTCAATTAAGATTAGTAATTTGATTATCTACAGAATATCAAGAAAAATCAGAATGGTACCACTTAAGAATCATGCAATTTGAGAAACTTACAATATACAGTTACACAAACAATTGTAAGAGTGAACTCTTTTAATTTGATTTCAAGTATTTTAAATTTATTACCTTGCCATCAACTTAATGAATTTAGCTTGTTTATAGTCAATCTTGTAATTTTGTCTGATAGTGGATAAGTTGAAAAACTATGGATCAATTTGTTGTGTGTAATTGAAGGGGTCAAAGTACAAGTTTCATCAAAAATAAGTACAAATCAAACTGCAGCATATTTTGAAAGAAGACTGTCATATTATCAAATTCATCAAAAAATAATGCATGCCACAATATGAGTTTGAAGAAATGAAAATACAGGAAAGGAATACCAGAAAATTAGAGCTGGAATAAAATATATGGGATTCAGTTATGATATCACTGCATCAGAAAAACTGATTTTAGAGGTGAAGATATGGATCCTATTCCACCTCACACTGTCTGCTAATCCTATGCAGTTATAAAGTCACAGATAAAAGTTCCTTCATCTTGGCAGCTCTTAGTCATTATAATAGCTCTCTAAAACACCCAAATTTTCCATTTTATGGTTAATATAAGGCTGATCAAAGGGGGTATTCAAGGGAATTATTTATCTCCCTTTGAACTAACATCTTACTTTAATAACTCTATAATGTTTTCTAGAGGGGAGGAAGAGCCTGTCCCACAACTCACTTTTCAAAAGTTGGGTGTCTTTTGGATCAATAAATTTGGTTCAAGGTACCCTTTAAATAATAACTCATGAACCCCCTCTGGTGCATTCATTTTAATGGATTATTAGCTCAATGCAAAGGTATTTAATGAAATGGAATAGCATGAGTAGTAGTAATTGGTAATACTAATTTATTGATTAATGATGGAAACATTCCCACATAAATCTGAGACTCACTCTCCCACAAATACACACAGCATTATTATGGAAGTATAGGTCCAACATGAACATGAACATCTATTTGACACACTCAGTAATAAATTGTGGGTTGGTAAGAATGCTGATGGACAACTCAGATGCTTATGGCAGCATATCCCTTGCCACTTAGCCCTGAGTCTCTATGTTCTGTCTTAATTCTTTGATATTTTTACTTCATTTCCAATGAGAAAGTCATACTGGCAGACAGGTAGCACAAGTCTCTCCATCACTCGGGGTCTACTGATAGCTGTAATATTGATCATAAAGTGGCTGATGTCCTCTTCCACTTTGTCAATGATCATAACAAAAGCTTTAAAGATAGCATTGGTGGGTCCAGTCAAGGCAATTATT
The DNA here is from genome assembly GCA_023548195.1 of Bettongia penicillata ogilbyi. NCBI lineage: Eukaryota > Metazoa > Chordata > Mammalia > Diprotodontia > Potoroidae > Bettongia > Bettongia penicillata. The sequence goes on from JAJHZJ010000565.1 coordinate 100,493, forward strand.
CTTTCAGGTAAATTCCCTTCTGAGATATTGATAAGTTCACCACATTTCTGACCTGGTCTCTTTTTTTTTTTTACAACAGTGCTTCTGATTTCAATTCCATCAGTAAGTAGCAAACATGGAGAGAAAGCAGTGTTGTGGTGATTTGGACTTTGTAATATGTTCAAGTCTTTGGTCACTGGTGAGAGTTGGAAAATGAAAACTTGGGTGGTAAGGTGATGAAGAGACAAAGGGTGATCTGGGAGAAGAGAAGGCTGGGAGTCATGAAATGGAAGAATAAGAGGTGTGAATATGAAGGAGTTACCATGGCAGAGTGCAGGAGGAAGAGGAATGGAAAATGAAGGTAGGAGAGTTATCCTTGGGCATATAGGAGAGAGCATAAGCTTAGGATGCTTTTTTGCTGCTCTGTTAATAAAATGTATATACAAAAGAGGCTAAATAAAGGGGCATATCATGCATAGCTAAACAAAGAAGACAATTAAAACAAAAAGGTAAATGAGTAAAATTTTAAAGGAAACCAAATTAATCAAAGTTACTCAATGGAAGAGAAAATCCTAGCTCTTAAGAAATCATGGAATAGGGAGCCAAAATGGCAGAATGAGAACAACTACTCACCTAAGTTCTTAGACAAACTCCTTCAGACACCTCTAAAAATAGAATCTGACAAAATGCTTGAGGTGCAGAGTCAAACAGGAGACAGACTCTGGCAAATTCATGGAACAGGACAGACTAGAAGGTCGATTGATAGGATCTGTTCCATGGGAATGGAGGAGACACTGTGCTGCACTTCCCCGTCATGGCAGGGCTGAGCAGAAAATCCCTGATGTGTTCTGAGGCAGTGGTAGGACAGAAGAATCTCAGGCAAAACAGCCCAGAATGGGAGTCCAGCTGAAATAGGTGAGAGCCTCAGAGCCCCAGGCAGCTCAACACCAGGTTCTTTAGCTTCTAACTGAAAGAACCAGAGGCCACAATATAAAAAGTGTCATCATCGTGAGTAAGACGCAAAACAGGAAGGAAAAGACAATGGAATCTTTCTATGGAAACAAGGATCAAAACACGAATACCAAAGACATCAGTACTGAGACTGTACTCCCCATCTGAAACTTCAGAAGGGACTATGAACTGGTTGCAGGCACCAAGAGAACTCTTGGAAGAGCTGAAGAAGGAAACAGAAGAAAAACTGGCCAATAATTTTTGAAAGTGTGAATAAAGAATTCACTGAAGAGAACAGCTTTTTAAAAAAGAAAAATTGGACAAAGGGAAAAGGAAACACAAAACCTAACTGGAGAAAATAATTCATTAAAAGGCATAATTGGACAGGTGGAAAAGGACATGCAACAGTTAACTGAAGAAAACAATTTGATAAGAATTAGAATTGGGCAACTAGAATGTAATGATTCTATGAGACATCAAGAATCAATCAAAAAATATCTAAAGCATAAAAAGATAGAAGAAAATGTAAAATATCTAATTGAAAAAAAATTGACCTGGAAAATAGATCCAGAAGAGAAAATCTAAGAATTATTGGCCTACCAGAAAGCCATGACAAAAAAGAGCCTGGACAATATCTCCCAAGAAACCTTCATGCCCAGAAGTCCTAGATCCAGAGTTTGAAATATTCATTGAGAGAATCCACAGTTCACCTCACAAAAGGGATCCCAAACTAAAAACACCAAGGAATATCATTGTCCAGTTTCAGAATTATCAAGTGAAGGAAAAAATATCACAGAAAGTCATAAAGAAACCATTCAAATATCTAGGAGCTACAATCATGATCACACAGGACCTTGCAGCTTCTACATTAAAAGATGGAAGGAATTGGAATATGATATTCCGTAAGGCAAAGGAACTGTGACTACAAGCAAGGATCAATTACACAGCAAAGCTGAGCATAATATTTTAGGCAAGGAGATAGATATTCAATGAAAAAGAGATTTCCAGACCATCCTGATAAAAAGGCCAGAACTCAATAGAAAATTCAATCTTAAAAAGCAGTCTCAAGAGAGGCATAAACAGACAAACAGGGGAAAAGAAAAACTTCTTGCTCAATGTGGGTAAACTCTTTACTTCCCTATGAGGGAATATGATACTTGTTAATCTTGAGAATTTTTGGATATTCATAGATAGAGGGAGTGGGTGTAAAGTAAATGATATGGTGATAAAAATATGGTTTAAGGGAACAAAGGGATTGTAACAGGAGATGAGAAAAGAAAGAGGCAGAAAATGGTAAATTATATCACAGGAAGAGGCACAAAATTATATCTCAGTAAAGGAAAAGAGGAGGGTGAGAAGAGCATTGTTTGAAAGGTACTTTCATCTGATTTGATCCAAAGAGGGAACAACAAACTCAATGTAGTATATAAATCAAACTAGCTCTACAGGCAGTGGGAGGTGAAGGGGAAATGAAAGGGGAGGGGAGGCTAAAAAGGAGGGAAGAAGTAGTAAGGGTAAAGAGGAGCAAAAGGGAGGGGGACTGGAAGAAGGAAGGGAAGACTGCGGGAGGTGGTGGTCAAAAATTATAAATCTATTTTGGAGGGGAAGGGTGAAGGGAGAATTAAAAGCACAAAAGGTGGGAAAGAGAATGGAGGGAAAGACAAATAGAGTAATCATATCTGTGAATGTGAATGGGATGAACTTTCCCATAGAATGGAGGTGGATAGTATAATTAATTAAAAACCATAATCCAACAATATGTTCTTTACAATAAACACATTTGAAATTGGGGATACACACAGGGTAAAGGTAAAAAGCTGGAGCAGAATATTTTGTGCTTCAGCTTATGTAAGAAAATCAGGGATAGCAATCCTAATCTCAGATAAAACAAAATTAGAAACAAATGTAATCAGAAGAGATAAGAAAAAAACTATATCCTACTAAAAGACACCATAGAATGTGAAGCAATGTCATCACTAAACATATATGCTCCAAGTGGTATAGCATCCAAATTCTTAGTGAAGATGTTAAGGGAGTGACAGGAAGAAATAGGCAGCACAACTATACTAATGGGAGACCTCAACCTCCCCCTCTCTGAACTTGATAAATCTAACCATGAAATAAACGTTAAGAAGTTAGAGGTGAATAAAATTCTGTATAAAGTAGATATGATAGAATTCTGGAGAAAACTGAATTGGTATAGTAAGGACTATATCTTTTTCTCATTTGTACATGAGACATATCCAAAAATTGACCATGCACTGGGACATAAAACCCTCACAATCCAGTGTAGTAAGACAGCCATAGTCAATGCATCCTTCTCAGATTATAATATAATAAAGATTATAAGTGATAAAAAAACCAAAAAATTAATTGGAAACCAAATAATCTAAGCCTAAAGAATGAGTGGGTTAAACAACAAATCACAGAAAATATCAACAACTTCATTCAAGAGAATGATAATAGTGAGAAAACATACCAAATCTTATGGGATACTGCAAATGCAGCTCTTAAGGGAAGCTTTATATCTTTTAATGCCTACATGAATAAAATAGAGAAAAAGGAGATCAATGAGTTGGGCACGCAGCTGAAAAAGCTAGAAAAAGAACACATTGAAAACCCCCAAGTAAATATCAAATTAGAACTACTGAAAATAAAAGATTAAAATTAAGAAAACTATTGAACGAATAAATAAAATTGTTAGTTTTACAAAAAAACAATAAAATTGATAAACATTTGATCAAGTTGATTAAAAAAGGAAAGCCAAATTATAAATATCAAAAATGAAAAGAGTGAACTCACCTCCAATGAGGAAGAAATTAAAGCAACAATTACAAATTACTTTGTCCAATTGTATGCTCATTAATCCGACAATCTAAATGCTATGAATGTTTGTTTCATGAAATACACATTGCCCAGGTTAACAGAAGAGAAAGTTGAATGCTTAAATAACCCAATCTAAGAAAAAGAAATTGAACAAGTCATCAGTAAACTCCACAGGAACAGTCTCCAAGCCTGGATGGATTTACAAGTGAATTCTATCAAACATTTAAAGAACATTTAATTCCAATATTATATAGGCTATCTGGGAAAACTGGGGAAGAAAGAGCCCTTGCAATTTTTTTTTTATGATACAAATATGATTTTGACACCTAAACGAGAAAGAGACAAAAGAGAGAAAGAAAATGATAGACCAATTTCTCTAATGAATATAGATGTAAAAAATTTAAATAAGATTTTGGCAAAAAGAATTCAGCAACTCATCAGGAGAATAATATATTATGATCAGGTAGGATGTATACCAGGAATGCAGGGATGATTCAATATTAGGAAAACTATTAGCATTATTGATTATATTAACAACAAAACCAAGAGAAACCACATGATCATCTCAATAGATGCAAACACCTTTTGACAAAATGCAACTCCCATTCCTATTGAAAACACTGGAGAGCATAGGAATAAATGGACCTTTGCATAAAATAATAAGTAGTATCTACCTAAGCCCTTCAGCAAGCAATATATGAAATGGCGATAAGCTAGAAGAATTTCCAATTAGATCGGGGTGAAACAATGATATCCATTATCATCACTGTTATTCAACATGGTACTACAGATGTTAACTGTGACAATAAGAGAAGAAAAAGAAATTGAAAGAATTAGAATAGGTAAAGAAGAAACTAAGTTATCACTCCTCACAGACGATATGATGAAATACTTAGAGAATCCCAGCGAGTCAATTTAAAAAACTACTTCAAATAATAAACAACTTTGGCAAAGTTGAAGTTTACAAAATAAAGCCACACACATCTTCTCCATTTCAATATATTACTAACAAAACCCAACAGCAAGAGATAGAAAGAGAAATCCCATTTACAGCTAGAGTACACATTGTCAAATATTTGGGAGTCTAACTGTGAAAACAAACCGAGGCACTATATGAACACAATTACAAAATACTTTTCCCACAACTAAAGTCACATCTAAGTAAAAGGGAAAAAAACATCAATTGCTTGAGTGTAGGCTAAAAATGACAATACTATCTAAATCAATTTACTTATTCGGTGCTATGCAAACCAAACTATCAGATAATTATTTTGTAGAGGTAGAAGAAAAAATGCCAAAATTCATCTGGAAGAACAATGGTACACAATATCAAGGAACTAATGGAAAGGAATGCTAGGGAAGGTGTTCTTGCTTTAGCAGATCTCAAATTGTATTATATAGCAGCAATTTCAAATGAGTTGTTACTGGCTAAGAAAGAGAGCAATAGATCAGTGGAATAGGTTAGGTACTGAAGACACAGAAGTCAATGAATACAGCAATCTACTGTTAGATAAACCCAAGGACCCCAACTTCTGTGATATTAACTCGCTGTTTGACAAAAATTGCTTGGAAAACTAGACAAAAGTGTGGCAGAAACTAGGCATAGGCCAATGCCTGACATCGTACACAAGAATAACGTCCACATGGGTACATGATCTAGGTATAAAGATTGATAATATAAACAATGTAGGGGAGGAAGGAATTGGGTATTTGTCCGATTTATGGAGGAGGGAAGAATTTTTGACTAAACAAAAGAGAGAAAATACTACAAAGTGCAAAATGGATAATTTTGATTACATTAAATTGAAAAGTTTTTGCAAAACAATCCCAATGCAACCAAGAGGGAAGCAGAAAACTTGGAAACAATTGTTACAATTAGTGTCTCTGGTAAAGGCCTCATTTCTAAAATATATAGAGAACTGTGTGAAATGTACAAGAATACAAGTCATTCCCCAATTGATAAATGGTCAAAAATTATGAAAAGGCAGTTTTCAGAGGAAGAAATTAAAACTATCTGCAGTCATATGAAAGAATACTCTAAATCACCATTGATTAGAAAGATGCAAATCAAAACAACTTTGTGATACCACATCACACCTATAAGATTGGCTAACATGATAAAACAGGAAGATTAAAAATGTTGGAGAAGATGTAGGAGAGTTGAAACACCAATTCAGTGTTGTTTCATCACCCTCCATCTATCATCAACTCATCCAACCATTCTAAAAAGCAATTTGGAATTATGATCAAAGGGCCACAAATGTATATACCCTTTTACCCAGTAATACTGCTTTGAGGACTGTATCCCTAAGAGATCATAAAAATGGGAAAGTGCACACATGTACAAAAATGTTTACAGCACCTTTCTTTGTGGTGACCAAAAATGGGAAATCAAGGGATACCCATCAATTGGGGAATGGGTGAATAAATTGTGGTGTATGAATGTAGTGGAATATTGTTTTGCTATAAGAAATGATAAACAGGAAGACTTCAGAGAGGCCCGGAAAGACTTATATGAACTGAAGCTTAGTGAAAGGAGCAGAACCAGGAGTACTTTGTACACAGCAACAACCACAGTGTGCCAGGAATTTTTCTGGTAGTATTAGTACTTCATTGTCATTGCAAGGACTTAAAAAATTCCCATTGGTCTGTGAAGGTAAAATGTCTTCCACATCTAGAGAAAGAAATATGGTATTAGATCCCAGAAAGGAGCAGATCATTTTCATTTATATTATGTGTTGTTTTGTTTTACGATTTTTTCCATTCATTTTAATTCTTCTATGCAACATGACTAAAGTGAAAATATATTTAATAGGAATGTATGTGTACAACCCATATAAAAATGTATAGTATGCTATCTCATGGAGGGTGTGGGGAGGAGGGGGAAAAGGAGGAGGATGGAGAGCAAAAAAAATCCAAGATATATGGAAGTGATTGTATAACACTGACAACAAATAAAATAATAATAGAAAAGTTATCATGTAACAATTGCAACCAATTCCTATATTGTTAAATAGAAAATGAATCATTTTAAAAAGTAAATTGGAGCTAAGAATCCAGTTTTTGTTCAAAAAATATTAGGAATTCTACAAAGTAGCCTGGCCGAATTTTGGCATGGAACAATATGTTAAACCATTTATCAAGAGGTCAGAATGGATATACAACCTAGATATAAAGGGAGGTATCACAAGGAAATTAGAAGAACATAGGAAATAGTAACTGCCAGACTTAAGGATAAAAGAGTATTTTGTGAATAAACAAGAGATAGAGAGCAAGTTAATCCAAGTTAAATGGATAATTTTGATTACATTAAGTTAAAAATTTTTTGGATAAATAAAAGCAATGTAGCCAAGACTAGATGTAAAGCAGAAAATTGATGAAAATTCTTTAAACAGTGTCTCAGTTAAAGATTTAATTTCTCAAATAAAAGTAAGTAAATAAATCAGAGCTATCAGTTCAGAATTAAATACACACACACACACACACACACATACACAAGAATAGGACACATTGAATACATGAAAAAAAGTGTCCCCAATGAACTAGAAACTATGTAGAAAAAAAAGTCTAATTAAAATTAGAAAAATACTTAAGTGGAAGAAAATTTGCCCCAATAGAATCAAAAGGCATCAAGGTTAAGATAATACACAGATTCTAAACAAGATTTCAAATTTGAAAAAACAACTACCCCCAAAATTTAACATTATTAGTCTGTTAGAAGAACATGACAAAAAAGATGAATATTCTACTGTAAAACATGTTGAGAAAACTACCTAGACATTTTTGGGAAATGTTGACTTTAAAAATATACATAATAAAGCATTTATTGAAGGAATATAAAGATCGCCATTAACAAGTTGGGGTGGAGAGAAAGCTTCCAACTGGGGTTGATAAGTGTTTCATTTTTTATAATTTCAAAAACGAAGTTTTAAGTATTAAGAAGAGAGATATTCAAATACATAGGAAAGGCAGTTGGGACAGAATTACAAGATATTTATGAGCAATATTGTATTTCCTAATATAGCCTTAGGAATGAAGCCATGTCATAGAAATGGCAGCAGGTATAAAGCAACTACGATGATGCAAATATGTTTCTATCTAACATTTCCTAAACTGATATTTCTAAGAAATAGGGAGTATGTTTTCTAGTGTATGTATTTAGTTATGTACACATAACTCTCAATCAAGGAGACTCAGTTGGAAAAGGGAAAGGTGAAATCATAGTTAAAATCCTGTCCATAAGGTAGGTTTCCAGATTTAACAAACCGTTTTACTCCTTTGCAAGCCACTGCTGTTTTTGATCTTGGTGTACCTTATCTTTCTGGGACCTGAAAAGTTGCATCGGTAATATTTAATGTTCGTTTATATTCAGCAAGAGGGTTTTTATTTCAATCTGCCTCCAAGGACTCATAGAATTCCCAGTCTCTAATATAAGATAGATAGAAACACATAATATGTATCCATTACTATGCATTACTAGATAGCTAGAAATATACGTAATGGGGAAACACTAGAAGAATTCTACATGCATACATATCAATATATACATACATATGTATATATATATACACACATATGCATACAAATATATAATAGACATACATGTCTAATATATATGTGTGTATATTTATATATACATATATGTAATGTTAGAATATACATTTTTATATGGTTTTAGAAATGCTTGAGATAGTGATAAAGTAGAATTTCAAGTCATAAATATAGGAAACTTGAAAAGATACATTTGTATACTGACAACTAATTGGTCACTTAGAAAAGTAAGTGCAGATATGAAAGAATAAAAGCTACAATAACATAAAATTAAATCCACTAAAATTACCAGTACTTTTACATATCAATAACAAAACCCAAGAGGGATAAATGGAAATGCCATTCAAAATATCTACAAAATGCTTAAAATTTCTAGGAGTCAAGCTACTAAGACATAAACAATGTTATTTTAAACAGAATTATGAAACATTTGCTAAAGAAATATAAAATAAAACGAAATGGAATGACTGTCATTGCTTATCGTTGGACTATGATTTTACAATAAAATTGAAAATACTATTCAAATAATTATTTTTTTGTTATATGAATCAAGTTAAAAAGGGATACTTTGAAGAGCTAGACAAGCATCAAAATTAATTTCTAGGAGAAAGGACTAGAGTAGAAAGGAAAATAATAAAAAGTATGAAAGGAAGAAGCATAGAAGGTTTGGGCCTTAAAGTATAACAGTGCAAAATTCATTTAAGAATAATTTAGTGGCAGCGGAAGTAGTGTGGACGTGGTCTGGACATGCCAAAGGCAGGGAAGTTTCAGGGTTCGGAGGTTCGAGTCTCCCACACTGGCCAGCCTCGACCTTGGGAACTCAATGGCGGCCAGGCCGAGGCCTATCTGGCCTCCATGTCCTTTGAGGAGCTGTTGGAGCTTCAGAGCCGGGTGGGGACCAAGGTGTACCGACAGCCGGTGACGGGTACTGGACCTGAGGATCAGTCACGGAGGGCAGCTCCCTCTCATGATCGGGACCCGCGGACAAGCAGAGGCCCGTGGAAATGTTGTAGAAGACTCGAGCGCCGTTTTTGCGACAAATTGTCCCTGTCAGAAAGAAGGTGACCCGGGACCCTCACTTTGATGATCTGTCAGGGGAGTACAATCCTGAAGTGTTTGAAAAGACTTACAGATTTCTGAATGAATATCGTGCAAAGGAGAAGGAGCCCTAGAGCTGGTGGCAAAACATCTAAAGAAAAGCAAGCCAGGAGAACAGGAAAAGCTGAAGCAACTACTCCATCGAATGGATCAACAGGAGGCTGCTGGGCAGGAGCAGAAGCGGAGTGAGAGCAGCGCCTGGCCCTGACACAGGAACAGAGAGCCCAGCCCCAGCGGGGCCATCAGCTCTACTTCTTGAAGAAATCTGAGCGGAGGCAGTTGGAGCTGTCTGACAAATATAAGAAGCTAAAGCGAAGCCAGAAGTTGGAGAGTTTCTTGAGCAGAAAGAAGCGCCGAAATGCTGGAAAAGACAGAAGGCGGCTGCCCCTGGGCAAGGACTAAAGGGTGTGGTTCTCTCCTGCCCCTTCCTCACTAGGGCAGTGCTGCTGGACACAATCCTGGAGTGAGCTTTTAGTGCTTTGGGGTTTTGCTTCTCTATCCTTGGTCGAATACCTCAGGCCCTGGAGCATGGCAACAGTGGAAGAATTTGGTCAGTCACAGTGCTGCTGTTGTTAAACTGGGGTCTCTGGGTTATCATTAAGGCCAAAGGAAGACAGGACTTCTTGAGTCTGATTGGCTTAGTTTGGCTGCAAATGGATTCCTCAGATCAAATCTGGCTCCCTCCTCCCTCAGGGAAGGAAATGCCTTCTCAGGGGGCAATTTTGGCATAGAAGGGAGAACCATGATGAAAGGCTTAAGTCTGTGAGTATCTGGAGGCCATACCCTGCTTCCTGGGCCAGGATTATGAGAAGGTTAAGAGAAGGCTCATGAACTCTGTTCCTGCACTTGGTGCTAGGGTACTGTAAACACTTCTATAAATGTTTGATCACACACAAAAAAAGAATAATTTAGTGTTTGTTATAATTAAGACAGGCAGCTATGTGGTGCAATGGATAGAGCACCAGTGCAGGAATCAGGAGGACCTGAGTTCAAATCTCACCTCTGACACTTGACACTCACTAGTTGTGTAACCTTGGGCAAGTCACTTAACCCCAATTGCTTTATCTTGGGTCATCTCCAGTCATCCTGATGAATATCTAGTCACTTGGATTCAGATGACTCTGTAGGAGAAGTGAGGCTGGTGACCTGCGCAGCCTACTCTCACTCAAAACAAAGTCAAGCGCAAATCATGTCATCATATCTCTGATGGCATGGTTTTCTTCAGTAAAGAAGGACAAACACACACATAATTAAGATAATTTGATCAGTGTGACATAACAAATCAAAAGAAAGCCATAAAGTTATTTCAGTAATCTAGTGTTCAACAAAATCAGGAACTCAAATTAGCTTGTGGGAGGACTTCCTCTCTAAAAAGAACTTCTGAGAAGACTGAAAGATACCATGGTGGTGTAAGGGGCACTGACCGCCATGCCACCTGGGATACCACACTGACGAATATCAGGTAAACTGAGTCCGGAGCAGGGAAGGGTGAACAAGATAGCACTGGAAGGGATGGCCCCACCATTGTTTGTTTTTATTACCATAGTCGCACATTTGTAGAATGTGTTACCATTACCATAGTTCCACGTTTGTTGTATATGTTACCATAGTTTGGTAGGCTGATGGGGCAGAGACTATAACCAAAGTGCTTGCTTGAATAAATCAGAGTTGCTTCATGATCCACTCTCCCTCCTCATTCTTTTACTCATAAGCTCCACAGGAGGACAAGCAGCCTGCTGGCCAGGCATGAGACTTGCTCCTCTCGGCACTGCTAAGCAATAACCCTAGCATGATGGAAATTAAGTTTTGAAAACATTTTACATTAGACACAATAATATACTCAAAATAACACAAAATGATAATATGCACAAAATAGTACAGAAAAGGACATTTCATAAAAAATGATATTAAATGAAATCAGTTTAATTTTATAATTAGGCATCATAGGGAAATTCTTAACACCAGCAACAGATAGAGGTGTATACAAGGTGAAAATAAATAGTTTCAATTATGTTACTTAAAAAACCTTTTTTATGAGGAATCAATATATCAAGAATAGGAATATGTCATGATTTAGGAATAATGCATTTTCACCCAACATCTATGAGATTTTGATACTAATGATTTATAGAGACTGAACACAAATTTACCTGACTGAGAGCTATTACATAATAAGGAAATCATTGGAGGAAATGAACAGTTTATAATCCAACTACTTAACAATAGCAAGATATAAAAGATTGCTCAAGAACACTAAGGATAGGATTATAGATCTAAACAACTGTAAGGGTTAAACCTTTGTTGACCATGGAAGTTTCAAACTCAGGGGTTATAAGGAACTTTGAAGTCTGTAACTACACACGCATACATACATATATGTGTGTTTATATAAACATATAGAAAACATGTGTGTATATATATTCATTAAAAAAATCAAAAAATAAAAGTATGTGTATGTGTGCATGTGTCTGTGTGTGTATTGGGGTCACAATTCATTCATCTAATAGCATGCAGAAGCTTTAAACATATTCTTTTGGAGTGAGTCCTTGATAGAGTAATTTCCAGCATAATCAGTTTGATCTGGAAAGAAAACTTAATGAGGTAGGCTAGGATGGTGATTTTGTTATGTTTTTTTGTTTTTTGTCGTTGTTATTGCTGCTTCTGTTGCTTTTATTATTCTGTTTCGTTTTGTTTTAAAAAGAAATTTAGTTATTTGGTAAATAATTCAGCAATTCGTTCTTGTACACAGTTGTCGTTTCGAATCAGATACTTTCCACTACTGTTCTCTCCTTCACCATGAAGTGGCCCTTATTGTTGCCCAAGCAAACCCCGACATTTGTCAAAGCGTTATCTTTCAATCTCATCTTCCTCATCAGATCCCCCTGTCTGTTATCCTAACTGTATTACTTTTCTTCAGCTTCCCCATCTATTACTGACTTCCCATACTACCTACAAACATACTTATATCTCTTCCATATTTAAAACTCCTTTATTTGTTCCGTCATCTTCGCTAGCTACCATCTTATCTATCTTCTACCTTTTATAGCTAAACTTGTATACACCGAAGTATATATTGCAATATCTATTTTGTGTTGTCAAAATACAAGAAACAAAATAGGTACCGATAATGGGTGAAAGACTAAACAATGTAATTAGGACCAACAATAGTGATAGCAATAGTATTAAAACTGATAAAAATTGATCCTGGAGAAGAGTTGAGATAATTCATCTCTTAAATTTGATTGTAGAAGTGGAGGAGGGAAATCATGAAAATACAAAGGTGCATAAGTAATTTCATTGTTGTAATATGTTTTTTCTTCCTGAATTTTATCTCCCCCGTTTAATTCTTTGTTAAAGCAGATGGCTTCTGAATTTAGAAAGAGGAGGAATGTAATCAGAAACACAGGTAATGTAGAAAGAAAAAATAATGGATTTTTGAAAAAAATATGTAAATACTAAAATTTGGACGCAATAAGAAAATAAAAAGGAACATATAAAGTTAAATATTGGAATATGAATACAAAATAAGAAAAGGAGAAAAAAATGTCATGTGCACAGCAGACCAAAAGAGAGGATTCAAAATATTCAGCAATGAATTTCCATTTCAAGAATGCCTATTACATATCTATAATCATACTAACACATATACAAACACACACAAATATATGTATATATAAACACAAATATATATATATATATGTAGAGAGAGAGAGAGAGAGAGAGAGAGAGAGAGAGAGAGAGAGAGAGAGAGACATACACACACATATACATGTATATGTAAGACCATAGTGCACTTACTTGTCTTCTGTTTCTCTGAAGGTGGACAACCTCTTCTTTCTTAAGTCAAAATCTTTCCATATTTTTTCAATCCACTGACTCATCTTTTCCTACACTGTAGCATTTTTACAAATTTATACTGTCTAATTATTTTAAATATTCCAAAACAACATTAATAGATACAGTGGACACATAGCATAGTTTCCTAATTTTTCCTTCTGATTAAATCTATTTTAGCCTTTTATTTGATATAATGATTATCACTTTGTTCCTTATGCCCTAACAAATTCTGCTCCTGATCTTTATGTTTTCGTGTATCTTTTATTTTCCATCCCTCACATTTCCTCTACTTTACTCCTAGCTACTACCTTGCCTTTTTGTTATTTAACCCACCCTTCCTCCAATGAATCCCTCCCTTATCCTCTCAGGTCTATTAATCTAAACATCCTTCAGGGCCCCTCTTTAACCTATTTATTCCCTCATCATGCCCTCTAAATATTTCTCCCTAATCTTCTCCATCCTTATTCCCTTAGCATTTTATTTCTTTCTGAGATTAGAAGACTTTATACATAATTATCTATTATCTATCTATCTATCTATCTATCATCTATCATCTGTCTATCTATCTACCTATCTATCTATGCATCTCTCTGTCTGTATGCATTTTATTGTTGCCTCTTGAATCCATTCTCCATGAAAGTGGTTTTCCAGAACTGCCAGCCCTCCTCCCCCATCTAATTCCTCTGCATAGATTCTTTCTGTCATATTTCATTTGTATAAGATACTTAGTCTTTTTAGCAGTTCCTAAATGTTTTTACTCTTTATAATAAGGTCTATACCAATATTTTTTTGAACTACCCAATTGCTAACCACAGTGTTAGACATATGTTTTGCATTTTACTCTCATAAAAGGTAAATAGTCTGTGCTTATTTGATCCATTATAATTAGCTTGTAGTAGATATCTTATATTTTTCTTTTCTCTTACATGTCAAACCTTCTATTAAGTTCAGCTTTTTTTTCTTTTTTCTTATTTCATTAAATTTATTTATTTAACTTTGTACATTCATTTTCACAAAATTTTGGGTTCCAAATTTTCTCCCCATTTGTCCCTTCCCCCACCCCAATACAGCAAGCATTCTAATTGCCCCTATCACCAATCTGCCCTTTCTTCTATCATGCTTCTCTTCCCTTGTCCCCATCTTCTCTTTTGTCCTATAAGGCCAGATAACTTTCTGCTCCCTGTTACCTGTATTTCTTATTCCTAGTAGCAAGAAAAATACTCAACAATTGTTCCTAAAGCTTTGAGTTCCAACTTCTCCCAATCCGTTGCTCCCCACCCATTCCCTTTGGGAAGGCAGGCAATTCAATATAGGCCATATGTAGTTTTGCAAATGACTTCCATAATAGTTGTGCTGTGTAAGACTAACTATATTTCCCTCCATCCTATCCTGCCCCCCATTGCTTCTATTCTGTCTTTTGATCCTGTGCCTCCCCAAGAGTGTTGACTTCACATTGCTCCCTCCTCCCTTTGCCCTCCTTTTCATCCTCCTCCCACCCTGTTTATCTCCTTCTCTCCCACTTTCCTGTATTGTAAGATAGGTTTTCATACCAAAATGAGTGTGCATTTTATTCCTTCCTTTAGCCAAATGTGATGAGAGTAAACTTCATGTTTTTCTCTCAGCTCCCTTCCTTTTTCCTCCACTAAAAAGTCTCCTGCCTGCCTCTTCTATAAGAGATAATTTGCCCCATTCCATTTCTCCCTCTCTCCTCCCAATACATTTCTCTCTCACCACTTAACTTCATCTTTTTAAGATATGATCCCATCCTATTCAATTCACTCTGTGCTCTCTGTCTCTGTGTGCATGCATGTGTGTGTGTGTGTGTGTGTGTAATTCCATCAACTACTCAGATACTGAAAAGTTTCAAGAGTTACAGATATTGTCTTTCCATGTAAGAATGTAAACAGCTCAGCTTTAGTTCTTGTATAATTCCAATTGTGGCAGCCCCATATTTCTTTTTTCTTGTTGCTAATACTATTTTACCCTTGAGCTAAGAGTTTTGGGATTTGACAATATTTCTCTGAGTTTTCCTCAAAGAATCTCTTCCAGGTGATGATCAATGGATTTTTTTCTTTATCCACTTTCCCATCTTTTTCCCATGCTCCAGTGCAATTTTCTTTAACTATTTCTTGTATTATTGTATTAAGACTATTTTTTATCACAACTTTCAAGTAAACTAATTATTCTTGTTTTTTCTTCTTGATCTGTCATCCAGCTCAGTTGTTTTCCTTGTGAAATGCTTCACTTTTTCTTCTGTTTTTTTTTTTTTTTTTTGATTCTTTACATTTTGCTTTATTACATCTTGGCCTCATTACTTTACTGGTTTACCCTTGTCCTATAATTACATTCAAGGAGTTGTTTTCATCCTTAATATTAAAAGTATACTTTTCTAATTGGTTAACTTCATTTTCTTTTTTTAAGTTGTTTATTTATTTTAAGATTTCAACATTCATTTCAACAAAATGTTGAGTTCCAAATTTTCTCCCAATCGCTCCCCTTCCCCAGCCCAAGACACCAAACATTCTGATTATCCCTTCCCCCAACTTACCCTTCTTTCTATCACATCCCTCTCTTCCCTTATCTCCATCTTCTCTCTTTTCTTGTAGGGAAAGATAGATTTCTATACCCCATTACCAGTATTTCTTATTTTCCAGTTGCATGCAAAATCAGTTCTCAACGTTCGTTAGTAAAACCTTGAGTTCCAACTTCCCTCTCCTCCTCCCTCTCCAGCTATCCCTACTGAGAAGGCAAGCAGTTCAATATAAGCTGTACACATGTAGTTATGCAAAAGACTTCCGTAATAATCATGTTGTGAAAGACTTTATTTCCCTCTATCCTATCCTGCCCCCCATTTATTGCATTTTCTCTTTCGACCTTATCCCTCCCCAAAAGCATTTACTTCTAGTTACTCCCTCCTCCCATTTGTCCTCCCTTCTATAACCCCCATACTCAATTCGTCTCCTTCTCCCCTACTTTCCTGTAGTGTAGTAGAGATTTCCATGCCAAGTTGAGTGTACATGTTATTCCCTGCTAGAGCTAAAAGTGATGAGAGTAAGTTTCTCTTTTTCGCCTCTCCTCATTTTGCCTACCACTGAAAAAGGATTTTCTTGCCTCTTTTATGAGAGATGATTTGCCACATTCCATTACTCTCTTTCTCCTCTCAATATATTCCTCTCTCATCCCTTAATTTTATTGTTTTTTTAGATATCATCCTTTTCTATTCAACTCACTTTGTGCCCTCTGTCTATATGTATATAATCCTTCCAACTATCCAAATACTGAGAAGAGTTTCAAAAGTTATAAATATTACCTTTCCATATGGGAATGTAAACAGTTTAACTTTAGTAAGTCCCTTGTGATTTTTCTTTCCTGTTTACCATTTCATTCTTATCTTGATTGTTGTGTTTGAAATTCAAAATTTCTATTCAGCTCTGGTCATTTCATCAATACTGTTTGAAAGTCCTCTATTTCGTTGAATGATCATTTTCCCCTTGAAGTGTTATACTCAGTTTTTCTTGGTAGGTAATTCTTGGTTTTAATCCTAGCTCCTTTGATTTCTAGAACATCATATTCCAAGCCCTTCAATAACTTAATGTAGAAGCTGCTAGATCTTGTGTGTTCCTGATTGTATTTTCACAATATTCGAATTGTTTCTTTCTAGCTGCTTGCAATAATTTCTCCTTGACCAGAGATTACTAGGAGTTTTTCTTTTCAGATATCTTTCAGGAAATAATTAGTGAATTCTTTCAGTATTTATTTTCCCCTCTGGTTCTAGAATATCAGGGCACTTTTCCTTGATAGTTTCATGAAAGATAATGTCTAGGTACTTTATTGATCAAGGTTTTCAAATAGTCCCATATTTTTAAACTTTTCTCTCCTGGATCTATTTGCCAGGTGAGTTGTTTTTCTAATAACACACTTCATGTTGTCTTCTATCTTTTAATTCCTTTGGTTGTGTTTTATTGTATGTTGGTTTCTCTTAAAGTCATTAGCTTTCATCTGCTCCATTTCTATTTTTAAAGAATTATTTTCTTTTTCTTTTCTTTAACAATTTTTAGGAATTTTATTTATTTCAGTGTTCTACAATCACTACCATATAACTTAGATTTCCTCCCCTTCTTCCCCCCTGCATTCCCCCTCCCTCATTGAGAAGGTATACAATTTTATATAGGTTCTACTCATACATTCCTACTAAATACATTTTCACTGTAGTCATGCTATGTAAATGAATTAAAGTGAGTGGGAGAAATCATATAACAAACCAAAACCTATCACAAAAGAAAATGATCTGTTACATTCTGTGATTGAAATCCACAGTTCTTTCTCTGGATGCATAAGACATTTTGCCTTGAAAGACCACTGGAAATTTTTTTTTGTTTTAAGTTCTTGCATTGCAATGAAGTTCCAAGTCTACCTGAAAAAGCTCTCGCACACTATGTTTGTTGCTGTGCACAAAGTTCTCATGGTTCTGCTCCCTTCACTCAGCATCAGATCATATAAGTCCTTCCAGGCCTCCCTGAAGTCTTCTTGTTCATCATTTCTTATATTGCAATGGTATTCCATTACATTAATACACCACAATTTATTCAGTTATTCCCCAGTTGTTGAGCATCCCCTTGATTTCCAGTTTTGGGCCACGACAAAGAGTTCTGCTATAAATATTTTTTTTTACATGTGGAACTCTTTCCCATTTTTATGATCTCTTGGGGTTACAATCCTAGAAGCGATATTTCTGAGTCAAACATATGCACACTTTTTAGCCCTTTCGGCATAGTTCCAAATTGCTCTCCAGAATGGTTGGATCAGCTCATAATTCCACCAACAATGTATTATTGTTCTAAATCTCTCTCATTCTCTCCATAGTTTATTATCTTCCTGTTCTGTCATATTAGCCAAACTGATAGGCGTGATATGGTACCTCAGAGTTGTTTGGTTTGCAACTCTCTAAACAATACGGATTTAGAGCATTTTTTCATATGACTATAGATGTTTTTAATTTCTTCCTCTAAAACCACCTGTACATATCCCTTGACCATTTATCAATTGGAGAATGACTTGTATTTTTGTACATTTGACTCTGTTCTCTGTATATTTTAGAAATGAGGCCTTTATCACAGACATTAGTTGCAAAAAATTATTTCCCAGTTTTCTACATCCCTCCAAATTTTGGTTGCATTGGGATTGGTTGTGCAAAAACTTTTCGGTTTAATGTATTCAAAATGATTCATCTTGCACTTCATAATGCATAACATCTCTTCTTTCATCAAAAATTCTTCTGTTCTCCATAAATTTGATAAATATATCATTCCTTGCTCCACCAATTTGTCCATATTATCGATCTTATACCTAAAATGTGTATCCATTTGGAATTTATTTTTGTGTATGGTGTCAGGAATTGGTCTATTGCCTACTTTCTGCCAAACTGTTATCCAGTTTTCCCAGCAATTTTTGCTGAACAGTGAGTTCTTAACCCAGAAGCTGTAGTCCTTGGTTTTATCAAACAATAGATTGGTATGTTCATTGCCTACTATGTCGTGAGTATGTAGCCTGTTCTTGTCTACCTTTCTGTTCCTTAACCAGTAGCCTGTTCTTGTCTACCTTTCTGTTCCTTAACCAGTACCAAGTGGTTTTGATAATTGTTGCTTTATAATAGAATTTGAAATCTTGTAGAGCTAGGCCACCTTCCCTAGCATTTCTTTTCATTAGTCTCCTTGATATTATGCACCATTTGTTCTTCCAGATCAGGTTTGATATTATTTTTTCCAACTCTAGAAAATAATTATCTGATAGTTTGACTGATATGACACTAAATAAGTAAATCAATTTAGATAGAATTTTTATTATATTGGCTTGGCCTACACACAAATAACTGATGTTTTCCATCTATTTAGATTTGACTTTATTTGTGCAAAAGTATCTTGTAAGTGTATCCTTATAGTCCCTGGGTTTGTTTTGGCAGGTAAATTCCCAAATATTTTGTAGTATCTACCCTAGCTTTAAATGGGATTTCTCTTTCTATCTCCTGCTATTGGGCTTTATTAGTAATATGCAGAAATGCAGAAGATTTATGTGGGGTTTTTTTGTAACCTGCAACTTTTCCAGAGTTGTTTATTATTTCAAGTCATTTTTTACTTGAATCTCTGGGATTCCCTAAGTATATCATCAAATCATCTGCAAAGAGTGATAACTTAAGTTTATTCTTTGCCTATTCTAATTCATTCAACTTCTTTATCTTTTCTAATTGCTACAGCTATCATTTCTAGTGCCATACTGAATAATAGTGGTAATAATGGGCATCCTTGTTTCACCCCTGATCTTATTGGAAATGCATTTAGCGTATATCTGTTGTATATAATGCTTGCTGAAGTTTTGAGGTAGATACTGCTTATTATTTTATGGAAAATTCCCTTTATTCCTATGCTCTCCAGTGTTTTTAATATGAATGGGTGTTGTATTTTGTCAGAAACTTTATTTACATCTGTTGAGATAATAATGCATTTTTCTGTTAGTTTCCTTGTTGATATGATCAATCTTGCTAATAGTTTTCCTAATATTAAACCAAACCTGCATTCTTGGTATAAATCCGATTTGATGAAAATGTATTATTCTAGTGACAAGTTCTTGTACTCTTTTTGATAAAATCTTGCTTAAAATTTTTGCATTTTATATATTAGAGAAATTTTTCTATAATTGTCTTTCTCTATTTTGGCTCTTCCTGGTTTGGGTATCAAAATCATATTCACATCATAAAAAAGATTTTGGGAGCACTCCGTCTTCCCCAATTTCTCCATATAGTCTATATAGCATTAGGATTAATTGTTTTTTGAATGTTTGATAGAATTCACTTGTAAATCTATCTGGCCCTGAACATTTTCTCCTAGAGAGTTCACTGATGACTTGTTCAATTTCTTTTTCTGAGAAAGGGTTACTTAAATATTCAACTTCCTCTTCTGTTAATCTGGGCAATTTATGGTTTTTTTTCAATATTCATCCATCTCATTTAGATTGTCAAAGTTAGTGACATGAAGTTGGGCAGAGTAATTTTAAATTATTGCTTTAATTTCCTCCTCATTGGAGGTGAATTCACCTCATTCATTTTTGATTTTGGCAATTTGGTTTTCCTCTTTATTTTTGTTAATCAAATTGACCAAAGGTTTATCAATTTTATTAGTTTTTTTCATAAAACTAACTATTAGTCTTATTTATTAGTTCAAGAGTTTTCTTAATTTCAATTTTATGAATCTCTCATTTGGTTTTCATTATTTTTAATTGGGTGTTTATTTGGGGATTTTCAATTTGTTCTTTTTCTAGTTTTTTCAGCTGCATGGTCAAGTGATTGATCTCCTCTTTCTCCATTTTTTTTATGTAGGTGTCCAAAGATATAAAACTTCCCCTAAGAACTGCTCTTTGCAGTATCCCATAAGATTTTGTAGGTTGTCTCATTATTGTCATTCTCTTGAATGAAGTTTTTAATTGTTTCTCTGACTTGTTTTGTAACCCACTCCTTCTTTAAGATTAGATTATTTGGTTTTCAATTAATTTTTGGTTTATCTTTCCATGGTCTTTAATTGCACGTAATTTCTTTCCTGCATTTTGATCTGACAAGGATGCATTGACTATGTCTAACTTCCTGCACTGGATTGTAAGGATTTTATGTTCTTGAATATGTTCAATTTTTGTATATGTGCACATATGTGTACATGTATACCACTGAGAAAAAGGTATATTCCTTTCTACCCCATTAAGTTTTCTCCAGATCTATCATATCTATGTTACCCACAGTTTTATTCACCTCCTTACCTTCTTTCTCATTTATTTTAAAGTTAGATTTATCAAGTTCAGAGAGGGGGAAGTTGAGGTCCCCCACTAATACATTTTTGCTGCCTATTTCATCCTTCAACTTCCACAACCTCTCCTCTAAGAATTTATATGCTATACCATTTGGACCATACATGTTTAGTAATGATATTGTTCCATTGTCTATAGTTCCCTTTAGTAGAATATAGTTTCCTTCCTTATCTCTTTTGATTAGATCTATTTCTGCTTTTCCCTTGTCTGAGATTAGAATTGCTACCCCCACTTTTCTTACATCAATGGTAGCACCATATATTCTGCACCAACCTTTTACCTTTAACCTGAGTCTATTCCCCATTTCAAATGTGTTTCTTGTAAACAGAATATTGTTGGATTATGACTTTTAATCCATTCTGCTATTCATCTCCATTTTGTGGGAGAGTTCATTCCATTCACATTCATAGTTATGATTACAATCTCTGTTTTTCCCTCCATGCTCTTTCCCATCTTTATGCTTTTAGTTCTCCAGTCTCCTCAATACAGTTTTCACTTTTTGCCACCACCTCCCACAGTCAGCCCTTCCTTCTTTTAGGCCCTCTCCCTTTTATTCCCCTTTACCTATACTACTTCTCCCCTCCCTTTTAGCTTCCCTTATATATTTCATGTTAGATGTACAATTCTCAAGATTAGGAAGTATCATCTTCCTTTTTAGAGAGGTAAATAGTTTTCCCAAATTGTGTAACAAATTTTTCTTTTCCCCTGTTTACCTTCTTATGCCTCTCTTGAGACCTGCTTTTGAAGAGCGAATTTTCTATTGAGCTCTGGCCTGTTTGTCAGGAAGGTCTGGAAATCCCTTATTACATTGAATGTCCATCTCCTTGCCCAAAATGTTATGCTCAACTTTGCTGGGTAATTAATTCTTGGTTTTAGTCCCAGCTCCCTTGCCTTATGGAATTTCACATTCCAATTTCTTTGATCTTTTAATATAGAAGTTGCAAGGTCCTGTGTGATCCTGACAGTAGCTCCTCAAAATCTGAATTGTTTCTTTCTGGCTGCCTGTAGTATTTTCTCCTGCACTTGATATTTCTGGAATTTGGAAACAATATTTCTTGGTGTTTTCAATTTGTGACATGCTGTGCTGTATGCTGTGGGTTCTTCCACCCCTGTGAACAGATCCTTCATGTTGACCTTCTCCTCTGTCCTGATCTGAGCATTTCTCAGAGCCAGTGTCCTATGGGATTCTGTACCTCCAAAATTTGGTTAGATTCTCTTTTTAAAGGTATCTGATGGTGCTTGTCTAAGAGTTTAGGTGAGTAGTTGCTCTAACTCTCCTATCTTGGCTCCTCTCCCTCAAGAACAATTTTCTTTGGTGAGCTTTTGAATTTCCTTTTCCATTTGGCTAATACTACTTTTCTTCAGTATTTTTTGGGGTCTCCTTTATCAAACTGTTGACTTGCTTTTCACTATTTTCTTGCATCACTCTCATTTTTTTCCCCAATTTGTTCTCTATCTCTCTTACTTGATTTTTAAAATCCTTTGTGAGATCATCCATGAAGTGAGCCTACTGCATTTTTGGAGGTTTTGGGTTCAGGAGCCTTGACTTTTGTATCTTCCTCTGATGGTATGTTTTGTTCTTCCTCATCTTCAAGGAGAGAGGAAAATATCTGTTCACCATAAAAAAAGGAACCTTCTGTGGTCTTATTTTTTTCACTTTTTTAAAACATTTTCCAGGCAATTACTTGCCTTTTGAGCCCTTTGTTAAGTGGTGGGTATACTCTAGGGACCTGTAAATTCTTAGTTCCTCCAAGGTGGTACAATCAATGGAGAGGAATTTACTCCTCTCTTGGCCTGTGCTCTGGCCTGGAAATAACCACAAGATTTTCTGCCCAGGATCTGCAAATAGAATTCCCTCTCCAGAGTCTCCACCAGCTCAACCACTTCAGCAGATTTCATTACCCCAGGACCACCACTCAGGGCTGAGACACAGATCAGCTGCTGATTCCCCCAGGGCTATAGGAGGAGGCTCCAAAAATGTATACCACAGGAACTGCCCCAGCCCTAGGGTGGGGATGCATTCACTTCTCACCCAGCTTTCTCACTGACCATTGAAGCTGTCTTTTGTGTTTGTACATTGAGAAATCTGGGAATCACAGCTGCTACCTATGATTCTGTGCCCTGAAGCCTACTCCAGTCCTGTCCCTGCCAAGTCACATGGACAATGTTGGGCTGTGCTCCACTCTGAGCCCAGTGTGGTAGACCTTTCTTCTCTGCCTTCCAGGTTATCTTGGGCTATAAATCTTTTTCACTCTGTCACTTTTGTGGATTCTGTAGATGAAGAATTTGTTTAGAGTCACATTTTACAGGTATTTTATGGATTATGGGGGGTGGGGAGAGTAAGAGCAGGTCCATCCTTCTGCACTACCTTCTTGAATCTGCCCCTTAACTTCATTGTCATAGTCTTTTTTATTGTTCTTTTTTTTAGTGTTTTCACAATATCTCTCATTTCATTTGTTTTTTAAATTAAGTTAAATTTATTTTGTTTCAGTTTTCTACAATCACTTCCATATATCTTAGGTTTTCTCCCCTCTGTCTCCACCTGCTGACCAAGGTAGCATGCAATTTTATATGGGTTCTACACATGCATTCTCATTAACCACATTTTTACATTAGTCATATTTCATATAAGAATTAAAATGAATGATAGAAACCATGCAAAAAACAAAACAAAACATAATGAAAGAGGAAATAGTATGCTTCATTCTGCATTCTGATTCCATATTTCTTTCTCTGGATGTGGATGTCATTTTGCGTTGAGTCATTTGGGAATGTTTTAGGTCCTTGCATTGCTGTGAAGGGCTAGGTCTACCAGAAATAGTCTTTGGACACTTTAGCTGTTAAATGGCTTTTATTGTGTATAATGTTCTCTTAGTTCTGCTCATTTCAGTCAACATGAGTTCATATAAGTCCTTCCAGGACTCTCTGAAGTCCTCCTGTTCACCATTTCTTATAACACAATAGTGTCCCATTGCGTTCATATACCACTAGTTGTTCAGCCATTCACCAATTGATGGGCATCCCTCGATTCCCAGTTCTTGGCCACTACAAAGAGGGCTGATATAAATATTTTTGTACATGTGGGACCTTTTTTGCATTTTTATGTTCTCTTTGGGATACAGTCCTAGAAGTGATATTGCTGGGTCAAAGGGTATGCACATTTTTGTAGTCCTTTGGTCATAGCCCCAAATTGCTCTCCAGCCTGGTTGTATCAACTCACAGCTCCACCAACAATGAATTAGTGTTCCAACTCTCACACTTCTTCTCCAGCATTTATCTTCTTCCTGTTTTTCATGTTGACCAGTCTGATAGGTGTGATGTGGTACCTCAGAGCTGTTCTGATTTGTATCTCTCTAGTCAATAGTGATTTAGAGCATTTTTTCATATGACTAGAGATAACTATAATTTCTTTCTCTGCAAACTGCCTATTCATATCCTTTGACCATTTATCAATTAGGAAATGACTTTTATTCTTGTAAAGTTGACTGTTCTCTATCTATTTCAGAAATGAAGCCTTTATCACAGACACTAGTTGCAAAAATTCTTCCTCAGTTTTCTGCTTCCTTCCTAATCTTGGTTGCATTAGGTTTGTTTATGCAAAAAAAAATTCAATTATCTCACTTGATTCACTTGTCTCACTTAATATCTTTTTAAAATTCTTCTATGAAAAAATTCACTTGTCTCACTTAATATCTTTTTAAAGTTCTTCTATGAATTATTTTTGGGCAGGTGACCATTTGATATTACTCTCTTGAGTCGAAGATGGTTTCTGTCCTTCAGTATTCTCCTCTGCAGATGAATCCCAGTTGATAGTAACCCTCCATTCCTTTACCTATTCATTTTTTTTAAATTTATAGCAGCTTATATTTTTATATTTACCTCTAGTTCTACAGTATGAGGGGCTGGTACCTCTGGCCTAGAGTCTCCTTTGCTTTTCCACTGTAATGTAGAACCTAAACCACTTCATGTTTGCCCTGAGGTACTATTTTATCAGACTTATGGGGGAAACTTGGAGAACTTGACCTAATCTATCCTCTTCCCAGAATCCTTCCAATGAGTTTTCTAAAAAAGAAAAATTTTGAACAACTTATTCCTGAGGTAACTCTGTACAAGGCAAACTGGAGAAAGGATGGGAGGACAGTAGCAACAAATTTTGATAAACCCATGAACAATACAGGACTTTAGTTGATTACACATAATTAGAGAGAAAAAAAGCTGAGAAAACATTCTTTTAAATTTCACTGTTTTATTTTATTTCTGTCATGGACTAGGGAATACCTCCAATGATGGTTGAAACTTAGAATATTATAAAACTGAAAATAATAATTATGTAAATTTGCTACATTTTGAAATTTGAATAGTTTTATGTATATTTATATATGTGTATTCATATAGACACATATGCATATACATAGATACACATATACAGATATGTACGGATACATGCAAGAATGCATATGCATATATATTCATATGTATATATGCATCTATATGTGTATGTGTTTATATATGTATATTACATTAAAAAACTCCTTTGTGTGTTACAAATGTTTGGGGGAACATAAACACAAAGATTATGCAATCTTTTTTATGCTTGGAAATTACTCATATTAAAGAAAATGCCTTAAAGGTGCTCTCTTTAAGATCTTTACAAATGCTTGTTAGTGGGCACTTGACATATAGTTTTTCAATTCAATATTAGAAATTTAGTCCACACCCATAATATGTTGTTCTCATGACACTACAGTTGATGGCACGCTAACCAGTTAGATTTGCCTCTAATAGAAATTGCTTGGTCAACATAGCCTTGTCTTTTATAGTAAGGATAAGTGGTTGAAAAGATTTAAATTAAAATTTCATGCTAATTTTGGGTACATGGAATCATAATTCTTTTGATCTGCAGGGCAATTTGAGGCATAATCTGTTTCAACTTCTCACTTCATACACATGAAAAATAAAAGCCCTATATTTTAGTGAATTCATTTCAGGTCCAATCCAATTCATTTCAATATTAATAAACATTTGATATGTGCAAGGCCTAATCCTATGTCACACATATGGCAAAATCAAGACTAAAATTCAGTTCCTTTGTCTCTTAGAATTTTTTTTCATAAAGGGTAAAACTATGTAATGTCAAATTTCCTGAAGCTTTAAAAGGTAGAATATTAATCAACTGTTTAGATTTTTTCTATGTAGTATGAAATATCTAGTTACTTTACAATATATTTAGAAATGTAAGCATTTGTTACTTTAATGGACAGTGTTTGCTATTTCCCCTATACCTCAACCATGGAAGAAAGCTTTGCACTATACTACACTTATGAAAGATAAGAGTTAAGCAAACAGACAGAATTTCTTCAGAATATGATGGCAATAACAATAATGTATTAAGACTTTTAGTGATTTAGTCATTTTGATTTATTTCAAATGCAAAAATTATAAAGATAGACACTATCTGTATCCAAAGTATGTACAGAGTAAATTTACATATAATGGCAGTCATCCCTAGGTTGGGACTGGGGGAAAGGAAGAAAAAAAGGAATATAAATAAATTTACAAGACAAGTTTGTTGTATAATTAGTAATAATGAATTGTTCACGATTAATTTACAATTGATATGTAATCATCTTTTTATTGTACTATGTATAAATTTAAAAAAATAAAAAAATTAAAAGAAAAAAGTAGGACTTCACCACATTCCATTATGATGTGCTGACAGCTCTGTCTGCCACAAGTCTCTCCCCATTCCAGTCCACCCTACATTCTGCTGACCAAAGGATTTTTCTAAAGTCTAAGTCTGGCTATGTCATCCATCTAATTCAAAAAACTCCAGTGGCTCCATATCACCTTGAGGATCAAACACAAACTATTCTGGCATTCAAAGACCCTTCATAGCTCCTTCCCTACCACATATGTGTACATACACACACACACAGACACATACACACACACACAGGCTTTGCTAAAAGTAAATAAAGATCAAATTTTGTCTTCAAGGAATTTAATAATCAGTTGGAAGAATGCTATTTACATAACACAGTCCTGTATAATAGAAGAATGTAAGTTTATTAAGGAAATGCAAAATGTTAATATTGTTAAGAAGAAGAAATCATTCTCACCTGGATAAATCAAGAAGACAGCATTTAGGATAGATTTTGAAAAATAACCAGGATTTCACTATATGAAGAGAAGGAAGGAAGAGTACATGGATCACATGTGGTTTATAGGGATTAGCATGAGTAAATTTGGAAAAAACAGATAAAAATAGAGTTTATTTGAGGAATGGTGAATAGTACAGATTGGTCAGAGCATAGATCAGATGAAGGCCAATATTAATGTGTGGAAAGATTAAATAGACATCAAATTAAATAAGACCTATAATACCAGGCTAAAAACAATGTATATTATCTTATAAATATTAAGGATCTATTCAAATATTTTGAGCAATGAGGAGACAAATTGAAGTATTTTAATTGGAATGATTATTGAATTATTGAAGTCTTTAATATTAGTTATCTTGGAATTTATATAGAAACAATCATACATGCAAATGTATATTTATATGCATACACACAGAGAGACAGAGAGAAAGAGATAAATGAAAAAAAAGAATCTTTCTGAAATTTTTCCTAGTCAAACCTAGTTCTAATGGAATTCCCCTGAGATTATTTCCAATTTACCCTGCATGTATCTTGTCCATATGTAGCTATATACATATGTAGCTATTTACCTATTATATTTTTCATCAGAATGTGAACTCCTTGAGAATAAGGACTTTTTTGCCTTTCCTTTTATCCATCTTGCTTAGTACTTGTTGACTGACTGTCAATGACTAAAATAAAAGAAATTGAGTGGGATGAGAAATGCTTGTTACTCTTCTTCCCTTGATAATATGTCATCATTCATAAGACCTTAATTAAAATATATTTTAGGAAAGGTCCTTTGGAAATTGGAATACTTCCAGTTTAGACTGAAGTATTTGAGGATGTAAGGATGGATAATATTCATTCACTAATATCTGGATTTAATACAGGCTAACAGGCATCTATGAAAATTTTCAAATTATTAATTGGGGCTAGTAGGGGCAGAATTCACCCAGAGTATTATTCAGATTAAATTCAATATCTGAAAAAATTGATCCAAGATATTCAACTATGAAATTTCTGATGCAAAATGCCATTTCAATTATTGCATTTTTCTCTCCTTTCTCTCTAATCTTTCCTTTCCTTTTTCACTTTTTTCTATTTCTTTTTCAGGCTTGCTTAGCCAATTTTGCATGTGGTGACACCTCTTCTTGAAAACTGTATGTGTAATAAGAATATCATAACATTTACTTTATTCCAAAAATCATGCTATAATTAAGTTTCTGGGATTTTGACTGATAAGACTGTCATTTTTTTTTTTGTTCTTACACTAACTTGTAGTATTTGAATGGTATGCCAGGCACACATATCATGGCAAAATTCCATACTATAGTTGTATCTCCACTGTAATTGTATTTGAATTTCTGATTTAAAGTGTTACACTGTAAAATTACAATAATGCATGACTTTGGATAAGTCATATTCAAACACAATAAGTTTTGGTTTTCTTATCTGGGAAATAATTGGATTGGTCTAGTTAATTCCTAAGGTTTCTTCCAAAATTAAAATTATATGATTCTTTTCTCTAAAAATATACTTTTAATTTAGATAACAAAGGGGTTTTCACCGAGTTGGTGATAAGGTTAAGTTTTTCCATAAGAAAGGACTATTTTTGATGCCTTTAAATAATAAATTCCTTTACTATATTTAAAATGTACTTCAATGAACAATCACCAAAGTCATACATAACTTCAGGATTATTCTGTGGACAGTTAGCTTCTATAGTGACTACAGTTCTGGTCCTTGTTTGAATACTGCCTTAGAAAAAAAGATATGACTTTGGGAATGTCACTTAATCTGTCTCAACCTTAGTTTCTTTGCCTGTAAAATGAAGATGATAATAAAATTTCCTTCCCTGAGTTGTTATAAGTGTCACTAGAGATAATAAATGAGGCCTTTCAGAAAAAAATGCTATATGAATGTTTTACATAAAGTTAGAGAAGGAACTTTTACAGGATAAGTTCATATATTAATAGTTAAAAAGGATAATAGTGCTCATCTACTACAACTCTCTCATTTTATAGATCATTAAAAATGAGGCCCAACAACATTAATGGGTACTCAAGAGACTCAGTTAGGATTTAAACTTAGGTCCTGTGACTTAAGATCTATAATGCTTTCTGCTCTCCCATCTCATAAGCCTTACTCTGGGTGTTTAGTTAAAATTCCTTTAAATTTAACAGTGACAATGAGAATCCATAATCAGTTAATATTCTAAGAAACATTAACAACATATTTAACTTATTTTGCCTTAAAAATATTTCACTTGGAGGGTGAAATGAAATAAGTTGAAATTTATAATTAAAACAGATAGTCATTTTACTATTCTGGGTCACTTGAATGTAAGTGTATATTAAATTTTTTTTATTTTTTTTTAATATTTGTGTTAAAAATTATCCTAACACATTTACATCCATTTTTAAGAAAATAAATTACATGCAAGCTTGACAACTTTGTGCCCTGTTTTTGTTCTTATTTGAATTAAAATCATTGAGTCATAAACTCTTGAAAAACTGGGCTTATAATAGAATGCTACCAGCAGGAACTGCTATAATTAGGCTTTAAATAATGACAATGACAGAGAAAAATAATAGGTTCAATGTGCATCTCCAGTTAAAAGCAAAACCTTTTCTTTCTGTGCTACATGATGAACACATTGAGAATAGGAGTTAAAGTGGTCTTCTTCTAAAAAATAAATAAATAATATGATGATAAAAAGCCTTTGGATTCCTTCCTCTGCATATGGAAGGACTGAAAGTCTTGCCAGTCACTCACATTTTTGTTTCTGGGCAAAAGCAAGTCAACTCTAGTCTAGAGTTGTTATCCCCCACTTGAAGAATATTTTTTTTTCTCTGTCATACAGTAATACCAGTATGAGAATTCAAACTATGGTCCTTTTCTTAGGCTCTATCTCTAGGCAATGAGAAGTGGAGTTAGCAGTAATTATCCAGGTAATTCAAGCAAATAATAATTATAAAAAAAAAATTTTCTGTTGAGTTGTATTTTTTTATCCCTTAAAATTTTCTAGATTAATTGTTTATAGTTAGCAAATTTTCTGGATAATTGAACAATTTGCTACTTCATCTTGCCTTTGGGTAATTAGGTTTAGTGGATTTATGCCCCCTCAACAAATAGAATAATCATTACAATGACAATTGCCAAAACGATCAGAATCCATAGCAAAAGACTAAGCACTACTCTCGTATCTAACCTGCCGTGCTGTTGATATTCCTTTTGCTCACTGAAAGACAGGTAGGTCAGTTAATCTAAAGCTAAAAGTGTCCTGAAGAGGAGACAATATGGAGCATGGGTCAGGGAAGTAAAACTACCACTACCTCGTTGATCACCATCTCTCCTTAGACTTTGAAGGGGACAGGCTATTACCCCAAGCCCTAGAACCTTGGAAATAGCAATGCTTTCAGGCCAGTGAACACATGTATCATTGAGACATACCTCCTGTGGAAATACAGTCAGGTAAATACTTCTCTGGGAGGCAACTACTGAAGACCTGGAAGAGAAAGGTCTTGTTTTCCAAAGTCATTGGCACTGACAAATATTTCAACATTAGAAAATGCTAGGAGTGTATCAGCTTAAATAACAAAGAATAAACATTAGCATCCGCTTTGTCACTGGATCCCCATGGCCATAGGACTTTTCTATGACTTGCAATTAAAACTTTCCATATGTGCTATATCCTGCACTAGAATGTAGGCTCCTTTGAGAGGAGGGACTGCTTATTTTTGTATTTGTATTTCCAACATAACACAGTGCTTCACACACAGGAAATGATTAATAAATGCTTTATTCACACATATATATTTACTGATTAATTCAATGTATGCTGGAGAGCAGTGGAATATGTCTGCTTCCATGTGAATCTATTTGTGAAATTATCACCATTATAGAAAATGACATCAATAGGGAATTTTTAGATATGAAAGATAATGACACAAAATGTCCCCTGTGTGTTTGTATTCTTCATATGTAAGGTCAATTATTGACTAAAATTAGAAATTTGTCTTAAATGGTGTTATTTTTATTTGGAGATTTTTAAAAATGTTATCTGTAGTTGATTATCACTTCAGGTTGTAGCTAAGCTAGATGTCTAAAGTATAGAATTATCCTCTCCTTAGGTGGTTTTTGGTTACAAAATGGTTACCAACTGAGATAGTGGTGGCAAAGAGCAGCTATGTTAAGACCATGCCAGTAGTTGTGGGGAGACAGATTGAATCCTTCAATCAATAGGGGAGTGAAATGACATCATGGAGAGAACAAAATGTTAGGGTAAGGATTGAGAAATTAAAAAAAAAGTAAATTGTTATGCCAACAAGAATAAAATGAGGATTAATGTGTAGTATAAGTCATTTACACAGGAACCGATATAGATATTTACATGAAAGTGAAAATATCTAATCTTCTTTATTCAATTTGGAATAAAGAATCCTGGATTCTAGCTTTGCTACCTATTTGTCTGCATAATCCTGAGTATATCATTTCCTCCTTATGGGCCTTTATGTGTTTCTCTGAAAAACAGGGGATTGGACTAGATAATTTCTAAACTCCCATTTATATGTACATGGTATGAGATGTCTCCAAATGAAGACTTGCTCTACAGAATGTGCAGGACTATACAGGAACCAACAAAACACTGGACCATGAGTTCTGCGTCATAGTTTGTGAGTGATACAAAAGGCCTGTAAGCCATGACTTCAAGGGCCTGAAGATCAGGGTGAAGAGATAAAACTAACACATATAAAACTGCCACAAAATCCCATTCTGTATCATGCACTATTGCCTAAAAGAGATAGAAAAGTTTCCAGAATAGAGGTAGGTTCAGAGTGGTCATGATCAGGTTAATTTTCATGGAAGAGTTGAACCTTGAATAGAATCTTGAAGAAAAAGTAGGATTTATGGAGATGGTAAGGACATCACAGCTAGGTAAGAGCATAAGGTGAGTAGTAGAGGTGAAGTGGTGATAACTATAGTGTGTGTTAAGTCATTAAGTAGATCACACAACAAAAAGTTCACACTAAGAATAGTAGTAAGTAAATTGAATTTACTGTCCTCAGATGGCAAAATTGTGAAAAATGAGTTGAAGTAAGTAGCAAAAGAGATTGCCTCAACTCAAAGTAAGAAAATATTTCCTTATAATAAAAGTTATATAAAAGTATAAGGGGTTGCCTTGAGAAACAGTAATTTTCATGTTATTGGAGTTCTTCAAGCAGAGCTTGGATAATCTCTTTTCAAGGGTATTGGAGAAAAGATTTCTGTTTAAAGGTCAGTTGGACTAGAGAGCCTATGAAGTCATATTCTGGAATTCTGAAGAATAGTAGGGACAAATCATAGAAAAACATAAAGAGAGGTAAATATATGATATAGGAGGTAAAGGAGGCCTGTTTGATGCTCTTGAGAAAGGGGTGAATATGACAAAGGATATACATGTTATTACTGAGGGAGTTATAATTGAATACATGTAATGAAGTCCCTTCCTAAATGTGTGGCATTACATAAAATTCTATCCTAGTGGTAACTAAATAGCTCATAACAAGTTCAAAATATATGGGAATTAGATGACAGGTTATGGTATCATATTGAACTAGAATCTCAGAGCAATGAATTCATTCTCTGAGAGAAGTAAATCATTATTAGATTTTCAATTAATGATCTGTTTTTGTTTAGTTGTGTTTTTTTTTTCAGTTCCACCCAACTCATTGTGACCACTTTTGGAGGAGGGGGCTTCTTGGGATAATGCTGGAGTAGTTTGCTATTTCCTTGTTGAGTTTGTTTGACAGATGAGGAACTGAATCAAATAGGATTAAGTATCTTGCCCAGGGTCAAACAGCTAACAAGGATCTGGGGCCAGATTTCAACTCAAGTCATTCTGACTCTAGGGCTGACACTCTATTCACTGTGCCACTTAACTGACCCTACATATCTCTACTACAAGTCAATATTTCACTGTACTGAGTGGAATTCTCAATGTCTAAAAGAATTTGGTTAAATGTTTCTCTTTTTGTGTATTTTCTCTTTTTAAAAATATTTTGAGCTGAGGCAGAATTTGGCTCAATGAAAAGAACTTCCATGCTCAAAATACCCTGCTGAAAATATATGTAGGGATATTTTTTTTCACAGCATGTTCAGTTCTTCCCTGATTTTGCCTTGAGTAGAATCCCAAAATACCATTTTTTTCAGATCCTTCATGTTTTAGTGCAATGTCATTTGAAAGCAGGAGTCTATGAAAATATATCATAAAAGCTTCCTCAACCCTTAGAATCTAAAAATATTTGGTTTGATGCTCAGCTCAGTGCTTTCTTTTCTCTCTTTTTCTTTCTTTTTTATTCTCTTTTATATATCTGGCACACCTGTTTCTTAACTAGGATAAATACAGGCAGGTTCTAGCACAAGGTGGAAAGTCTATGGAAGTAACTATTCTCCAATCACACATTTGTCATATTTGTACAGAAAGCAGAGCAACTTTATCTTGTTGAACTGTCAGAATAATTTATGATTGTAAGTAGCTATGGCAACATGAGCACATACAACCAAAATTTCAAATGGGATACTGGTCATGAACTTGTTTGAGTTTTGTACAGAATTCTGATTCCAACCAGACTCCATAAGTTGCATTATATATGGCATTTAGGCTACCTTAATTTCATTGAGTAGGTTATTTAAAAATATGGAATTTTCACACTTCCCTACTCCCACCTTCCCCCCAGGCCCTCATCTAAACCATTGCCAAATTTTGTCATTTTTGCTTCCACAAAATCTCTCATATCCATCACTATTTTCTCTACTCACCATACAAATCCAGGTCTTCATCACTGCTTTCATAAATCACTGTAATGGTCTGCTAAGTGGTTTCTCTCCTTCAACTCTCGCTTGTCTCCAATCCATTTCCCATGCTGCTGTAAAAATGGTATTCCTAAAGTAAAGATCCTGACCATGTGCAAATATCTCCAGTGGCCCACAATTGACCTTAAGATCAAATATAATCTACACTAAGTGGCATTTAAAGTCTTTCACAACCTGCCTATAGTTTACCTTTCTCAAATTATTACACATTATTCTCACTTATGCCAAGGCTTTCCCTCCCCCAGGTCAATCCAACTCTCATCTCTATGCCTTTTGACAGATTGTCACATGTCTGTAACATACGGTTTTCTCTGTCACTTCTTACACTACTAGCTGAAGTAATATCTCTCACATTAAGCAGGCCCATCCTCCTGAACTTCTAATGTTATCCACTCAAATTGTTTTTATTTACTTGGTGTATATATGTTCCCTCACATATAGTCATTTGAGGACAGGGAGTGTTTTGTTTCGGTTTTTTTGTGTCACAAGTGCTTAGTATAGTACCTGGCAGATAGTCATTACTTAGTAATGCTTGTGGAATGATCACTGGGAAGAACAAGACATGCTGTGTGAATTTACTATCTTTTTGTGACAGAAAGGACAGAACTGTAAACAAGTCTCTAGATGTAATCTGTCTTGACTAAGGGTGCATTTGATTCTATGCCACACAATGATCTCATCACAGAACTACAGAATTTTAGATCTGAAAAGCACTTGAATGAACATCTAACTGACTCTTTCCTTTCAGAGATATGGGAATTACCCAAAGAGGCTCAATTACTTGTTTAAAGTTCTATCTATAGTTCCAAACAAAGGTAGTTCTAGACCCCTGCCTTCTGACAATTACTATAGTGATCTTCCAATTACATGATGATCAAGAAGGTCAATTTGACAATTGGCTCAAGTATCCAATTTTTCTAATAGAATTAATTCCACCACTGTTAACATTGTTGTCACCATCAATGCTAAAACATACTTACATAACTCATGTAGTACATATTATGAGACAAATTATAAGATATATGTCCCTGACATCTTACACTTACAATCTAGCTGGGATTATGAGAAATTTAGACACAAGTAACCACACTATAAGGCAGCATAACAATAAGTTATAAGTGAAACATATATTACAGGTTTTTAGACTTCAGAGAATCTTCATTAGGGGCCCAAGGATTTCTTCCTTGATATGAATGGAAGGGAAATTTTTGCTTGAGAGGTGTTTATGTTATAGTAATTGAAGTAGGGGAGATAAGATATTATGGAGAAAGTAAATATTATTCTCAAAGTCTTCACACTGGAAAATTACATGGTATCTTGGTGATAAAATGATTACATAAGTTTCACTAAAGTAAAATATACCCGAAAAGAAATAAAGAGAAATGTGGTTAGAAAAGTAGTTTGGGACTAGACTCTTTTTTTTTGCACTGAATGTAGTGACTTTATTGGTGGTACACAATACAGGACTCTAGGCTTCTCCCCTGAACAGGGATGTGAATGGGACATGGTATCCCCAGTACAGGAACATAAGTTAGGAATGTAGGCTCCCCAGGGGTGGAACTCCTTTTTTTGACTGGGGATGAAGATCCACAGCTTTCCACTTTACTCCTTGGAGGCCATGTAGACCATGAGGTCCACTACACGGTTGCTGCAACCAAACTCATTGTCATACCAAGAAATGAGCTTGACAAAGTGGTCATTGAGGGCAATACCAGTGCCAGCATCAAAGGTAGAAGAGTGGGTGTTGCTGTTAAAATCACAGGACACAACCTGGTCCTCTGTGTAGCCCAAGATGCCCTTCAAGGGTCCCTCTGATGCCTGCTTCACCACTTTCTTGATATCATCATATTTGGCAGGTTTCTCCAGGCAGCAGGTCAGATCCACAACAGATACGTTGGGAGCAGGAACACGGAAGGCCATGCCTGTGAGCTTCCCATTCAGTTCAGGTATGACCTTGCCTACAGCCTTAGCAGCACCAGTGGAAGCAGGGATGATGTTTTCGGCAGCACCACACCCATCATGCCACAACTTGCCAGAGGGACCATCTACTGTCTTCTGGGTAGCAGTAATGGCATGGACTGTAGTCATGAGTCCTTCCACAATGCCAAAGTTGTCATGAATGACCTTGGTCAAGGGGGCCAAGTAGTTGGTAGTGGAGGAAGCATTACTGACAATATTAAGGGAATTATCATATTTCTCATGGTTCACTCCCATCACGAACATTGGGGCATCAGCAGAAGGGGCAGAGATGATGACCTTCTTGGCTCCACCTTTCAAGTGAGCCCCAGAATTTTCCATGGTGGTAAAGACCCCAGTGGACTCTACAACATACTCGTCTCCAGCATCTCCCCATTTGATATTGGTGGGATCCCTCTCCTGGAAGATAGTAATGACTTTTCCATTGATCACTAGCTTCCCATTCTCACCCTTGACAGTGCCCTTGAACTTGCCGTGGGTGGAGTCATATTGAAACATATAAACCATGTAGTTGAGGTAAATGAAGGGGTCGTTGGTGGCCACGATGTCTGCTTCACCTGAGGTCAAGGCAGCCCTAGTCACCAGGCTCCCAATACGGCTAAATCCGTTGACTCTGACCTTCACCATGTTGTTTCTGGGATGCGACTGAAGTAGCAGATCCTGGCACCAAGCATGGCAGAAAAGCCAAAAGCCTGGGGCTAGACTCTTGAATGAATGAAGAAGATTTTTGAATCTTAGCCTATTGACAGTGAGTAGCCATTGGAAAGTTATGAGCCCTAGCTCACTTTCATTTATATGATTCGAGGAAAATTCCTCTGATATTAATGTGAAAGTTATTTTTGAGTATGGGCAGGACTTTACATTTATTGTTTTTATTTTTCATTTTTAACACAGTTTATAACAGATAAAACAATTCAAGCTTTTAGGCAGGTGATATTTCTTTTCAAAGCATTTACAAGATGGACCACAAAAGAATTTTTTTAAAACATTAACCAACTGAGACACAAATAATATTTATGTTGCTAACTTCACAAGCTCTTGACCTAAATGTTTCCACAGTATTACTAAGAATTAAAGGACCCTAAGGTATTGTTGTCGGTCTTAAGTCCTCTACCTAATAATGTAATTTTAGACTTAACCTCGGAGGTACCCCTACCAATAATCTATAATAGAATAGATCTGGTATTAAGCTTACAAACCTTTTGAATACAGTAAATTGCCACCAAGAGTAGGTACATTGCAGGGATACAATATCTCCCCAACTTTGTATCAATTCCAGGCAGATTTAGATTAAGACTTTACATTTATCTTTACTGTCCTTACCGCATTTCTTCTATTACATGTAATCTTCATGGAAAGAATCATTATTTTTACCTCCTAAGGGTTTTGTTTTTGTTGGGGTTATTTTGGTACTGGTTGTTGTTTTTGATTTTGTGTTAGATCCCGACTCCTCATCCCATACTCCTTGCTCAAACCAAATGATACTATTTCTTATCCCCTAACAGACATATCCATGTCTTTGCTTAAGCTCTTCTTTTTAACTACAAAGATCCTTCTTTTCCCTTCCATGAAAAAATCCTATTAAATTCCTTTGAAATCTAACTCAAATGCTACCTCTTCCAAAAAAACTCTCTGACTTCTTTTTGTGTAATAATCTTTCTCATATCCTTACATATCATTTTGTTTTGCCTCTAACTAATAGGTTTGTTGTGAATTATTTTGCAGTGGAGTTATAT
This sequence comes from Bettongia penicillata ogilbyi, assembly GCA_023548195.1. Taxonomy (NCBI): domain Eukaryota; kingdom Metazoa; phylum Chordata; class Mammalia; order Diprotodontia; family Potoroidae; genus Bettongia; species Bettongia penicillata. The sequence goes on from JAJHZJ010000565.1 coordinate 138,294, forward strand.
TTCCTTTTGCATCTGCAGGATCTAAGTGCAATGAGGGAATGATTCATATGTGATTTCAACATCGCATTTCTCCCAATGCCAAGCATAGTGTCCTGAAATTAGTAGGTACTCAATAAAAGTCTGTTGAATTTGAAAGTAATATATAAAGTGCAGAGCAAAGGTGATAAGGCAGGCAAGAACTAGCCTAAGCTTTCCTAAATACCTCTGCAAAGAATTTAAAAATAATGTCTCAAAATGAATTCTGGAGTAGCATAGCCAACAAAAGAATGGGATGAAACAAATTTCCCAGCACACGACAGCAGAAATATCTATTACTGAACACAAGCCAATAGCAGTTTCTTTTCCAAAAAGCCAGTGCAAGCACTGAGGGCAACTGAATCCAAAACAGTGACTTCCAGAGTTCTCAGCCTATGCAAGGTGATGGGACATGTAAACTATCAGAAGGAGATTACAAGATTCATTTGACTGAGAGTAGGGAGAGGACTCTGTTACATTGCTCAAACAGACATTCGGGTCACAAATCCATGACATAGTCCCAGGGTGAGGAGGAACACTAGCAGACTAGTGCATGATGCCACAGGGAAATGAGGATGCTAGTCACATAGGTCTGGGACAGAGTACAGGCAGGGAGAACAGGGGGCATGCATCTCCTTAGATCATACCATGTTGGAAGAACCAAAAACTTATAGGTGCCTAGAAGTGTTTCTGAAAATAGTAGTAGGGAAAAAAAACAAACTGGACACTTAGGACAATGTTACTTCCAATGCAGGAGTAGAGCCCAACTTTAACATAAGTTACTAGGGTAACAGGGAATATTAAAAAAAATGCATAATGGGACAACAATATCAAAACTAGTATATGTAAAGACTCAGAGGAAAAGCAATTGGTGTCTAGCCCAAAAGGAATGCCTGGAAGAGCTCAAAAAGGATTTTCAAAAATAAATATGAAAAGTATAAGAGAAATTAAGAAAAAAAATGAGAGTTATGTAAAAGAATAATGAAAAAGTTATACCTCCTTAAAAGGTTTAATTGGGAGGTGGAGCCAAGATGGTTGAATTAAAGGTAAGAATTCATCAGAGTCCTCCTCAAAACCCCTACAAATACTTTTAAATAATGACTAAATAAATTCTAGAGCAGTAGAAACTACAAAAGGATGTTAGGGGGTGTAAGTGAACCTTACTTTCATAAGAATTGGTTCCAAGAAGAAATAGCATACATATTTGATTAGGTATGGAAATCTATCTTATCCTACAGGAAAGGAGGGGCAGAAAATGACGACCTGTAGGGGAGATAGAAGGGAGGGCAGCTTGAAGAAAGGGGATACTTACAAGCAAAATACTGTTGAGGTATTACTTCATATCTGTTGGATTGACTGCTAGGATATGAAAGGAAAATGACAAATGTTGGAGGGGAGGGGAGAGAAAAATGAGACAGTAATGCACTGTTGAAATTGTACACTGATCTAACCATTTGAATAGAATAATTTGGAACTAGGCCCAAAGGACTATACAGCCATGCATGCCCTTTGAGTTAGCAATACAACTATGAGGTCTATATCCCAAAAGAGATAAAAAGCAAAAAAAAAAAAAAAAAAAAAAAAAGGGAAAGTACACACATACATGTGCATGTATGTGGGTATGTATGCATATATAACATATATATGCAATATTACAAAATGATCAGCTGTGAATGATTTCACTATTCTCAGTCATACAATGATCCAATGCAGCTGTGGAGGAATTGAGATGAAAAATACTATCCATCTTCAGAGAAAGAACTAATGGTGTCTGAAAAAAAAAATTGAAAAATATTTTTTCTTTACTTTTATTAAGTTTTTTTATCTATGTTTTCTTTTACAACATGGAAATGTTTTGCATGAATACCTATGAATAACTCATATCAAGCTTCTTGCCTTCTCAATGTGGGGGAAAGTGTGTAGGAGAGGAAGGGGGAGAATTTGAAAAGCAAATTTTTTAAATGGTTGTTAAAATTGATTTTTTACATGTAACTGGGGAAAATAAAATGGTAAATAACAATAGGAAAATGATCTTAACCGGAAAAAAATGGGTGGATGGAAATCCACAGTTATCATAACTATGAATGTAAATGGGATGGATTCATCCATAAAATGGTAGCAATAACTGAGTGAATTAAAAGCAGAATCCTATGATACGTTTATAAGAAACAGATTTGAAGCAGAAAGAAAAATTCAGATTAAAGGTAAGGAGTGAGAACAGAATCTATCATGCTTCAAATGAAGTAAAAAAAAAAACTTACAGGGGAAGAAATAATGATCTCAGACAAAGCAAAAGCAAAAATGTATCTAATTTAAAAAGATAAGCAACTAAATTATATCTTGGTAAAATTAAACATAGAAAATTAGGTAGTATCAATACTAAATTTATTTGCACTAAATGACATAGGATCAGAATTTTTAAAGAAATAATTAAATGAGGTACAGGAAGAACACTGAAGCAAAACTATACCAAGAGAGAACTCAATTTTTTCTTCTCTTAGTCAGAAAAATCTAACCAAAAATTGAAAAAAAGAAAGAAGTTAAGAAGGTGAATATGTTAGAAAATTTAGAGAGAGGAGCCAAGATGGTGGAGTAGAAAGATTCACATATGTTAGCTCCGAACCCACAGCCCATAAATTACCTATAAAAAGAACTCCCAATGGGTTCTGGAGCAGTGGAAGCCATGCAGCAATGGAGTGGAAGAGATTTCTGTTCCAGAGAGCCCTGAAAAACTGTCAGCAAAGGTCTGTCGTGCACCAGACCCAGAGAACAGCCCAGCCCTGCCCTGATTGTGCAGCACCGAGAGGAGCAGATCTGACCAGGCTTCAGGGATAGAATCTGTGGCGGCCCCAAAAGTCCCTTCACCCACAGACGCTACAGATCAGTGAGAGAGACTCCTAGGCTGGTCGAGAGGGGAGCGAGGTGTCTCCATAACGCAGGCCACTTGGGAGGCAGCAGCGGGGGAAACGATGGCCAGGGGCTCCTGGAACAGGCAGGAGCTTGGATCTATTACTGAAAGTCTCCGCATAAACCCCCTGAGGGAACTGAGTCTGAGTGGCTGCCCTTCCCCCACCTGAGAACATGAACTTAATCTCTCATTGAAAAGCAGCCCCGACCTGCATTGAAAGCCCTGAGACTGGGAAACAGCATTTGAATCTCAGACCCCAAGCCCTAGCTGGGTGGATCTGAAGGTAAGGCGGGGGTGGAAAGGAATCTCAGAAGTCAAGTAACTGGCTGGGAAAATGCCCAGAAAAGGGAAGAAAAATAAGACCAAAGAAGGTTGCTTTCTTGGTGAACAGATATTTCCTCCTTTCCTTTGTGATGAGGAAGCACAATGCTTACCATCAGGGAAAGACATAGAAGTCAAGGCCTCTGTATCCCAAACATCTGAAATAGATATCCAATGGGCTCAGGCCATGGAAGAGTTCAAAAAGAATTTTTAAAATCAAGTGAGACAGGTGGAGGAAAAACTGGGAATGGAAATGAGAGAGATCCAAGAAAAGCATGAAAAATGGGTCAGTACCTTGCTAAAGGAGACCCCAAAAAATTCTGAAGTAAATAACACCTTGAAAAATAGGCTCACTCAACTGGCAAAAGAGGTTCAAAAAACCAATGAAGAGAAGAATTCTGTAAAAAGCAGAATTAGCCAAATGGAAAAAGAGGTTCAAAAACTCACTGAAGAAAATAGTTCTCTCAAAATTAAAATGGAACAGATGGAGGCTAATGACTCTATGAGAAACCAAGAAATCACAAAACAAAACCAAAAAAATGAAAAAATGGAAGATAATGTGAAATATCACATTGGAAAAACAACTGACCTGGAAAATAGATCCAGGAGAAACAATTTAAAAATTATGGGACTACCTGAAAGCCATGACCAAAAAAAGAGCCTAGACATCATCTATCATGAAATTATCAAGGAAAACTGCCCTGAGATTCTACAACCAGATGGCAAAATAAGTATTGAAGGAATCCATCAATCACTGCCTGAAAGAGATCCAAAAAGAGAAACTCCTAGGAACATTGTGGCCAAATTCCAGAATTCCCAGGTCAAGGAGAAAATATTGCAAGCAGCTCAAAAGAAACAACTCCAGAATTGTGGAAATACAATCAGGATAACACAAGATCTAGCAGCTTCTACATTAAGGGATCGAAGGGCGTGGAATAGGATATTCCAGAAGTCAAAGGAACTGGGAGTCAAACCAAGAATCACCTACCCAGAAAAACTGCGTATAATAGTTCAGGGAAAAAAAATGGTCTTTCAGTGAAATAGAGGATTTTCAAGCATTCTTGATGAAAAGACTAGAGCTGAAAAGAAAATTTGACTTTCAAACACAAGAATGAGAAGAAGCATGAAGAAAAGAGAAGTCATAAGGGTCTTACCGAAGTTGAACTGTTTACATTCCTACATGGAAAGACAATATTTGTAACTCTTGAAACTTTTCAGTATCTGGGTAGTTGGTGGGATTACACGTACACACACACACACACACACACACACAGACACATACACGTGCATGCACATGCACACATTCCCACATGCACACACACACAAACACACACATACAGAGCACAGAGTGAATTGATTAGGATGGGATCATATCTCAAAAAAATTAAGGTAAACCGTGAGAGAGAAATATATTGGGAGGAGAGAGGGTGAAATGGAATGGAGCAAATTATCTCTCATAGAAGAGGCAAGCAGGAGACTTTTTAGTGGAGGGAAAAAGAGGAGAGATGAGAGAAAAAATGTGTAGTTTACTCTCATCATATTCGACTAAAGGAAGGAATAAAATGCACACTCATTTTGGTATGAAAACCTATCTTACAATACAGAAAAGTGGGGGAGAAGGAGATAAGCAGGGTGGGGGGGATGATGGAAAGGAGGACAATGGGAGCAGGGAGCAATTTGAAGTCCACACTCTTGGGGAGGGACAGGATCAAAAGAGAGAATAGAAGCAATGGCAGACAGGATAGGGTGGAGGGAAATACAGTTAGTCTTACACAACACGACTATTATGGAAGTCATTTGCAAAACTACACAGATATGGCCCATATTAAATTGTCTGCCTTCCCAAAGGGAATGGGTGGGGAGAGAGGGATGGGGAAAAGTTGGAACTCAAAGTTTTAGGAACAGCTGTTGAGTATTGTTCTTGTTACTAGGAAATAAGAAATACAGGTAATGTGGAATAGAAAGTTTTCTGGCCCTACAGGACAAAAGGGAAGATGCGGTGAAGGGAAGGGAGGGAGGATAGAAGAGAGGGCAGATTGGTGATAGGGGCAATTAGAATGCTAGATGTATTTGGGTGGGTGGAGGAGACAAATGGGGAAAAAATTGGAACCCAAAATTTTGTGAAAATGAATGTAAAAAGTTCAATAAATAAATTTATTAAAAAAAAGAAAGTTTAGATATGACACTTCTGAAGAAAATTCAATGGGAATAGAAAGGAATATATTGTTCTCAGTGGTACAAAATACTTAAACAAAAGGTGACCATCTATTAGCGTATTAAAACATTTTAATCAAATGCAGAAAAGCAGAAATATTCAATTCTTTTTCTTCAGATAATAATGCAAGAAAATTCTATTCAATAAAAGTTTATGTAAAGACAGATAAAAACAAATTAGAAACTAAGTAATCTAATTCTTAAAAAAATGTGAGTCAAAAGCAATTTTTACTAACAATAAATAAGTTTATTAAAGAAAATGACAACAATGAAGCAAGATACCAGAACATATGGGAAGAAGTCAAAGCACCACTGAAAGGAAAATGTATTGCATGTACATGTTTATGTTAATTAAATGGAGAAAGAGAAGATCACTAAATTGGGCTCTTGACTAAAAAAAAAAACTAGAAAAAGATAAATTGTAAAAAATATCAAATTTTAAATCCTGAAAATCAAATTAACAATAATAAAATTGAAAGTAAGAAAACCATTGTATTAATAAATATAAAAGGTTGGTTTTATGAAAAAAACAATAAAATTGATAAACAATTGAGTAATTCAATCTACAAAAGGGAGAAGGAACCAAAATTACCAGTACCAGAATTGAAAAGAATTTTTCAAGCAATATTATAAAGTAGTCATCAAAATAACCTGGAACTACTAAGAAATTAAGAAGTAGATAAATGTAAAAGATTAGGTACACAATACACAGTAATAAATGACATAAATGGAAGAAATCATATAACAAATCAAAACATAATTATGTTTTGATTTGTTATATGATTTCTTCCATTTATTTTAGTTCAACTACACAGCATGACTATAGTGAAAATGTGCTCAATAGAAAAGTATATGTAGTACCTATACAAAATTGTATGCTGTCATGGGGAGGGAGGGGGATAGTGGGGGAAGGGTGGAGGGGATAAAATCTTAACTTTAAGGAAATGATTGTAAAACATTAAAAAAATAAAATAGATAAAATAAAAAATGAAATGGGGAAGAAAAAAAATAAATGACATAGTAATCTAGTGTTTGATAAACCCCCAAACTCCAGCTTCTTGAATAAGAACTCCCTATTTAACAAAAACTACTGGGAAAACTGGAAAACAGCATGGCAGAGACAGGAATAGACCAGCATCGTACACGGTGTAGCAAGATAAAGTCAAAGTGGGTATAGAATTTGGACACAAAAGGTGATACCATGGGATAATTAGGGGAGCATGGAATAGTTTTCCTGTTCAATGTATGAACAAGGGAAGAATGTATGAGCAAAGAGAGCATTATGAGAAGTAAAATGCATAATTTTGACTACATTAAATTTAAACGTTTGCACAAACAAGCCCAATGCAAGCAAAATTAGAATAAATGCAGAAAACTAAGAATTTTTTATAGGAAACATGCCCAATAAAAGCCTCACTTCTGAAATATATAGAAAACTGAGTCAAATCTATAAGAATATAAGGCTTTCCTCAATTGATAAATGGTCAAAAAGATATGACCACTTATCTTTTAATAAGACAGGTTTCAAAAGTAGAAATTAAAGCTATCTATAGTCATATAAAATGATTTTAATCACTATTGATTAGAGAAATGTATATTTAAACACTCTGAAGTTCCACTTCTTACCTATTGGATTTGTTAATATGAAAGAAAAAAGGATATGATAAATTTTGGAGAGGTTGTGGGAAAATTAGGACATCAATTCACTGCTGGTGGAATTGAGAACTGATCCAAGCATTTGGAGAGTAATTTGGAGTTATATCCAAAGGTCTATAAATACTGTCCCTACATTATGATGCAGCAATATCATTGCTTTAAATCATTTTCTCAAGAAAGATAAAAATGAAAAATGACCTATTTGTATAAAAATATTTATAGTTGCTTCTTTTGTGTTGGAAAAATAATGGAAATTGAAAGAATGCCCATCAGTTGGTGAACTAGATGAACAAGTTGTGGTGTATGGGTTTGATGGAATACTACCATGCTATAAGAAATGAGAAGCAGAGAATTTTAGGAAAAAAAAATTGGAAAGGCTTACATTAGTTGATGCAGAGTGAATTGAGCTGAACCAGAACATAGTATACAGTAATATCAATATTGTATGAAAAACAATTGTGATTGACTTACTTATTCTCAGCAATACAACGATTCAAGACAGCTTCAAAGATTCATGATGCGAAATCTATCCATCTCTCGAGGAGAACTGATGGCATCTCTATACTGATTGGGCATGACATTTTCACTTATTTTTTTTCATGTTTTCAAACTCTCCTTCCCCCTTTTTTCTGTTTTTTCCCCACAACAAGAATAATATGCAACTACATTTCACATGATTGCACATGTATTTCTTATAACAAATTCCTTACCATCTCAGGAAGGAGGAATGTAATAAGAGGCTGTGAGAGAATTGGATCTCCAATTTTTTTTTTATGATGGTTTTTTTTACATATATTTCTTTTTTTTTAAATATTTATTTATTTAATTTTTTACATTCATTTTCACAAAATTTTGGGTTCCAAATTTTCTCCTCTTTTATCCCCTCCCCCCACCCCAATACCCCAAGCAATCTAATTTTCCCTATCTCCAATCTACCCTCTCTTCTGTCATCACTCCCTTCTCTTGTCTCCATCTTCTCTTTTCTCCTGTAGGGCCAGATGACTTTCTATTCCTCATTAACTGTATGTCTTCTTTCCTAGTAGCAACAACAATACTAAACAGTTGTTCCTAAAACTTTGAGTTCCAAATTCTCCCCATCCCTCCCTGCCCACCCATTCCCTTTGGGAAGGCAGGCAATTCAATATAGGCCATGTCTGTGTAGTTTCGCAAATGACTTCCCTGATAGTCGTGTTGTGTAAGACTAACTGAATTACCCTCCATCCTAACCTGCCCCTCATTGTTTCTCTTCTGTCTTTTGATCCTGTCCCTCCCCGAGGGTTGACTTCAAATTGCTCCCTCCTCCCTTTGGCCTCCCTTCCATCATCCCCCCCCCCTTGCTTATCTCCTTCTCCCCCACTTTACTATACTGTAAGATAGGTTTTCATACCAAAATGAGTGTGCATTTTATTCCTTCCTTTAGTCGAATGTGATGAGGGTAAATTTCATGTTTTTTTTTTTTTCTCAGCTCTCCTCTTTATCCCTCTACTAAAAAGTCTCCTAATTGCCTCTTAAATGACATATAATTACCCCATTCCATTTCACCCTCTTTCCTCCCACTACATTTCTCTCTCACCATTTACCTTAATTTCTTTTAAGGTATGGTCCAATCCTATTCAATTCAATCTGTGCTTTCTGTCTCTGTATGTTTGTGCATGTGTGTATGTGTGTGCGTGCATGCATGTACATGTGTGTGTATGGACCCACCAACTACGCAGATACTGAAAAGTTTAAGAGTTACAAATATGGTCTTTCCATGTAGGAATAAAAACTGTTCACTTCTGGTAAGTCCCTTAAGAATTCTCTTTGCTGTTTACTTTTTCATGCTTCTTCTCATTCTTGTGTTTGAAAGTCAAATTTTCTTTTCAGCTCTGGTCTTTTCATCAAGAATGCTTGAAAGTCCTCTATTTCATGGAAAGACCATATTTTCCCCTGAAGTATTATACTCAGTTTCGCTGGGTAGGTGATTCTTGGTTTGAGTCCTAGTTCCTTTGACTTCTGGAATATCTTATTCCACGCCCTTCGATCGCTTAATGTAGAAGCTGCTAGATCTTGAGTTATCCTGATTGTATTTTCACAGTACTGGAATTGTTTCTGTCTAGCTGCTTGTAATATTTTCTCCTTGAGCTGGGAATTCTGGAATTTGGCCACAACGTTCCTAGGAGTTTCTCTTTTTGGATCCCTTTCAGGTGGTGATTGATGGATTCTTTCAATATTTATTTTGCCTTCTGGTTCTAAAATGTCAGGGCAGTTTTCCTTGATAATTTCATGGAAGATGATATCTAGGCTCTTTTTTTGATCATGACTTTCAGGTAGTCCCATAATTTTTAAATTGTCTCTCCTGAATCTATTTTCCAGGTCAGTTGTTTTTCCCATGAGATATTTCACATTCTTTTCCATTTTTTCATTCTTTTAGTTTTGTTTGGTGATTTCTTAGTTTCTCGTAAAGTCATTAGACTCCATCTGTTCCATTCTAATTTTGTGAGAACTATTCTCTTCAGTGAGCTTTTGAACCTCTTTTTCCATTTGGCTAATTTTGCTTTTGAAAGCATTCTTCTCCTCATTGGCTTTTTGAACCTCTTTTGCCAGTTGAGTGAGCCTATTTTTCAAGGTGATATTTTCTTCAGCATTTTTTTGGGTCTCCTTTACAAAGGTATTGACCCGTTTTTCATACTTTTCTTGCATCTCTCTCATTTCTCTTCCCAGTTTTTCCTCCACCTGTCTAACTTGCTTTTCAAAATCCTTTTTGAAGTCTTCCAAGGCCTGAGCCCACCTGACATCCCCCTGAGATGTCTGGGGTACTGAAGCCCCGCCCTCCACGTCTTTCCCTGATGGCAAGAATATTTCCTCGTCGTCGCCGTCAGATCCGAAAGTCGGGATCATTTGCATTTGTTGGAAAAAACTCTCTATAGTCTTATTTTTCTTCCCTTTTCCAGGCATTTTCTGAGCCAGTTACTTGCCTTCTGAGATGCCTGTCCACCCCGGCCTAGATCCGCCCAGCTAGTGCTTGGAGTCTGAGATTCAAATGGGCTTTCTGCGGCAAGCGGCTGCTAATCAATGTGAGCTTTAGTTCTGGTGCTGGGGTGGGGGCAGGGCCGCCTCCCAGGCTCAGCTCCCTCAGAGAGTTTATGCAGAGACCTTCAGTAATGGAGCGGGGGGGGCAGGGCTGTCTCCCAGGCTCAGCTCCCTCAGGGGTTTATGAAGAGACTTTCAGTAATGAAGATCCTGCCTGCTGCTGGGCGAGTCCCTGGCTGCCGCCATAGCTGCTGCCTCTGCTGCCGCCCCCGCCTCTGCCTCCGCTGCTTCCTGCCTCTGTCTCTGCTGCCGCTGCTTCCTCCCGAGGGGGCCCGAGTCAAGGAGACACCTCGTTCCCCTCTTCCAGCCCAGCTGTCTCTCTCACTGACCTGTAGCTTCTTTGGGCGGAGGTACTTTCCCAGCCGCCGGAGCTTCTGTCCCTGAAGCCTGCTCGGATCAGCTTCTCTGGGGCCACGGCCAGGGCAGCACTGGGGTGGGGTCCACTTTCCGGGGCATGACGGAACCTGGGGATGACTCTCCAGGGCTCTCTGGAACGAAAATCTCTTCCACTCTGTTTCTGCACACCTTGCAGTGATCCAGAACTTATGGGGATCTCTTTTTACATTAATTCTATGGGCTGTGGGTTCGGAGATCTTAAATGTGCGTCTTTCTACTCCACCACCTTGACTCCGCCCCTACATATATTTCTAACAAATATTTTTAACTAATTTGTTTTCAGTTTTCCACAATCACTTCCATAAGTTTTACATTTTCTCTCCCTCCCTCCAGGAGACAGCATGCAGGCTTACATATGTTCTATACATATATTCTTATTAAACACATTTTTACATTACTCATGTTTCATAGAAGAATTAAAACGAATGGGAGAAACTATGAGAAAAAACAAACCAAAACATAATGTAAGATAAAATAGTTTGCTTCATTCTGCATTTCGATTCCATAATTCTTTCTCTAGATGTTGATGGGAGGAAAAAAAATACATATATGTATATATAATAAATAGATATATTTTATATAGCTATATATGTTCACATATTATACATATATGTTTTATATACATTATACACACACATATATGTGTGTGTTTGTGTATATATATATATATATATATATAATATATATATTAGATGTAATTCCTGAAGATTTCCACAGTAAGTACCTTTAGCTTAAAATTGTTATTGCCCCGGGTTTTCCTGTAGCTTCATGTAATGTCTTCTTTCTCATACTCAGCTATGCTATTGTAAGCTCTGGAATTGTCTAGGTGGAGAACTCTGTACGTCCCCTGTAACAGTGGGGTGTTCTCTTGATACAGCTCACCATCATCAAACTTCCATTTTCCACAGAGTACATTTTTATGTAAAAAGTAAATAACAACTGTTTCTTTTTCAACAGGAACCCTAAGGTTCTTCCCCTCCCTGTTTGATTTTTTTTGTTGTGGTTATTTAAGGGGTCATCCCTTGAGTCACTTCTTAAAGGGTCCTATTGATTAAATGGGCATTACTTCTCTCAAGGTGAGAACTTGAAAACACATTAGCCTTAAAAGATCAGAGTTTACCATTGAATACTGGGCCATCTTCAGTCATCCAGATCACTTTCGGTCACTGGACACAGATGGCTCTGTAGGAGAAAAAGAGGCTGGTTACCTTACACAGCCCTCCATCACTCAAATCCAAGTCAACTTCAAATCATGCCATCATTCCTTGATGGCATGGTCCTCTTCGAGAACAAAGGACAAACACATTTTTATGGTTTTCACTTATTACAGTATTATAAGACTTTTTACCAATAGAAACCCTACAATCCACCCCTAAAAAGCTGCCCATACATTATTTTCAAATATCTTCTCGAGTCTCCCTGGGGTAGCTCTTTGTTAGTGTATTTTGGGACCTTTTAGTCAGGATGAACTCATTTGTAAACATGAACCACATTGGCAATGGAAACACAAATAAGACTTACCACATGACCAATGAGAAAACTAGCATAATTGTTACAAATTTTTTCCATCCCACAACTGATGAGGTGAAGAAAGAATCAATGACATTTGGAGATTAACCAGTGAACTGAATTTCTGAACTTAATTCAGGATAAGCAGCTGACTTTTTTATTTAGATTCAAAGATAAATATGACTTGGACAGTGTTGCAACATATTGGGAGTGACAAAGAATAGAATCAGTTACAGAATGGGATCAGAACAATTTGAATTTCTCATTTTCCCATTTTTTGTCAAGGTATGACTTGTACAATGAAAATCATCAATCTAACCCCAATGTCCACTTAATTAGCAATTTCAACTTGGAATCCAGATATCCCATGCAGATATCTCTTCTCTGGAATATCTTTTCTTGGGGAAATCTGAAAAATGTCTAGTCCTCAGGGGCAACTCTTTAGAAAAATTGTGTTCTCTGGTTCCAGGTTGCTTGTAGAGGAGACACTCCTTGCATGTTCCTGTTAAAATCCTTTATGAAACAGATCTCAGTACAAGTTTAGTGGAGGTTTTCAATTTTTACTTCTCCAATAGCTAGTTTATATTTTAAAGACCAGAAAATCTTACAGTACTGATCTTAACAATACAACCATGAGAGGGGACATCAAATTACAAACCCAGACTTTGGTAAAAGTTTCAGAAAGCTTAGTGTTTTTAACATGCAACATTAGAATCATTTATTATTATTATTATTTTATGTTTGTTTATTTTTAATTTTCAACTTTTGAGTTTCAAATATTCTCTCCATCTCTCCCCTTCCCCAGCCCAAAATGGTATTCATTTTGATTACCCCTTCCCCCTATCTGTCCCACTTTCTCTCAAACCCCTCCCTCCCCTTATCCCCATCTTCTCTCTTGTAGGCAAGAAAAATTTCTATACCCCATTACCTGTATTTTTTATTTCCCAGTAGTATGCAAAAACAATTCTCAACATTCCTTCCTAAAACTTTGAGTTCTAAATTTCCTCCCTCTCACCTCCCTACTGAGAAGGCAAGCAATTCAATACAGGCTATATATGTGTAGTTTTGCAAATGACTCACCATAATAGTCATGTTGTGTAAGACTAACTATATTTCCCTCCAATACCATCTCCCATTTTTCCTATTCTTTCTTTTGATTGTGTCCCTCCCCAAAAGTGTTTACTTCTAATTCCTCTGTCCTCCCACTTGACCTCCCTTCTATCATTCCCCCTATCCAACTTATCCCCTTCTCCTCTATTTTCCTGTAGTGTAAGATAAATTTTCATACCAAATTGAATGTGCATGTACTTCCCTCCTAAAGCCAAATCTGATGAGAGTGAGCTTCACTTTTCCTTCTCACCTCCCACCTCCCACCTTTTTCTGTCCATTGAAAAAGCTTTTTCTTGCCTCTTTTATGGCAGATAATTTTCCCCATTTCTCCCTTTCTCCCCCCAATATATTCTTCTATCATCCCTTAATTTTATTTTCTTAGATATCATTCTTTCCAATTCAACTCACCATGGTGTGTGTGTGTGTGTGTGTGTGTGTGTGTGTGTGTGTGTGTGTGTGTGTAATACCTCAGCCACCCAAGAACTGAGAAAAGTTTCAAGAATTACAACTATTATCTTTCCATGTAGGAATGTAAACAGCTCAACTTTAGTAAATCCCTTAAGATTTCTCTTTCCTGTTTTTCCTGCTTTTCTTGATTCTGGTGTTTGAAAGTCAAATTTTTCTACTCAGCTCTGGTGTTACATCAAGAATGTTTGAAAGTCCTCTATTTCATTGAATGATCATTTTTTCTCTGAGGTATTATGCTCAGTTTTGTTGGGTAGGTGATTCTTGGTTTTACTCTTAGTTCCTTTGACTTCTGGAATATCATATTCCAAGCCCTTCAGTCTATTAATGTAGATGCTGCTAGATCTTGTGTTATCCTGATAGTATTTTCAAAATACTCAAATTGTTCCTTTCTAGCTGCTTGTAATATTTTCTCCTTGACCTGGGAACTCTGGATTTTTGATGCAATATTCCTAGGAATTTCTCTTTTGAGATCTCTTTCAGGAGGCCATTGGTGGATTCTTTCAATATTTTTGTTACCCTCTACTTCTAGAGCAGCAGGGCTGTTTTCCTTTGTAATTTCATGAAGGCTGATATCCAAGCACTTTTTTTTAATCATGGATTTCAGTTAGTCCCATAATTTTTTAATCATATCTCCTGCATCTATTTTCCAGGTCAGCTGTTTTGCCATTGAAATATTCCACATTGACTTCTATTTTTTCATTCTTTTGGTTTTGTTTTTTTATTTCTTGGTTTCTCATAGAGCTATTAGCTTCCATCTGCTCCCTTCTAATTTTTAAAGAACTACTTTCTCCATTGAGCTTTTGAACCTCCTTTCCCATTTGGATAATTCTGCTTTTTAAAGCATTCTTCTCCTCATTGACTTTTTGTACCTCTTTTGCTAATTGAGTTAGACTCTTTTTAAAGGGGTTATTTTCTTCAGTATTTTTTTTGGTGTCCTTTAGCAAATTGTTGACTTGTTTTTCATACTTTTCTTGCATCTCTTTCATTTCTCTTCCCAGTTTTTCCTCTACCTCTCTTACTTGGTTTTCAGAATCCTTTTGAGTTCTTTCATGGCCTAAGACCATTGCCAATTTATTTTCGAGGCCTCTGGTAGTTACTATTGTTCTTCCTCATCTGAAAAGATGGAAGAAAATATCTGTTTACCAAGAAAGTCACCATCTATAGTCTTATTTTTTCATTTTTGTGGCATTTTCCCAGCCAGGTACTTGACTTTTGAGTCCTTTGTCAAGAAGGTGGTATACTCTGGGTACCTGTAAGTTCTTAGTTTCTCCAAGGTGGTGCAATAAAGTGAGAGGAGTTTACTCCTCTTCTGGCCTGTGGTCTGGTCTGGAATCAACCAGAGCACTTTGTTTTGCCCAGGATCTACCAGTGGGGTTCCGTCTCCAGAGCCTCCACAGCTCCACAGGTAGCCCTCCTCCTCACCCTAGGACTGACACTCAGGGCTGAGATGCAGATCAGTGACTCAATTTCCCCAGAGTCTTTAGGCAGAAGGCTCCAAAAATGGATGCTGCAGTTGCAGTGGTTTCTTCAGGTTGTATGAGACCATGTTCCATTCCTCCTCACCCTAGGACTGACACTCAGGGCTGAGATGCAGATCAGTGACTCAATTTCCCCAGAGTCTTTAGGCAGAAGGCTCCAAAAATGGATGCTGCAGCTGCAGTGGTTTCTTCAGGTTGTATGAGACCATGTTCCATTCTTACCCAGGTCAGAGAGTTTTCTCACTGATGTTTGAAACTATCTTTGTTGTTTATGGGTTGAGCAATCTGAGAACTGCAGCCATTTCTAGGGATTCTGCCCACTCAGGTCTGTTCCAGTCTTGTTCCTACCAGCGCTCTGTTGTCAAGGCTGTACTGCACTTTATGGACTATGCTCTGCCCAGAACCTGGCATGATAAACCTTTCCTGTTGGCCTTCCAGGCTGCCTTGGACTAGAAATCTCTTTCATGTTTTGTAGCTTCTTTTGCTCTAGGATTTGTTTCTTATTTTTACATGTATTTTATCAGTTATGGTGGGAGCAGGGAGAGCTTCTATGTGCCCATCTTTCTACTTAGCCATCCTGTCTCCACCCCCATTCCACCTTAAAATCATTTATATTTGACATCCAACATTGTCTGATCTTGTTACTTTCTCAAATTTTTCAACTATGATTACTATTCTATTTGCAGAATCAAATGCTGTTGGGGATACTATCTTGTACATGAAAAGATAATTAACAACAATCTTTTCAGGTAGAAGCCTTCCACATCTGCATTCAATGTTTATACAAATGAATTTATTTATGAAAGGCAGACTTTATTCCAATTACAATAAAAGATTTGATGGGATACTTAAGTCATTAATTCCAAAATTATGCATATCAGTAATTTGTTTATAATGGAAACATATTTGTACCACAGGACACACAGTACAAATTGGCATTATTTCCACATAAGTAATGAGCTAGAATGAAACTGACTTTTCCATTTATGTAAAAGAAAATATTCCACAAGTTATTTCTGTCTAAGAAAACTGATTGCACAGAAATTCTCTTCTCCAAACCAAACTGAAGGTATTTCTGATAGAGTTTCAGTAATTAGTAGCATAACAGCTAAGTCCTTTAGTCAGTTGTACCAATACCCAGCTATTCTTAAGTATGTTTGAAACATGTCAGGACAATATTTTATCTTTACCTAATTATCCCATATGATTCTGAAAGAATGAGCTATTTCAGGTGTTTAGTCTTTCACATGACTATGCAGGAGTCAAATAGTAAGCCTGAGTACTAATTTACCTAGTTATTTGGGATGTAAAATGACTACATATTGTGACTGAAAACGACAAAATCTCAAATACTTGGACTATGCTCATATCTTTTACTGACCACTTACTCTGATTACAGAAATTTGTTCTAAAAGGAAAAAGAAAAGCAAGAATATAGTTATACGAGCATCAAATTGGTACTACATGCTTGAGCCTAAGGTATTTTTATCAAATACGTAACAAGATAACAAAGCATCCTTAGCTATTTTTATTTTAAGTAAGAGTCACAGTTTGGCAACCAACCATACAATAAGAATTGTCCTTCATAAGCAGACTCAGAAATAGCCAGGTAAGAAACGTTACTTTTGAAAGAAACACAATGGGGAAAAGTGAGCAAGGGTGTTCCCACTAGAGGCTGATGCCAATGTTGTACTCTAAGCTTTCTCCAGATGTGAAGTACCACCTGTAACAGTTCAGTATCATATTCCCTCTGAGTCACTTGTGGCATCTCTCTCAAATGGTAGATAACTGATTTTACCTGAATTTGAACCACAAAATAAAATCAGTTACAATCCCAAGTCCTTTTGCCTCAAGCAGCAAGTGTCACTAATCAAACCTGAAGGGTAGACAGCTATTTTTGTTCTCATGGATTTTCAATAAGTTATCACCATTGACTCATATGCATAAATTCACACACATGTGCATATGTAAGTATATATTTGTATATGTATGTGTGTGTGTATACATACATATGAGATTTCACTTACCAACTTTCACTTGTTTTTTTCTTCTCAAATTAAAATTCATCCTGTTGTAAAAACCAATCATTTGAAATCATTTCTATATTATACATAAATTGGCAAATTCTAAACAAGCCAAATTAGTTGTTTAGTAACTCCATAATGCAAACAAGGTCTTTTACTAGGGTTTACCTTGCCCACAGAGATGATTTCCAGGTACCTGGCAAGTTTTAAAAATATGGAGAATCTACAGGGACACCAGAGAAGGTGATAAACCTGATGCTCTTGCCTATTCCACCGCATGATTTAGTCTTCTTCTTCACTGATGTAAACCGCATACTCTCTGGATGGAAATCCCCTATTTTCAATCTTAATTTAATTTGTTTTGCCATTATTGAGTTTTCACCTATATTCTTCTTTGGCTACTTAGTCGCTAGGATGACTTTCAGGGTTCCCCTAGAGTTTCTTACATTCTGTCCCAGTATCTAACAGAGTGAATATGGTTTATTTATATTTAGGATCCCAATATATAGTAACTGGCACATGGGGCTTCTAGTCAATATCTGTAAACTCTCATTGGGGGCAATTTTGACTGTTTTCCTAAGGGAGAAGGGCTGGGAAAATTTACCCATCTATCATCTCGTACATGGAATAGACTTACCCTGCTACACACACGCATACCCAAAAGAGGGCTGCTCTGAATTGGCAGACCCAGTCCAAATAAGAATTTTGATTTATCACCTCCTTTCCACACACAGTCATAATCAATTAATTTTACGTTTCAACATCATGAAAATAACCCCAAATAACTTAGTTAGCCAAATTGTTTTATCTGTGACTTACTCATATATAGGCAAAGGTGGAAATATCAAGTTTTCTAAATGTCAGTTGCAAAATATTATAAAGTAGGGTTAGCAGGGCTTACAAAATAACAGAACCAGTTTTAAACAATTTTCCTATCATCTTTTCATTTCTTTCAGTTCAAACACCAATAGCATGCAAATTATGGAAATTTACCTGACATAACTTAAACAAAAGTTTACCAACTTAAAAAAATATGTATTTCAAGCTTGAAACAAACATATAACTAATCAGGTAACCAATTATCTTGAATACAATTCCAAATTACCTTACACAGAAGATCACTCATCTCATCACCACTGACATTGTATATTAGTCACATATAATTAAGGAACTAATATTAATAATCAAAATCCTGCCAGGCGTTATATTAGGCCCTTTACCCTCATGCGTGAAGTTAACTGATGTAACTTGCTCAAGGTCAACAAATTAACAATTTCAGATCCATATATTTTCTCAATTTGCCTTAGTGTCCAATAATAGAATAATAAATTCTTACTTATGTTAAGAATCAAATTAGAAGAGACATATTTCACTTAAAATATGACCAGATGGAGTGGGGCCAAGATAACAAAGCAGAAAGAGGGACATACTCTAGCTCTCCCCCTATGGCCCATGAAATACCTGTAAAAAATGACTCTAAAAAATGCTAGAGCAGCAGAAGCCACTAAACAACAGAGGGAAACATGTTTCTGGCCCAAGACAACCTGGAACAGAAAAGGTCTATTGCACTGGGCTCGGAGCAGATTGCAGCTCAACCTGGGCCATACTGCATGGACAGGACTGGTGCAAGTTTCAGGGCATGGAATCGCAGGTAGCAGCTATGGTTTCCAGATTTCTCAAACCACAAATGCCAAAGACAGCTTTGAAGGTCAGTAAGAAAGCTCTTTCATCTCAGTGAGAGGGGAGTGAAGTCTGGCCCCAACCATGGTCCCTGGGAGCTAGCAGTGTCCACTTTGGAGTCCTCTACCTAAAGACCCTGGGGAACTTGAGCAACTCATCTGGGTCACAGATTTGAGTGGCAGTCCTGGGATAAGGAGGACTGCTGGCATGGTGGAGCTTGTTGCACCTGTGGAGAGGGAATCCTACTCACAGATCTAGGACAGAAAATAATGTTTATGTTTGTTGACAGACCAGAGCCTAGGCCAGGAAAGGAGTAAACTCCTCTCCTTTGATTGTGCCACCTTGGAGGAATTGAAACTTACCAAGGCCTAGAGTATACCATCTACTTGACAAAGAATTCAAAAGCCAGGCAACTATCTGGGAAAATGCCAAAAAAGGGGAAAAATAAGATTGTAGAAGGTTACAAAAGTTAAAAGTTTTTTTCTTCCATTCTTTTTGATGAGGAAGAAAAAAAGCGTACCATGAGAGGAAGACCTAAAACTTAAAGCTTCTACATCAAAAACATCTCAGGACATGGAAGAGCTGAGAAAGGATTTTAAAAATCAAGCAAGAGAGGTGGAGGAAAATTTGGGAAGAGAAATGAGAGTGATGAGACAAAATCATGAAAAGAAAGTCAATGGCTTGAAAAAGGAGACTCAGAAAATGCTGAAGAAAATAACAACTTTAAAAAGAGACGAAGTCAAATGGCAAAAGAGGTCCAAAAAGTCAATTAGGAGAGGAAAACTAAAAAACAGAATTGACCAAATGGAAAGTAAGGTTCAAAACTTCACTGAAGAAAATAGTTCTTTAAAAATTAGAATGGAGCACATGGAAGCTAATGCCTTTATGTGAAACCAAGAAACTATAAAACAAAACCAAAAGAATGAAAAAGAGAAGAGAATGTGAAATATCACAGAAAAACCAGTGACCTGGAAAATGGATCCTGGAGAAATAATTTAAAAATTATTAGTCTACTCAGTATAATGCTTCAGGGGAAAAATGGAATTTAAATTAAATGAAGTTCTTCCAAGCATTCTTGTTGAAAAGACCAGAGTTGAATAGAAAATATGACTTTCAAATACAAGAATCAAGAGAAACATGAAAAGGTAAACAGGAAACAGAAGTCTTAAGGAACTTATTAAAGTTCAACTGCTTACATTCCTTCATGGAAAGATGTTATTTGTAACTCATGAGACCTTTTACAGTATTAGGATTGTTAGAAGGAATATATCTATATCTATATGCATACATGCATGTATACATATGTATGTATGTGTATGTATATGTTAGGTGTGTGTAGTGGGGTATAGGTATGTATGTTTAGATTATATATGTGTAGGTACATATATATATTTACATGGGTGTCTGTAGGTACATATGTATGTATGTATATAAATAGGGGTATATACAGTGTATGCGCACACACACACACCACGCACGCACGCACACACACACACAGACAAAGGGCACAGAGTGAGCTGAATATGAAAGGAGAGTACCTAAAATAATAAAATTTACTATTGAATGGAATATACTAGGAAGAAGACAAAGGGAGAGGTAGAAAGGAACAAATCATCTTGTATAAAAGTGGGAAGGAAGAGCATTTATAGTGGAGGGGAAGAGAGAGGAGATGAAAAGAAATAATTATGCTTTGCTGTCATGGGATTTGGGTTAACGAGGGAATAACACACTCAACTGAATATCAAAATCTATTTAACCCTACAGGAAGGCAGGGGGGTAGGGGATAGGAGAGGGAAGATAACAGAAGGGACAGCAAATTGGGGAAGGGGATAATCAGAAGCAAACACTATTGAGGTAGGATAGGTCAAGGGAGACAATGGAATAAATGGAGGGCAGCATAGGACAGAGTGAATTGTGGCTAGTCTTTTACAATATAATTATTATGGAAGGGCTTTGCATTGTTACATATGTGTGACCTATATTGAATTACTTGTGTCCTCAACGAGGGTGGATGGGGAGGGAGGGAAAAAAAATATGAAAGCCAAAGCTTTACGAATGAATATTAAACTTGTTTTAGCATGCAGTTGGAAATTAAGGTGTAAAGACAATGGAGTATAGAAATCTATTTTGCCCTACTGGAAAATAGAGGGAAAGGGGGATGGAAGAATGATAGGTAATAGAAGGAGGACAGACTGGAGGAAGGAGTGGATGAGTTCTATGTTGTCCTGGGGTGGGGATGGGGAGAGATAGGGAGAAAAGTTTGAATTCAAATTCTTGTGCAAGTGAATATTGACAACTGAAAAATAAAATAATTTTATATCAAAACTTTCAAAAAATGCGATCAGAATAAATTCAGTTACACCTGGACATATGTTGCAAATGGCATTATACAGAATTTTTGATTATGATTTTAAACTGATTGCATTATTTTACACAAATGCTACTTATTCCAATCATTTTGTTTTATAGGGTCTACTTTTTCCAGCTAATCCACTGCCAAAGACTATAAAATTGGCAATCTAATGTTGATCTACTCCAATTATCACTCATAATAGCATTTTTTAGTTTATTTTAAATCTAGATTCTGTAATCTCAGAAGGAAATCATAGCTTATTAATTTACCCATAGTTACCTGAGATTTGTTCTTATGAGTAGGAGTCTCATATAATTTAGCCAATTGTCCAATTTGAACCCTCATCCCAATTTTAAAACTTATTTTAAAATTGACTACTACTTAATTTTAGTTTGTAAGACACATTAAATTCTAAGTAGATATTCCAATTAAACTCAATTACCTTTTGATTGTCTCCTGCTTCACACAAACCTTTCCCCATTTTATGAGTCAGGAAAGGGTAGTATCTGTTCTCTTCCAAAGTGCAGTCTCTTCCCTATCTTCTCACTCAGACTTTCACTGACACAGCACCCAAAACCACTTCTCTATAATCAGTGAAATTACTTTATTCTCCTTTTGTGAGCCAAGAAAGGGTTAAGTTCTATTTCAAAGTCTAAACCTTGAAAATTTCACTGACAAAGCCCCCAAATCTTCCTCTCTGTAATCAATGAAATGGTCTTCTCTAAGATTTGAGGGGGAAAGTTCCCCCCTTCCTTGTTTTTTTCTTGCCTGTCCTTTTACATCGCAGGATTTGACCCCAGTTTAGGAATGCAGAGGATAAGAAAAAACATTGTTTTTAACTTTTACTCAGATGATCTTCACTTCATTGAAAATATTTTCTTTTTTCTCTTTCCCAACCACTCACTCCTCTGTGGCTCCTGCAGGTCAACAAGGGATGGAGGGAAAGGAGAAACAAACTCTCATAATATTAATTTCCTGTCTACTTCCTTAACTCCCTCCAACCTAACTAGCCAATAAACTGCTTTTTCTACATTTTTCTTCTAATGGAAATTCCTTTCTATTCTCAGCCTGTGAGTCTAGGATCTTGGTAGGGACCTTTTTGAAAGATATGAGGAGGGGTAACCTGCTGCCACTAATTTCTTCCCTTCTCCCTACCTAAAGGAATATAACTCCTTCAGAAAGCACCCTAAGCCTTTTAACATGCTCTGGGTATCACCCTATTTATGCTGCAGTCCAAAACAGGTCAATCCCCCAACATGGAGGACATCCAATTATTCCCTCCTCTCCCAACCAGTTACTTCCTTGACATTCCATTGGTATCCTGCCTGACTGCCAATTGTAAATTCTGGAATTTCCCTGACCATGGAACCCTGTACTTACCCTGTAACCTTGAGGTCTCCTATTGACACCAAAGGAAGAGGCCAAGAAGTTTCAGATTGATTATTGATAGTACTTTAATCAATCCTTATTTATACTTACAAATAGGAACAATCTTCAGTCTAGGGGTAATAGCTAAATGGTTTAGTGGATCCTGACTAAGAACCCCCAAATCTCCATGTGATTACAAGAAAACAGACAAATTCAGAAGGAACTACATACTGCATCACTACTGTTTGGTGAATATTTTTGGCTTTCTTCTTAGCAATGAGCTTGAGTGTTAACCTAATATTATGCCCAAACATAAGTTTGTATATTGTTTGGCTCCTAATCACATATAACTCACAACATTCTTGTTTTGGTTTTCAGAGATCATAGTATGTTAAGTTATGTCTCAGTATCTAAGTTCTGATTTAGTATCTAAGTATGATTTCAAACAGGTCACCATTTTCAAGCTTCCACCTTTCACAGAATTTACATTTTTATGGATTTTTCACTTATTACTGCATTTCATAGCCTTTTTTCTCAATAGGAACTCTATAGCCACTATATCTCAATGTCACACTCATCATGGTCACAACACAGTATCAACTCACAGCAAAACATTTTTATAGTTTATATCATTTCAATATGTTACATATCACAATTGCCAAAATTAAAATATAAAATTAATACGTCTAGGGTCACCTAATTAATCATTTTAGCTGGTATTTGTTCTGTTCAAAATCATGTTTGAAATCCACCATGCATGAATTTTAAAATTAAAACAAAACATCTGTCTTTCCTGGGGTTAGTGAATTTAGCTTTAACAGGGATATTAATTTGCGACCCAATATTTAGCTTTTTTTGAGTTTAGAGATGATAAAATATCACAGGTATCATTCTTAGTTCAAACTATTTTAAATTAGATTTGCACAATTCTAAGCTAACACCATAACTTCCAGTAGTTTTAGTAGAAACTATTCTGCAACTTTTGTAGAGGTGAATCAAAACCTCACCATTTGAATTCTTCAGATTTGGAGAGGACTGTGTTATATACTCTGACTGAGGCTCTAATAATAAATGAAATAGACTGGTGCTGGAAAAGGGGTCCCATAAAAACCTGACGGTCAGCACAAATTGTAAAGTTGTAACTATAGTGTTTATCAGTGAAATTATTAGCCCTTGCAGTAATAGTAACACCTCCTTTGCTCATTTGTGAATAGTTCTCCACAGATGACATTGTTCTGACTAGTACACAATTAACCCCTCAATCCATTTGGCATTTTGTGAATGAATGGAGTTCCAATACCAGAAAGTGAAGTTTTATTGATGAGAAGGAATAGTTCATGTTCATCCTAATGGATTAGGACACATTCAAAAGCCAGCACCGAGATGATGATGTAGAATGCATCGTTATACCATCCAATACGAAGTGAAAAAACGCTGTTGTCACAGATTCAAAAAGTGACTTAGAAAAGGTTGCATTTTGTAAAGTAAAATAAATATATCCATAAAAAATAATTAAATAATAAATAAGAATAAGTTCTTAAAAAACAAATCTAAGAATGAAAAAAAATGAGGGAGAAAACTGATCATCCACCACATTATATACTACACTATTCATGTCAAACACAAAAAGAAATTCGGACTTCTAATCCTTATGTAAGGATGCCTGCAGGCCACATATTGACTTAGTTTTAAAATATGATATTGTCTGTTTGACTGTAAATATTTCCCGATTACATATGAATCTGGTCTTTTTTGCATTCTGGAATGTTATGGACATGCTTATATATCTGCTTTAAGCACTAGTGTTGGGAGGGAAATAGGAATAGAGATGCCACAAGACCACAAATCTTGTCAATTCTTATTAAATGAAGCAATTTATGCATTAGTGGATTGAATTCAACAGTTTTGTATTTTAAGCTGTGGATCAAAAATTCAAATCTCATTCACAGACATCCTCTGTTTAATTTATTTTTTTAAGTAACAAAATAAACTTATGTTAATTGCCCAGCTATCTCTTCTCTTAATCTTGAAAATTTACATTTCTGTAAATATCTATCCATTTCAGATAGTTTTTCATATTTATTGGCATGTAGCTGAGCAAAATATCTCCTAATTTTTGTTTTTAATTTCCTCTTCATTGGTGCTGAATTCAGCTATCCCTTCTTTCTTACTGATACTTTAAACAACATATCACCATAACACACAGGAAACTAGTCAAGATATGGGAATTTGGAGTCTTAGGTGACAAATATATACATACACATATATTTGGATAATATTCGTTTCAGTTTTTTATATTGGGGATTTGGCTTTATTATTTTTTTTAATCAAATTAATTGAAGATTTATTGACTTTCTTTTCATGATTTTCTTTTATCACTCTCATTTCTCCTCCCAATTTTTCCTCCACCTCTCTTACTTGATTTTTAAAATCCTTTCTCAGCTCTTCCATGGCCTGAGAGGTATTTGATGTAGAAGCTTTGACCCTGAGGTCTTCCTCTCATGGTATGCTTTTTTTCTTCATATATATATATATGGATAATATTCCCTTCTACATCCCCTAAGTGGTGATCCAGACTTTTTTTTTTAGCAATTTCCATTGAGGGGGAACTCACCCCTTCTAATGATCCTATAACTAAAAATTCAATTAATTTCAGATTCTTACTTCTTTAGCAGACCTTCATGTACACTGAGGAGTCTATATTATTAATTTGAAACAACTGTCCTTAAAGTTTTCTAGGTTTTAAAATCTATGAACAAAACCAAAGAGAAAATACTATGCTCTGAAATAGGAGAGAACAGTACAATATGCCATTTGTTGGTGTTTACTAATCTTCTAAGTGGGTCAGTACAAATCATTGGCAGCTTGTTTCGAAGCAACTTAGATGACCTCAAATTTTATGTCTCTGAGGAAAAAAAAAACCAAGCTAGTGTTAATGAATTTCTCATAAAACTATTAATAACCATTTTCCATTTGTATATGCTTTTGTAAATTGGTTTGATTTGTTCTAATATACACAACTATTTGATGTACATCAAAACAGTTCATAAGTAAAAGATGATTAATTTTTTCAGCAAGAAATCTGCTATAATTCTTTGCACCTTGACTAAGTTTATTATTAAAGCTTGTGTAAATATATAAGTTGTGTCTATACATGCCAAGGCAGAGGAAGGACTATGTCATTCATCTGTATGATCAATATATAAAATACCTTTTTAAACATAAAGTTGATTTTTTTTATGGAAAACTACTTCAGTTTCCCGTTCACTTTGCATATATAGTTTATGGATTTACAGCTAGAAAACTATTTAAAGGTCGTTTAGTACAACATTCTTATTTTAATCACAAAACCTTGTGCATTAACAATAACAACAAAACAATTGTTTCTTTTCCCTTAACTTTGTCCATGTTTAAGCACATGGTCTAAGTCTAAATGGACAGTGGTCCATTTAGAGTCAGTTAATCATTCAAAGTTTTCCATTAAATGACCACATCTATACTCTCCATAATTCCCTTTCACAACTTAATTGTTCATAATCTCTTCCCACATAGCTTTTCAAATAACTTGCTCATGGCAGTTTATAACTTTTAATAAATGTTCTTCCTTAATTTTGAATTTTTTGTTTACTCTTCCTTTAACAACTTGCATACTATACCTATGTTAAATCTAATGTCAAGCCTATCACTTACATGAAACAAATCATTATCACCCTTACTCCAGGTAATGAATGCCATCTATGAATTTTTACAGCACTATAGGTTATGATTTGTAATATAGCATTGATGTCATTGAGTTATTTCATAAGCAGTCTGAATCTTCTTTAAAATTTTACATATAATATATTCAAATTTATTTCAATTCAATGCAGTTAAATAAACATTAAAAAGATATTTTTACAAATAGGGCAACACTCAACTTAATAAAAGCATGTTAGTAATTTTCGGGAATAAATACCACATCTAATTGTAGTAAAAATAAAGGACAGCATTCTCCTTTAATTTCACATTGAGACTGAATCATTTTAAAGGTTCCTAGTCTTATATCATTGGATCAAGTTCCACCATTTCTTCAATTCCCATTTTAGGTAGGAATATTTAAAAAGTAGGATAAAAAGATTTTCATGTGTAATCAAATAAATTGTGGCCAACAAGGAAATTCATTTCTTTTTCAGGCCCAGGCTTAATCAAACGTTAATCATCAAAATTAACCTGTGAACCAAATGTCTGTTAGTTTTTAGAAATATATAATTAAATGCTGGCTTGGAGTAACTTAAGGCACACATTATTACCTGTAGCCAATTGAACAAAGTGGAACTTTGGTTGTCATTAATATATTAATCTTATTCAAAAGAGGAAGTTAATTTTAATTTATAAGTCTAAAATGCCCCTTTTTAAGTACACTGTTGAACAGGAAATTTGATGAATGTCAACCCCATCGTATAAGGTAAACAGCTTATATGGTTTTGGTATCCCCATTTCTTTCAATTCGTATATATTCTTTTTTGGGAAATCTCACAACACTTAAGTATAAATTTCTCAATCAGAATAGATCACAATTAAAAGCAATATAGCCCAGTTACCAATAATTATAATAATGGCTTTCTACATATTTCTAAGTAATTTATGCTGTTTTCATGTTCAAGTGCATGCACTATCAAAAGTTGTAAAAGATATTTCAAATATTAATAATTAAATCCTGGTGCTTTCTATTTCAGAAGGTTGAGCTTTTGACCCAGAGGCAGGAAAACCGGAATTTGAATCTGGCATTAAACAATTAGTAGCTGTGTGATCATGGGTAAATGCCCCTTAACTTCTGCCTGCCTCAAGTTTCTTCAACTGAAAAATGTAGACCTTCCTGGTTTTATTGTGAAGATTACATGAGAAAATATTTGTAAGGGGCTTCACAACATCCCTGGCATATAAACGTATTTTGATTTAATTTTTAGTAGCACTTACCTGGCTTCTTTAAGAGGCACTCTGCAACTGTAATTAAACTGAAAATAGAATGATAAGAGAGGCACTGTGCCATAGTGCATAGAGATCTGGTTTTATATCCAGAAAGATCTGGTTTCAAGTTCTACCTCTGACATATAACAGATGTATACCCCAGTAACTTCTTAGTACACTAAGCAATTCCCTAAGGATATTAAAAAAAAAAAAAAAAAACACACAGAAAAGGTGCTAACATTCATTGGTAAAGATTGTTTCTTCATCTGCAATTTTCTTATACCAATGAGGAAAACATAATCCAGTCCCTTACCCAGTACTTTCACATGAGTACATGGCCCAAAAGCAACTATTTGCACAAGGCTGTGATTAATTATTTCAAAGGATTACTTTCCTTTTATTGATTTCATAGTATTTAATTTTTAAATTATATGTAATGAAATTTTTCATACTAAAATTTTGAGTTCCAAATTTTTATCCCTCCTTCTCTCCCCATCACTCTTATTAACATGGAAAGAATTTTGATATGGGTTACATATGTACAATCATGTAAAACATTTCTGTATTAGTCAAAGTTGTGACAGAAGAAATAGATCAAAAAGGGAAAGTACCCACAAAAATAAAGTGAAAATAGTGAGCTGAGATCTACGTGCAGAGACTATCAGTTCCTTAACCGAATATAGATAGCATTTTCTGAGTCCTTAGTAATTCTCTTGTATCATTGTATTACTGAGAAGAACTACATCATTCATAGTTACTGTTACCGTGTTACTATTACTGTGTTACTATTACTACATGCAGTGTTTTCTCGGTTCTGCTCAATTCATTTACATCGATTCATGCACCTCTTTCCAAGTTTTTCTGAAATCTTCTTGGTCCTCATTTTTATTGCAGCATAGCGTTCCATTATATTTATGTACCACCACTTGTTTACCCATTCCCCACATGATGGGCAATCCCTTGATTTATGATATTTTGCCAACAAAAAGTGAGCTGCTATGTTTTTTTGCACATGTGAGTACTTTCCCCTTTTGCATGCTCTCTTTTTTGTTTGTACTCTGGAGAAAATTAATGGAAATAGAAAGGAAGATACCATTTTTTCTCACTGGTTCATGTCACCTACACAAAAATAAATGGCCACATCTAAGGCACACTAGGGCATAAAACGATAATCTAATACATTGAGGCAGAAATATTAAATGCATATTTTCTACATCATGATGCAATAAAAATTACATGCAATAATGGGTCATGAATAATCTAATGAGTGAATTAAACAACAAATCATAGGAAAATAACTTCACTGAAGAAAGAGACAATAAGATAACATAAAACTACTTATGGGATATAGCCAAAGTGATTCTTTGGGGAATTTTTTTACCTGTAAATGCTTACATGAATAAAGTAGAAAAAGAAGATATAAATTAATTGGGCATGCAACTAAAATAGCTAGAAAAAAAAACAATTTTAAAGTCCCTAATTAAATATCGGATTAGAAATTCTGATAATCAAAAGAGAGATTAATAAAATTGAAAATAATAAAAACTGTTGAACTAATCAATGAAACTGAGATTTAGTTTTATGGGGAGGGAACAATAGCAACAAAGTAGATAAATCTTTAATTAATTTGATTAAAAAAGAAAGAATAAAACCAAATCACCAATATCAAAAATTAAAACGATGAATTCAGTACCAATGAAGAGGAAATTAAAAACAATAATTAGGAGATATTTTGCTCAAGTACATGCCAAGAAACCTGAAAAACTATCTGAAATGGATGAATATTTACAAAAATGTAAATTTTCAAGATTAAGAGAAGAAATAATATTCTTAACCTAATTTTAGAAAAAAAAAATGAACAAGTCATCAGTAAGCTCCCTATGAAAAACTGCCAGGGCCAGAATGGTATACAATTGAATTCTACCAAACATTTAAACAATAATTATTTCCAATACTATATAAACTATTTGGAAAAAGAGGCAAACCAGGTGCCCTGCCAGTCTTTCTATGATAAAAACATGGTGCTGACACCTAAACCAGGAAGAGTCAGAACAAAGAAAATTAGAGACCAATTTCCCTAATCAATAATCATGTGAAAAATTTAAACAAAATATTAGCCAAGATATTACATCAATTTATCATGAGGGTAACATGCATTAGTCAGGTGGAATTTATATCAGGAATTCATGGCTGGTTCAACCCTAGGAAAACCAACAGCAAAATTGGCCATATTAATAAAAAATTAACAGAAATAATATGATTCTCGCCATAGATACTGGAAAAGCTTTTTGAAAATAAACAGCATACATTCCTATTAAAACATTAGGAATAAATGTAGTTACCTAAAATATAAAATATTATCTATCTAAAACCTTTAGCAAACAATATTTGTAATGGGGATAAGCTAGACACCTTCCCAATAAGTTATGGGTTGAAAAAATGATTTCCACTGACACCAACATTATTTATAATTATACCAGAAATGTTAGCTTTAGCAATAATAGAACAGTAATTGAAGTGATTAGAATAGGCAAAGAAAAATACAAAGCTATCACTATTTGCAGATGATATGATTGTATACTTAGAGAATCCTAGAGAATCAACAAAAAATAATTTTCAACTATAGCAAAATGTCAGGATATATTATAAACCCACAGAAATCTTTGGACTTTTTATATATTGTTAAAAAAAAGGCACAGTAGCAAGAAACACAAAGATAAATACCATTAATGGAATAAATATATAACCATAAATAAATAAATAATAAATAATTAAATAACCATATACCATACAAAATATTTGAGAGTCTATCTGCCAAGGAAAGGTCAAAAACTATATGAACACCATTACAAAATAATTTTCCCACAAATAAAGTCATATCTAAATAATTGTGAAAATATTATTTGCTCATGGGTACACTGATCTAATATAATAAAAAGGGAAATTCTACCTAAATTACTTTACTTAATAAGTGCCAGCACATTTAAAATACTGTAAATTATTTAATAGTGCTTGGAAAAAATGACTAAATTCATCTGGAAGAGCAAAGGTCAAGAATATCAAGGAAATTGATATAAATAAATATAAGGAAATGTGGCCTAGTCCCACCAGATCTAAAACTCTATTATAAAGCAGCAATAATCAAAACTATATGAGACCAGCTAAGAAATAGAGTAGGAGATTAGTGGTATAGGTTACATAAACAACACAGGGTATTTGTTGGCTATAAAAATGTACTGTTTCACAAACTCAAAGACTCAAGCTTCTGGGATAAGAACTCACAATCTGACAAAAGTTGCTGGGAAAACTGGAAAATGATATGGCAGAAATTACATATAGACCAATATCTTACAGTGTATAACAAAATAAGTTCGAAATAGGTACATTCTTTAGACATGAAGTGTTATACAATACACAAATTAGGAGAGCAAGGAAGAGTTTACTTGTCAGATCTATGGTCAAGGAAAGAATTTGTGAGCAGGCAAGAGAGAACATGATGAAATGCAAAACAGATAATTTTCTTCACATTAAATTGGAAAAGATTATGCCCAAAGTCAATGCAACCAAAACTAAAAGGGAAGCAGAAAGCTGGGAAAAAGTTTTATTTTATTTATTTTTCTTTGTAAAAAATAATTATTTTATTTGTTGGCTGTGTTTTATAATCACCTCCATATATCTCAGATATTTATCACTCCGTCCCACTTTTGCCCCTTCCCTCAGCACACGCTCCCCGAGATGACTTGAAAAATTATATAGACTCCAAACATATGTTCCTATTAAATAAAGTTTTACCATAGTCATGTTGAACAGAATTTAAATGAATAGTAGAAACCATAAAACAAAAGAAAACATAACACAAAAAAATGGTGTGCTTCATTCTGCGATCCAATTCCACAGTTCTTTCTCTGCATGTGGCAAGTCTCGAGTTCATTGAGAATTTTAGGTTCTTGCATTGCTGTGAAGGGTTAAGTCTACCAGAAGAATTCCTCGCACACTGTGGTTGTTACTGTGTATACAAAGTTCTCTTGATTCTGCTCCTTTCATCCAGCATCAGTTAATAGAACTCTTTGCAGGCTTCTCCGAAGTCTGCCTGCTCATCCTTTCTCATAGCACAATAGTATTGCATTATATTCATACACCACAGCTTGTTCAGCCATTCCCCAATTGATGAGTATCCCATTGATTGTTTTTGGCCGTCAGGAAAAGAAAGGCTATAAATAATTTTGCACATGTGGGAGATTTTTCCATTTATGTGATCTCTTTGAGATAGAGTCTCAGAAGTGATATTTCTGGGTCAAAGGATAAGCACATTTTTGTAGCCCCTTGAGCATAGTTACAAATTGCTTTCCAGAATGGTTGGATCAGCTCACAGCTCTACCAGCAATGAATTAATGTTCCAACTCTCCCACATCCTCTCCAACACTTATCATCTTCCTGTTATGTCATGTTAACCAATATGATAGGTGTGATGTGGTATCTCAGAGTTGTTTTTATTTGCATCTCTCTAATCAATAGTGATTTAGAGCATTTTTTCATATGGCTATAGATATCTTTGATTTCTTTCTCTGAAATTGCTGTTCATATCCTTTGATCATTTATCAGTTGAGGAATGATTTATATTCGTCTACATTTGACTCGGTTCTCTATATATTTTAGAAATGAGGCCTTTATTACAGGCAACAATTGCAAAAAAAACTTTCTTTGTTATATGATTTCTTCCATTTATTTTAGTTCGACTACATAGCATGAATATAGTGAAAATGTGCTCAATAGGAAAGTATATGTAGAACCTAAACAGAATTGTATGCTGTCATGGGGAGGGAGGGGGGTATTGGGGGAAGGGTGGGGGGGAATAAAATCTTAACTTTAAGGAAATGATTGTAAAACATTAAAAAAAATAAAATTAAATTAAAAAAAATCTTTCTCAATTTTCTACTTCCCTCTCAATCTTGGTTGCATTGGATTTGGTTGTGCAAAAACGTTTCAGTTTGCTGTAATCAAAATTATCCATTTTGCACTTCATAATGCTTCCTATCTCTTCTTTAGTCAAAAATTCTTCCCTCCACCATAAATCAAATAAACACACCATTCCTTGCACCCTTAATTTGTTTATAGTATCAATCTGTGTACCTAGATCAGGTACTCATTTGAACATTATTCTTGCATGCCATGTCAGGCTTTGTTCTATGCCTACCTTCTGCCAAACTTTTATCCAGTTTTCCCAGCAAGTTTTGTGAAACAGTGAATTCTTATCACAGAAGCTGGGTTCCTTGGGTTTATCAAACAGTAGATGGCTATAGGCATTGCCTACTGCGTCTTGAGTATCAAGCCGATTTCACTTGTCTACCCTTCTGTTTCGTATCCAGTACAAAGTGGTTTTGATAATTGCTGCTTTATAATAGAATTGGAGATCTGGTAGCACTAGATCACCTGCCATAGCATGACATTTCATTAGCTTCCTTGCGATTATGGACCTTTTCTTCTTCCAGATGAATTTTGGTATTATTTTATCTAGCTCTAGAAAATAATTATCTGAGAGTTTAATTGGTATGGCACTAAATAAGTAAATTAATTTAGGTAGAATTGTTATTTTAAGTATTAACTTGGCCTACCCATGAGCAATTGATGTTTTTCCACTTACTTAGATCTGACTTTATTTGTGCAAAAAGTGTCTTGTAACTGTTCTCAAATAGTCACTGGGTTTGTTTTGGCAGTTAAACTCTCAAGTATTTTATAGTGTTTACCCAAGCTTTAAATGGGATTTCTTTTTCTATCTCTTGCCGTTGGGCTTTGTTGCTAATATATAGGAATGCAGAAGATTTGTGTGGGTTTATTTTGTAACCTGCAACTTTGCAAAAATTGTTTATTATTTCAAATAGTTTTTTACTTGAATCTCTGGGATTCTCTAAGTATCTCATCAAATCAAATGTAAAGAGTGATAACTTAGTTTCTTCTCTGCCTACTCTTATTCCTACAATTCTTTATCTTGTCTAATTGCTACAGCTAACATTTCTGGTACCATAGTGAATAATAGTGGTGATAATAGACATCCTTGTTTTACCCCTGATCTTACTGAAAATGCACCTGAGTTCTCCCCATTGCATGTAATGCTTGCTGAAGATTTTGGGTAGATACTGCTTATTATTTTATGGAAAGTTCCCTTTATTCCTATGTTCTCCAGTGTTTTGATAGGAATGGGTTTCAATAGGAAAGCTTTTTCTGCATCTGTTGAGATAATCATGTGGTTTTTGTTACTTTTGTTGTTGGTATGATCAATAAGGCTGCTAGTTTTCCTAATTTTGCACCAACTCTGTGTTCCTTGTATAAATCCCACCTGATCATAATGCATTATTCTCGTGACAAGATATGGTATTCCTTTTGCTAAAATGTTACTTAATATTTTTGCATCTACATTCATTAGAGAAATTGGTCTATAATTTCCTTTCTCTGTTTTGTCTCTTCCTGCTTTAGGTATCAAAACCATATTTGTATCATAGAAAGAATTTGGGAGGACTCCTTTCCCAGTTTTCAAAAATAGTCTATATAGTATTGGAATTAACTGTTCTTTAAATGTTTGATAGAATCCACTTGTAAATCCATCTGGCCCTGGAGATTTTTTCCTAGGGAGTTTATTGATGGCTTGTTTAATTTCTTTTTCTGAGATGGGGTTGTTTAAGTATTCGACTTCCTCTTCTGTTAATCTGGCAATTTATATTTTTAAAAATACTCATCCATTTCATTTAGATTATCGAATTCATGGGCATAAAGCTGGGGAAAGTAATTTCTAATTATTGTTTTAAATTCCTCCTCATTGGAGGTGAATCCACCACTTTCATTTGTGATACTAGTAATCTGATTCTCTTCTTTCTCTTTTTTAATCAAATTGACTAAAGATTTATCAATTTTATTAGTTTTTTTCATAAAACCAAGAATTGGTTTTATTTACTAATTCAATAGTTTTCTTAATTTCAATTTTATTAATCTTTCCTTTGGTTTTCAGTATTTCTAATTGGGTATTTACTTGGGGATTTTCAATTTCTTTCTTTCTAGCTTTTTCAGCTTCATGACCAAGTCATTGATCTCCTCTTTCTATATTGTATTTATGTAGGTATTCAAAGATATAAAACTTCCCCTAAGAACTGCTTTTGCAGTATCCCATAAGATTTGGTAGGTTGTCTCATTATTGTCATTCTCTTGAATGAAGTTGTTGATTGTTTCTATGACTTCTTCTTTAACCCACTCCTTCTTTAGGATTAGATTACTTAATTTCCAATTGACTTTTGGTTTATCTTTCCATGGCCTTTTATTACATATAATTTTTGTTGCATTATGATCTGAGAAGGAAGCATTGATTATCTCTGCCTTTCTCTACTGGATTGTGAGGTTTTTATGTCTCAGAACATAGTCAATTTTTGTAAACGTACCATGTACCACTGAAAGAAACATATATTCCTTTCTATTCCCATTCAATTTACTCCAGAGATCTATCATATCTAATTTATCCAGAGTTTTATTTACTTCCTTAACCTCTTTCTTGCTGATTTTGAGGTTAGATTTATCTAGCCCAGAGAGGGGGGGGTTGAGGTCCCCATCAGTGTAGTTTTGCTGTCTATGTCTTTCTTCAACTCCCCCAACCTCTCCTCTAAGAATTTGGATGCCATACCACTAGGAGTATACATGTTTAGTAATGATATTGCTTCATTGTCTATGGTGCCTTTTAGCAGGATATAGTTTCCATCCTTATTCCTTTTGATTAGATCTATTTCTGCTTTTTCTTTGTCTGAGATTAGGATTATGCTTCTGCTTTTCTTACATCAGCTGAAGCACAACATATTCTGCTCCAACCTTTGACCTTTATTCTGTGTGTATCCCCCCGTTTCAAATGTGTTTCTTGTAAACAACGTATTGTTGGATTATGGCTTTTAATCCATTCTGCTATCTGTCTCCATTTTAAAGGAGAGTTCATTCCATTCACATTCACAGTTATAATTAAAATCTGTGTATTTCCATCCTTCCTCTTTCCCACCCTTTGTGCTTTTAGGTCTCCCGTCTCCATTCCCCTCCTCAATAGTATTCATTTTTCACCACTTCCTCCTGCAGTCTTCCTTTCCTTCGTTTAGCACCCCCTGCTTTTTTACTCCCCTTTACCCTTACTGCTTCTTCCTTCCCTTTAAGCTTCCCTCCTCTTTCTTTCCTGTTCCCCTCCTACTGCCTATAGAGCTAGTTAGGATTATCTACTTAAGTTTATTGTTCCCTCCTTGAAACAAATCAGGTGGCAGTACCTCTCAAACAATGCTCATCACCCCCCCACCTTTCCCTCTACTATAATTTCGTACTTCTTCCTGTGATGTAATTTACCATTTTCTGCTTCCTCCTTTTCATACCTCCTGTTACCATACCTTCAGCATACTTAAATAATCTTTTTAACGTAATGTCATTTACTTTATATCCATTCCCTCTATTTATATCCCTTTTATATTTCATAATAGATGCACAATTCTCAAGGTTAACAGGCATTATCTTCCCTTATAGGGAGGTAAACAGTTTGCCCAAATTAAGTAACAAGTTTTTGTTTGTTTGTTTGCTTCTTTTTTTGTTTTCCCCTGTTTATCTTTTTACGCTCCTCTTGAGACCTGCAATGAAGGTCGAATTGTCTATTAAGTTCTGGTGTTTTTGTCAAGAAGGTCCAGAAATCCTTTACCTCTTTGAATGACCCTCTTATTGCCTGAAAAGTTATGCTAAACTTTACTGTTTAGTCTATCTTTCGTTGCACTCCCAGCTCCTTTGGCTTACAGAATATTGAATTCCAAGTCCTTTGATGTTTTAATGTAGAAGCTGCAAGGTCCTGAGTGATCCTCACTGTAGCTCCTAGATATTGGAATGACTTCTTTCTGGCTGCCTATAGTGTTTTCTCCTTCACTTGATAGTTCTGGAATTTGGCAACGACATTTCTTAGGGTTTTGAGTTTGGGAACCCTCCCAAGAGGTGAACGGCGGATTCATTCAATGTTTATTTTGCCCTCTGGATCCAGCACTTCTCGGCAGTTTTCCTTGATTACTTCCTAAAATACATTGTCTACACTCTTTTTTCACCATGGCTTTCTGGCAGACCAATAATTCTTAAATTTTCTCTCCTGGATCTATTTTCCATGTCAGTTTTTTTCCAGTTAGATATTTCACGTTTTCTTCTGTCTTTTCATTGTTTAGATTTTGTTTGACTGATTCTTGCTGTCTCATTGAGTCATTAGTTTCTACTTGTCCAATTCCAATCTTTATCAAATTGTTTTCTTCAGTTAACTTTTGCATCTCCTTTTCCATCTATCCAATTTTTCCTTTTAAGGAGTTATTTTCTCCAGTTAATTGTTGTAATTCCTTTTCCATTTGTCCAATTTTCCCAGTTATGTTTTGTGCTTCTTTTTCCATTTGACCAACTGTTCTTTTTAGGGAGTTATTTTCTCCAGGCAATTTTTGTACTTCCTTTTCCATTTGTTCAATTTTCCATATATATATATATATATATATATATATATATATATGTATGTATGTATATATGATTTTCAAATCATTGGCCAGTTTTTCTTCTTCCTTTTCTTTCTTCTTCTTGAGCTTTTCCAGAAGAGCTGTTTGTGCATGTGAGCAGTTCGTAGTCCCTTGTGAAGTTTCATATGGAAGTGCAGTCTCACTCCCGACCTTCTTGGTATTTGTGTTTTGGTCCTTGTCCCCATAGAAAGATTCTATGGTTTTTTTCACCCTTCTTTCACTTTTTCTTTTTCATGATATTGATTGTGTGTTGTGGCTTGTAGGTCTTTTAGTTAGAAGCTGCAAAACTTGGTGTTGAGCAGGCTTGTGTGAAAAAGCTAAGAGCAGGTTTTTGTTTTGTGGTTCCCTGATCAGCCCTGGGGTTAGCTTGTTAAGTGTGGGGCATGGGTTGTCTGGTCATGGGAGATCTCAGCTGAGCTGAGGCAAAGGCAAGCTCAGTGGTTGGTGGTCCCAGCTGCCCTATTGTCTTCCCATTTCTTCTGGAGTACTGAGGTGTACCAAGATGCTAGTCTGATTTCCCACCCCTTCTGGGGCTTCTCTCCTGGTGCTGAGTCTTGTCTGGGTCCTAGTGAAAATTTCCTCCACCCTAGGTCCTCTGTCCTTCTGGTTTGCCTCTGCTACACTAGGAAGAAACCCCTTACCTATTTTCCTAGCTCCAGGTGTTATGAGACTATTTTCCCCCTCTACTGTTCCTGCTGATCCAGGATTTTTCTGGGGAAATATTTTATGGTTCTTTCCAGGTCATCAAGGGGGGAGGAGAGAGTATTTCCTGATCACTGAGCCATCCTGGCTCCCAGAAGTTCATGTAGGTGACTTACTGATGTTTAGTCTGTGGGCTGAAAGTCTCAGGAGATGCTGTGTTGATATCTGGCACTCAGTGGCCATCACTCCTTCAATTCTACTGGTCTCCTACCCTCAGGTTCAGCTCCGCTGGTTCTGCTTGCTTCTCTCAGGTTTTCTGTGGACCTTCCACTCTGCTGCACTGTGCTCTGTGGCCTCCCCCTCATGAAACAGACCCTTCCCATGGACCTTCTAGTCTGCCCTGGGCTCCAAATTCACCACAGTCTGTCTCCAACTGGATTTCACACCTCCAAAATTTGGTCAGATTCTCCTTTCAGAGATATCTGAAGGAGTTTCTCCAAGAGCTTAGATGGGTCATTGCTCTCACTCCACCATCTTGGCTCTGTCCCCCAATAACTTCTAATTATTGTTTTAATTTCCCCCTCATTGGAGGTTAGTTCCTCCTTTCATTTCTGATATTTGTAATGTGGTTTTCTTCTTCCTTTTTTTTTAATGAAACTGACCAAATGCTCATCAATTTCATTGTTTTTTTTTTCATAAAATCAATTTTAATTTTATATTTATTTATTTTTTATTTTTATTAATTTATTATTTATTTATCTATTTTATTTATTAGTTTAATAGTTTTCTTAATTTTGATTTTTTTCTCTCCTTTGATTTTCTGTATTTCTAATTTGATATTTACTTGGGGATTTTCAATTTGTTCTTTTTTCTAGTTTTTCAGCTGTTTACCCAATTTACTCATTTCCTTTTTCTCTATTTTATCCATGTAGGCATTCAAAGATGTAAAATTTCCCCTAAGAGCTGCCTTCACAGTATCTGTTAAGATTTGGTAGGTTTCCTCAATATTGTCATTCTCTTGAATACAATTGTTGATTGTTTTTGTCATTTCTTGTTTAACTCACTCATTATTTAGGATTCGAATTTTTAGTTTTCAATAAGTTTTGGTCTATCTTTTCATGGCCTTTTATTTCATACAATTTTTATTGCATTATGATCTGAAAAGGATGCATTGATTATCTCTACATTTCTTCATTGGATTGTGAGGTTTCTATGCCCTACTAAAGAGTCAATTTTTGTACGTGAGCCATATTCCACTGATAAAATGGTATATTCCTTTCTATCCCCATTCATTTTTCTCCAGAGGTCTATTATATTTACCTTATCCAGAGTTTTATTCACCTTGTTAGCTTTTTTCTTGTTTGTTTGAAGTTTAGATTTATGAAGTTCATAGAGGGGAATGTTGAGTCCCCCACTAGTATAGTTTTGCTATTTACTTCTTCCTCTGACTCCCTTAACTTCTCCTCTAAGAATTTGTATGCTATACCACTTAGATCATAAAAAAATTTAGGTATGAAATTGCTTCATTGTGTATGCTGTCTTTTAGCAAGATATAATTTCTTTCCTTATCTCTTCGGATTAGATCTAATTCTGCTTTTGCTTTATGTGAGATTAAGATTGACACCCCTGCTTTTTTACATGAGATAAAGTGCAGTATATTCTGCTCCAATCTTTTACATTTGTACTGTGTATATCCCCTCATTTCAAAATATGCTTCTTGTAAACAATATATGGTTGGATTTTGTTTTTTATTTTGTTCTACTACTGTCTCTGCTTTATGGGAGACCTGATCCCTTTCATATTGACAGTTATGATTACTATCTTTGTCTTTCCCTCCACCCTCTTTCTCCCTGTTTGTGCTTTTAGTTTTTCCTTCTCCCTTCCCCTCCACAATGCCATTTTACTTTTTGACCACCACCTCCCTCAGTCTTCTTTCCTTCTTTCAGCCCCCATTCTTTTTACTCCCCTTTACCCTTAGTACTACTTCCCTCCCTTTTAGCTTCCCCTCT
This sequence comes from Bettongia penicillata ogilbyi, assembly GCA_023548195.1. Taxonomy (NCBI): domain Eukaryota; kingdom Metazoa; phylum Chordata; class Mammalia; order Diprotodontia; family Potoroidae; genus Bettongia; species Bettongia penicillata. The sequence goes on from JAJHZJ010000565.1 coordinate 178,003, forward strand.
ATTTTCTTTCCCCCTTCCCCTCCCACTGCCTGTAGAGCTACTTAGAGTTCTATACTTACTTGAGTTTGGTTTTCTCTCCTTGAACCAAATAAGATTAGGGTAAATATCAAAACCTGCTCATCTCCCTCTTTTATTTCCATCAACTGTTACGTAATTTTGTGCCTCTTTCTGTGGTGTAATTTACCATTTTCTGCCTCCTACTTTTCACCTCTTACTGCAATCCTTCACACCCTTAATTCACATTTTTATCATCACATCATCTGCTTTATTCCAGCTCCCTATTATTTATGCATATCCCTTTTATATATCATGATAAATCTGCAATCTTCAAGATTGACATGCACCATCTTCCTTTTCAGTGATGTAAACTGTATGCCCACACTGAATCACAAGGTTTTTGTTTTTGTCCCCCATTTACCTTTTTATGCATTTCCTGAGACTTGTGTTTGAAGATCAAATTTTCTCTTCAGCTCTGGCCTTTTCATCAGGAAGATCTGGAAATCTCTCTTTCCACTGCATGTCCATTTACTTGGCTGAAATATTATGCTCAACTTTTCTGGGTAATTGATCTTTGGTTGTAGTCCCAGCTCCTTTGCCTTACAGAATATCATGTTTCAATTCCTTCAGCTTTTTAATATAGAAGCTACAAGGTCTTGTGTGATCCTGAGTGTAACTCCTCAATATTTGAATGTTTGTTTTGTTCTGGCTACCTGTTTCATTTTCTCATTCACTTGATAGTTCTGGAATTTGGCAAAAATATTCCTTGATGTTTTTAGTTTGGGATTCCTTTTCAGGAGGTAAACAGTGGATTATTTTGATGAGTATTTTGCTCTCTGGATCTAAGACCTCCGGAAAGTTTTGCTTGATGATTTCTTGGAAGATATTGTCCAGGTTCTTTTCTCATCATGGCTTTCTGGTAGGCCAATAATTCGTAAGTTTTCTCTTCTCGATCTATTTTCCAGGTCAGTTATTTTTCCAATTAGATGTTTTATATTTCCTTCTATATTTTCATTCTTTAGATTCTGTTTGACTGATTCTTGATATCTCAGAGAGTCATTAGCTTCTTGCCCAGTTCTAAATTTTATCATTTTTTTTTCTTCAGCTAACTTTGGCATCTCCTTTTATATCTGTCCAATTGTTCCTTTTAGGGAGTTATTTTCTCCAGTTAGTTTTTGTACTTCATTTTCTTTTTGTCCAATTTTCCCAGTTAGGATTTGTGCTTCCTTTTACATTTTTCTAATTTTCCTTTTAAATTCTTCTGTGATTTCGTTTTTTTTCCATATTTTTAAAATCATTGGCCAGATTTTGTTCTTTTTGTTTCATTTGAATTTTAAAATCCTTCTTCAGGGGGGAGGAACCAAGATGGCAGAGTAGAGAGGCTCACGTATGCTAACTGCAAATACACAGCCCATAAATTTCCTGTAAAAAGAACTCTCCACAAATTCTGGAGCAGTGCAAGCCACACAGCAACACAGTGGAGGAGATTTCCGTTCCAGAGAGCCCTGAAAAACAGGTCCCTCATGCACTGGACAGCAGAGCCCAGCCCTGGCAGTGTGACCCTGAAAGGAGCAGATCTGAGCAGGCTTCAGTGACAGAATCTCCGGTGGCAGGGAAGGGCCTTCCACCCACAGGCACCACAGGTCAATGGTAGAGCCTTCTGGGCTGGCCGAGAGGGGAGCAGGGTGTCTCTGTGGCTCGGGTCCCTTTGGGAGGAAGCAGGAGAGACAGGGACAGCAGCCAACCTGGGCTCCCCAAGCAGGCAGGAGTTATGCTCCATTACTGAAGGTCTCTGCATAAAACCCCTGAGGGAACTGAGCCTGGGAGGTGGCCCTGCCCCCACCAGAGCACCAGAACTTGAGCTCACGTTGAATAGCAGCCACACCCACTGCTGAAAGCCCTGAGGCTGGGGAGCAGCATTTGAATCTCAGACCCTAAACAGTAGCTGGGCGGATCTAGAGTTAAGGCAGGGGTGGAGAGGCTGGGAAAATGCCCAGAAAAGGGAAGAAAAATAAAACCATAGAAGGCTAAATTTATATTTAAAAAAAAAAAAAAAAACAAAAAAGAAATGATGAGCAGGTTGGTTTTAGAAAAGTGAAATGAGTAGAATCAAGAGAATGTTGTACAAGGTAACAGCAGTACTGTTGAAAGAATAAATGTGAACAACTAAAAATAAATAAAAAAATAAAATAAAATCCTTCTTCAGCTCTTCCAAGAATACTCTTTGTGTTTGTGACCAGGTCATATTCCCTTCTGAATTTTCAGATGGGAGTATAGTCTCAATGCTGACCTCTCTGGTATTTATGTTTTGGTCCTTGTCCCCATAGAAAGATTCTATGGATTTTTCTTTTCTGCTTTGCCTCTTACTCATGATGATTACTATTTTCCTGGCTTTTAAAGTAGATCTCTTCTTTTGGGGCACAAGGGACTCTGTCTCAGATTCCCTTGTGCCGTGAACTTGAGGCTTTCTGTGTGGTGGCCTCTGGTTCTTTCAATTAAAATCTAAGAAGCTGCAGTTCATCTGGTGCTAAGCTGGCTGATATGAGAAAGCAGAGGCCTGATTCAGTCTTTCTGGGTTTCCCTGGAGTTACTCTGGAGCTAGCTGTTCTAAGTTTTGGAGAAGGGGGCTCTGACAACAGCAAGTCTCCTCTGCTGAGCTAGAGCATAAGTAAGCTCAGTAGTTGGTGTCCTTGTTAGTGTCTTCCTGATTCCCGGTGCTGAGGCTTGCCTGGTGTTCTGGTGTTGGCTGTTGCCTGGGGCTCAGGATTTCCTCCAGGTTTGTCAAGATGGGGCTGTCTAGGACAGATCTGGTCCTGCACTGGTCCCCTTGAGCCACAGCTACAACTGAATTTATTCTGATCACATTTTTTGAAAGTTTTGATATGTATATATATATATATATATATATATATATATATATATATATATATATATATATATATATATATATATATATATATATTTGGAATTATATATACTGGAAAAAATTAAAAACAAAGGAGGAATTTTAAAATGATTTAAAATAATATAAATGAAGTGAGAGTGTTATGACTGAAAATAGAATAGAACTTTGAAGAAAAAGTTTAAAGGTAAAATTAACAGATAAGTACAAGAGGATCAAAATGTTACCCAAGTAGCAGTCTCTTGGAAAAACAGAGTGAATCAAATGGAAGTTATTTAAATCTGTGGCACTGCATGAACTATTAAATCTAAGCAAAACTTAGAAAGCTAGAAACATGACATCTCAAATCAATGAACCTGGGGAAAGGATTAACGAGAAATAATTTAAGAATCACTGGACAGAATCAGCAAAGAAGACGGGAGGAAGCAAGGGCGGATATTTGGAATTCAAAATCTTTTAAAAAAGATGACTGTTAAAATTGCATACATACATACATACATGCATGCATGCATACACACATGTATGATTGGGAATAACGAAAATATTAACAAACAAACAAAAAATCAAAGAAGTCATTGAATTGCCAAAAATCTACAATAAAAAATTTTAAAATTCTAAATGTCATGTGTCAAGAAATTGCAAGAGTAAGCTATCCAGATACATTAGAAGAGAAAAAAAAAGTGAAAGCAGAATCCTCTGATTAAATGAAAGAATCTCTGAAATGTAAATTTATAGAAATCCTATAGCCAACTACTAGAACTTTCAGGTAAAATTGAAAGTACATCAAGAAGTCAAAAGTGAGTTAAAATACCAACGTACTATCCTTAAGATTCCACAAACCAAAAATATATCAATAACTGTCACCCTAAATGATTTGAAAAGTTGGGATATGGCACTTCAAATAAAACAATAGGTAAACAAGTAAAAATTATTTACCCAGAAAGAAAACTGATTGTAATTCTGTGGGGTTTAAAACAATAGGCATCTGAAATAAAATAGAGGACTTCTAAGCAATCCAGAGCTAAGCAAATCTCTGAAAAGAAAAATACAGAGGAGAAAAAAAAAACATAGTACAATAAATATGTGTGAACATTTGGAAAAGACTATCTAATTCTAATAGGAAGAGATGAACTATCTCCTGTAAGAACTCAAAAGACATCAATGGTTATCAAGGAAGTTAATAAAGGAGAGGTTCTGGAAGATTTGTCCCCTTAAAAAGATGACAAAATAGAGCTCAACTGAGCTTTTCCAATATTCCCCTCCAAAGAATTTTAAAACAACACCTCATCAAATTCTGAAATGCCAGAGCCAATAAAAAGTCATGGTAAATTATTCTTCCAGTTGCAGATAACCAACACAGAAAGTAAATAGGAGAAATCTTCAACAGTTGGACTAGAGGATGGTCAGGAGCTCAGGTGGATGTAACTGAATTGGAGGGATTTGGGAGTGGTGATAGAAGAAACAGGAACTTCAGGAATTCTCAGGCCAGAAATGACAAGATGACCTGGTCATTGGATAGAAAGAAAGCACAGGTGATCTTTGTCCTAGTTGCAGGATTAGGAACAGATGCTGTTTGGCAACTACATTGCTTATATCCACTTCTGAGTCACAGTTCAAGGGCAGAGCGGAACTCAGAGCAGGGATAGAAAAGGGGCCCAAAGCCATGGTATTGTCTTTGGTCATAAGAGGCCAGGAACTCTAAGGAACCGTATTGCTTATGATGTCAAAGAAACAGTCTCATGCCTGAGGTCTACTACCGTGCCCTGAGGAGCATTATCATTTCTGGTTCTGAGAGAGTATGGCCCTGAGGAACAGTATCAGTTGTAATCGCAAGGAAGCAGGGTTCTTTCCTGTAAGGATCATATCTATGATGAAGACAAGAATGGTCACATGTATCCTCAGATCACAGTACCTTGGAAGCACTGAATAATTCTAAACACCCAGAACTAGCTCTGAAAACAGCAGTGCAAAACAGTCTGAAGTTTGATACAGTCCTGATACTCCCCTCATCCCATGCTGGGAACAGAATCCAACTTTACCTTAAAATTCAAAGTCCAGAAAATTAGCAAACAATAAAAAGAACCTAACAGCATTAAAAATACCCTGGTGACAGGGAAGACAGAATCTCAGAAGAAGACAATGATGCCAAAACAGCCACAAGGAAATCCTCAAAGGTGGGGAAAAAAACTGAATTGAATGCAAGAAAAAACATTCTCAAACAGCTAAAATATTTTAAAAATCAAATGTGTATGTCAGAGGAAAAAATTAGTTAACAAAATTAGAGGGTTGAAATAAACTTATAAGAATAACAAAGAGCTTGGTAAAAGAGGCAGAAAAGTTGCTGAAGAAAATAATATTTTTAAAAGCAGAAGTGGACAAATATAAAAATAGATAGAAAACTCCACTGAAGAAAATAACTCATTGAAAAACATGACTGACTAGAGAACACCTGGGAACCAAGCCCTTTTAACCAGCAATTACCCTAAGTCTACATTCCGAACATTTTTTAAGAAGGGGAATGGTACTTATTTGTAAAAAAAAATATCTGTAGTATATTATTCTTTTTTAAAAAATATTTATTTATTTATTTTTTACATTCATTTTCACAAAATTTTGGGTTCCAGATTTTCTCCCCTTTTATCCCTCCCCCCAATCCAATACCCCAAGAAATCTAATTTTCCCTATCTCCAATCTACCCTCTCTTCTGTCATCCCTCCCTTCTCTTGTCTCCATCTTCTCTTTTCTCCTGTAGGGCCAGATGACTTTCTATTCCTCATTAACTGTATATCTTATTTCCTAGTAGCAACAACAATACTAAACAGTTGTTCCTAAAACTTTGAGTTCCAAATTCTCTCCATCTCTCCCTCCCCACCCATTCCCTTTGGGAAGGCAGGCAATTCAATATAGGCCATATATGGGTAGTTTTGCAAATGACTTCCCTGATAGTCGTGTTGTGTAAGACTAACTGAATTACCCTCCATCCTAACCTGCCCCTCATTGTTTCTCTTCTGTCTTTTGATCCTGTCCCTCCCCGAGTGTTGACTTCAAATTGCTCTCTCCTCCCTTCGCCCTCCCTTCCATCATCTCCCCCCCCTTGCTTATCTGCTTCTCCCCCACTTTCCTATACTGTAAGATAGGTTTTCATACCAAAATGAGTGTGCATTTCACTCCTTCCTTTAGTCAAATGTGATGAGGGTAAACTTCTTGTTTTTTTTTTTCTCAGCTCCCCTTTTTATCCCTCCACTAAAAAGTCTCCTACTTGCCTCTTAAATGACATATAATTACCCCATTCCATTTCACCCTCTTTCCTCCCACTACATTTCTCTCTCACCATTTACCTTAATTTCTTTTAAGGTATGGTCCCATCCTATTCAATTCAATCTGTGCTTTCTGTCTCTGTATGTGTGTGCATGTGTGTATGTGAGTGTGCGTGCATGTGTGTACATGTTTGTGTGGTCCCACCAACTACCCAGATTCTGAAAAGTTTTAAGAGTTACAAATATTGTCTTTCCATGTAGGAATGTAAACAGTTCACTTCTGGTAAGTCCCTTAAGACTTCTCTTTGCTGTTTCCTTTTTCATGCTTCTTCTCATTCTTGTGTTTGAAAGTCAAATTTTCTTTTCAGCTCTGGTCTTTTCATCAAGAATGCTTGAAAGTCCTTTGTTTAATTGAAAGACCATATTTTCCCCTGAAGTATTATATTCAGTTTTGCTGGGTAGGTGATTCTTGGTTTGAGTCCTAGTTCCTTTGACTTCTGGAATATCTTATTCCATGTCCTTCGATCTCTTAAGGTAGAAACTGCTAGATCTTGAGTTATCCTGATTGTATTTCCACAGCACTGGAATTGTTTCTTTCTAGCTCCTTGGAATATTTTCTCCTTGAGATGGGAATTCTGGAATTTGGCCACAATGTTCCTAGGAGTTTCTCTTTTTGGATCTCTTTCAGGTGGTGATCGATGGATTCTTTCAATAGTTATTTTGCCCGCTGGTTGTAGAATGTCAGGGCAGTTTTCCTTGATAATTTCATGGAAGATGATATCTAGGCTCTTTTTTTTGATCATGACTTTCAGGTAGTCCCATAATTTTTAAATTGTCTCTCCTGGATCTATTTTCCAGGTCAGTTGTTTTTCCCATGAGATAATTCACGTTCTCTTCTATTTTTTCATTCTTTTGGTTTTGTTTGGTGATTTCTTGGTTTCTCGTAAAGTCATTAGACTCCATCTGTTCCATTCTAATTTTCAGAGAACTATTCTCTTCAGTGAGCTTTTGAACCTCTGTTTCCATTTGGCTAATTTTGCTTTTGAAAGCATTCTTCTCCTCATTGGCTTTTTGAACCTCTTTTTCCAATTGAGTGAGCCTATTTTTCAAGGTGATATTTTCTTCAGCACTTTTTTGGGTCTCCTTTACTAAGATATTGACCCGTTTTTCATACTTTTCTTGCATCTCTCTCATTTCTCTTCCCAGTTTTTCCTCCACCTGTCTAACTTGCTTTTCAAAATCCTTTTTAAGCTCTTCCATGGCCTGAGCCCACTTGAAATGCCCCTGGGATGTCTGGGGTACCGAGGCCCGCCCTCCACGTCTTTCCCTGATGGCAAGAATATGTCCTTATCATCAGATCCGAATGTCCGGATCATTTGCATATGTTCGAAAAAACTCTCTATAGTCTTACTATTCTTCCCTTTTCTAGGCATTTTCCCCCCAGTTACTTGACTTCTGAGATTCCTGTCCACCCACACCTAGATCTGCCCAGCTAGTGCTTGGGGTCTGAGATTCAAATGGGCTTTCCGCGGCAAGCTGCTGCTAATCAATGTGAGCTTTGGTTCTGGTGCTGGGGTGGGGGCAGGGCCACCTTCCAGGCTCAGCTCCCTCAGGGGCTTTATGCAGAGACCTTCAGTGATGGATTGGGTGACGGGGCTGCCTCCCAGGCTCAATTCCCTCAAGGGCTTTACGCAGAGAACTTCACTAATGGAGTGGGGTGGGGCAGGGCCGTCTCCCAGGCTCAGCTCCCTCAGGAGGTTTATGCAGAGTCTACTTTCAGTAATGAAGATCCTGCCTGCTGCTGAGGGAGTCCCAGGCCCCCGCCACGCCGCTGCTGCCTCCGCCGCCACCCCCGCCTCTGCCTCCGCCACTTCCTGCCCCGCCTCTGCTGCCACTTCCTCCCGAGGGGGCCCAAGTCACGGAGACACTCCGCTCACCTCAGCAAGCCAGCTGTCTCTCTCACTGACCTGTAGCTTCTGTGGGTGGAGGGAGCTTCCGTCCCTGAAGCATGCTCGGATCAGCTTCTCTGGGGCCGCGGCCAGGGCAGCGCTGGGGTAGGGTCCGCTTTCCTGGTGCGACGGACCCTGTGGACGGCTCTCCAGGGCTCTGTGGAACAGAAATCTCTTCCACTCTATTTCTGCACACCTTATAGTGATCCAGAACCTATGGGTATCTCTTTTTCCATTAATTCTATGGGCTGTGGGTTCAGAGCTCGCAAACGTGCGTCTTTCTACTCCACCATCTTCACTCCGCCCCAGTATATTAATCTTTTGAGGTAGCAAGGAATTGGTAATTTAAGGGATTTCAATCAAATGGGTAAGTCTGAGTGAAACGTAGAATATGATTGTGATGGAATACTACTCTGCTTAGAGAAATGCTGTACAGAATAATTGCAAAAAACCAAAACAAAACTGGAAAGACTTTCATCAACTGATGCAGAGTGAAGTGAGTGGAACCAGGAGAACATGCCACAATTGCAACGGTAATATTGTGTGGCAATCAATTGTGAATGACTTATCTATTCTCAGATATACAATGATCCAAGAAATTGCAGAGGACTGAAGATGTAAATGCTATCAATTATCTGAAGAAAGAACCAATGGAGTCTGGATGCAGATTGAAGCATAGTGTTCTCACTTTATTTTAAATGTTTTCAACTATTTTTTTCTTTCACAAGACTAATATGGAAGTATGTTTTGCATGATTGTATATTTATAAACTGTATCAAATTTCTTACCAATTCAGACAGGAGGGACAGAAGGGAAAGAGAAAATTTAGAATTCAACATTTTTTGAAAAAGAATTTCAAGAGGTATTTTATGCACATTTGGGAAAAAAATATAATATTATTCTAAATAAAAATGTAACTAAATATAAATTGGCCAAATTGAAGCTAAGGATTGCATGAAAAATCAAGAAACAATAAAATAAAGTGAAAAGAATGAAAAAATACAAGAAAAATATTAAATATTTCAGTGGAAAACATCTATGATAGTAACTGAGGAAAGATAACTTATTAATTACTGTACTGGCTGAAATTCATTAAAAAGATCCTAAACATCACATTTCAACAAATAATAAAGGAGTTTTAACAAAGTAGCCAGATATAAAATAAATCCTCATTAATCATAACCATTTCTATATACTACCAACAAAATCCAGCAGGAAGACATAAAAAGAAAAATTTCATTTAAAATACTAACAGACAATATAAAGTATTTGAGTCCCTGCCAAGAAACTCAGGGACTATATGAAAACAATTACAAAATAATTTTTTCCACTATGATAGATCTAAACAGTTCGAGAAATATTAATTGCTTATGGGTGTGTCAGGTGACTACAAAAAATAGCAATGCTACCTGGGTTAATTTATGTATTCAAAGAGATGCCAAACTGTCAAAGAATTTCTTTATAAAGCTGGAAAAAAATAGCAACAAAATTTATCCGGAAGAACAAAACATCAAAATATCAAAGAAAGCATAAAACAAGAGAAAGAAGCCTAGTAGTACCAGATTATTAATTATATTGCAAAGTGTTAATCATGAAAAAAAATTGGTACTGGCTGATAAAAGGGTGGTGCTGGCTGTGAAATACAGTGACGGAACAAAGAAAATATTAGGCATACAATATACAGTAGTAAACGACCACAGTAATCTAACTCAAAGATCCATGTTTTGGAAGTAAAAAAAAAAAATCAACATTTGATGAAAATTACTTGGAAAATTGAAAAGAAGTTTGGCAGAAATTAGGCATAAACAAACATCTCAGAGGGTATACCAAAATAAGGGCAAAATATATAAATGGTTTAGACCTAAAGGGTAATATCATAAGTAAGTTAGGGGAGCATTAAAAAAATGTTATTTTCAGATCTAAGGACAAGGGAAGAGTATTTATGACCAAACAAGAGGTAGAGAGGATTACAACAAAACAGATAATTTTGATTTTATGAAATTAAAAAGGATTTTTAAGAACTAATGCAGTACAGAAAAAATTAGAAGGATAAAGGGGCATAGAGGAAATTTCTCTAATGGAGACCTCTTTTCTCAAATGTGTAGGAAAAAGACCCAATTTTATAAGAATATAAGTCATTCCCGAGTGGACAAATGGTCAAAGTATATGAACAGGAATTTTTTCAAAGGAAATTTCAAAGCTATCAATAATCATATGAAAAATACTAACTGGAGCCAAGATGGCAGAGTAGAAGGAAAGATCTCTAGAAGTTCCCCCACATAGCCCATAAAATAACTGTTAAAAATGACTCTAAACAAATTCTAGAGCAGCAGCATCCACAAAATGACAGAATTGAAGAGATATTAATACACCCTGGAAGGAGGACAGGAAAGGTCTATGGCACCTGCAGGGAGAGGAGCCCCGCCCACAGAGTCCAGCCCAGGCTTGATCACCCAGCACCTGCAGGAACAGAACAGGTCTGGAAAGTGGGTCAGAATCCCCAGCAGCAGAGACAATTCCAAGATAGCTTAATCCCCAAAGGCCAGAGACAGCTTCAAAGGTCAGTGAGAAAGCACTTTCCACTGGGTGAGAAGGGAATGTGGTCTGGCCCCATCAGCAGCAGCCACTGCAGCAACAGCATCGATTTTTGGAGCCCTCAGTCTAAAGCTGATCAGGATCTCTGCCCTGAGTGGCAGTTATGGGGTGAAAAGGAGGAGCGCTGGTGTGGTGGAACTGGAGGTAGTTGTGGAGAGGGAATTATACTCACAAGTCCAGGGCAGAACAGAGTGCTTCTGGTTACTCACAGACCATAGTGCAGGTCAAGGGAGAAGTAAACTCCACGCCCTTGATTTTCCCACCTTAAAGGAACTGAGAACTTACAGGTCTCCAGAGTATACCCTCCTCTTGAAAATGAACTCAAAATTCAAGTAATTGATTGGGAAAATGCCACCAAAAAGGAAAAAAAAGTAAGACTATGGAAGGCTACTTTCTTGGTGAAAAGGGAATTTTTCCATTCTTTCAGATGAGGAAGAACAATGCATACCATCACAGGAAGTCCTAAAAGTCAAGGCTATTGCATCCAAAACCTCGTAAACAAATATGCAAAGGTCTCAGGCCATGGAAGAAATGAAAAAGTATTTTGAAAATCAAGTAATAGAGGTGGAGAATTATTGGGAAAAGAAATAAGAGTAATGGAAGAAAATCATAATAAGTGAGTCAACAGCTTGCTAAAGGAGACTGAAAAAATGCTGACGAAAATAGCACCTTTAAAAATAGGTTAACTCAACTTGCAAAAGAGATCCAAAAAGTCAATGAGGAAAAGAATGTTTTAAAAAGCAGAATTAACCAAATGGAAAAGGAGGTTCAAAAGTTCGCTGAAGAAAATAGTTCTAATAAAATGAGAATGGAACAGATTGAAGCTAATGACTTTATGAGAAACCAAGAAATTACAAAATAAAATCAAAAGAATGAAAAAAAAATAGAAGAAAATGTGAAATATCTTATTGGCAAAACAACTCACCTGGTAAATAGATCCAGGAGAGAAAATTTAAAAATTATGGGACTACCTGAAGGTCATGATAAAAGAAAGAGCCCAGACATCATCAGTCATGAAATTATCACGGAAAACTCCCCTAATATTCTAGGACCAGAGAGGAAAATAAACGCTGAAAAGTCCAACAATCACCTCCTGAAGGAGATCTGAAAAGAGAAACTCCTAGGAATATTGTAGCCAAATTGCAGAGTTCCCAGGTGAAGGAGAAAATATTGCAAACAGCTAGAAAGAATCAATTTGAATATTGTGGAAACAAAATCTGGATAACACAAGATCTAGCAGCTTCTATATTAATGGTTTGATAGGTTTGGAATATAATATTCCAGATGTCACAAGAACTAGAATTAAAACCAAGAATCACCTACCCAACAAAACAGTATAGTACTTCAGAGGAAAAAAATGGTCATTTAATGAAATAGAGGACTTTCAAGCATTCTTGATGAAAAGACCAGAACTGGCTAGAAAATTTGACTTTCAAACACAAGAATCAAGAGAAGCATGAGAAGGTAGACAGGAAAGAGAAATCATAAGGGACTTACTAAAGTTTATCTGTTTACATTCCTACTTGGAAAGATAATATTTTAACTCTTGGAACTTTTCTCCTTATTTGGGTAGTTGGAGGGATTATACACACATGCACACACAAATACATATACATGCATACACACTCACACACACACATATATAGAAAAAGAGCCAGGGAGAGAGCCAGAGAGAGAGAGACGAAGACAGAGAGTCAGAGAGAGAGACAAAGACAGACAGACAGAGAGAGAGAGACAGAGAGAGAGAGAGAGAGAGAGAGAGAGAGAGAGAGAGAGAGAGAGAGAGAGAGAGAGAGAGAGAACAAGGTGAGTTGACTAGGAAGGGATGATATCTAAAAATGAAACTAAGGGGTGAGAGAGGAATATATTTGGAGGAGGAAGGGAGAAATGGAATGGGACAGGTTATGTCTCATAAATGATACAAGAAAAAGTTTTTTCAATGGAGGGGAAAAGGAGACAGGGGAGGGGGAAAAAGTGAATCTTAGTCTCATCAAATTCTGCTTAAGGAAGGAATAACACGCACAATTGTTATGAAAAGCTATCTTACACAATAGGAAAGTAGGGGAGATAGGATAAGTGGGGTAGGGGGATAACAGAAGGAAGGTAAGAGGGAGGGGAGAGTAATGAGAGGTAAACACTTTTGGGGAGGGACAGGTCCAAAGAGAGAACAGAATAAATTGGTGGCAGGATGGGATGGAGGGAAATATAGTTAATTGTACACAACGTGATTATTGTGGAAGTCTTTTGCAAAACTACAAATATATAGCATATTTTGAATTGCTTGCCTTCTTAGTGGGGATGGGTGGGGAGAGAGGAAGGGAGAGAAGTTGTAACTTATAGATTTAGGAATGAATGTTTAGAATTGCTTTTTCATGTAACCTGGAAAAAAAAATACAAGCAGTGGGACATAGAAATCTATCTTGCCCTATAATAAAAGAGAGATGATGGGGATAAGGGAAAGGAGTGGTGTGATAGAAGAGAGGGCAGGTTGTGGCAAAGGGTATTCAGAATGCATGTTGTTTTGGGGTGGGGGGAGGGGAGATGGGGAGAAAATTTGGAACCCAAAATTTTGTGGAAATGAATGTTAGAAACTAAAAATATATAAATGAATATAAAAAAAGAACAGTGCTCTAAATCCCTATTGATTAAACGAAAAGCCAATTAAAACAATTCTGAGATATCATCTCATATCTATCTGATTAGTTAACATAACAGAGAAATGATAAATGCTAGTGGAGACATGGGAAAACGGGGTCCTTACATTCTTTGATGAACCTCTGATCACATTTTTGGGGACTTTCCTTTTAGTGATGTAAATTTTAATGCACCCATGACTTAGGAACTTGTGCTACTCGTTTTTGAATCGTTCCATAATCACTGCATAGGGCGTTCATGCAAAATACTAGACCCTTTCGATATGAGTATAAATAGAACACACAGCCTGTCAGTTATCTCTCACTTTGTATAAGAGCAGCTCATCTCCTTTCCTGCTCAGGTATTTCCTTGATACTCTCTTTACCAGTGTTTTTTCACACATTTTTCATTGACAATATATTAAAGCCTACTTAGGCAACAGTCAGGAAACATTTGCTAAGAATCTACTGCATTCCTGAAATCATGCTAAGTGTTTGAAATACAAAAAGAGATAGTTAATCATTCCTGCCCTCAAGGAGTTCATATCTAATGTGGAAAGGAATACTCAAACCACTATGTGTAAATGAATTATATACATGATAAACAGGAAATACTTATGGGAAGGTGCTAAAATTATATGAGGTTGCTTGCTTAAGACTTCTCAGAAAATGTGACTGTAGTTGAAAGTTAAAGGAAGTCAGAGAAGCTAATACGTGGAAATGAGAGAGAACATTCCAGGCACAGGAGACAACTAGAGAAAGTGTTTGCATCCTAGAGAAAAGGGCCTTTTGTTCATGACACAGTATGGAAGACAATTTCACTGGATCAAAGAATGTGCGACAGGAAGCAAGATGTAAGAATACCATAAAGGTGAGAGAGTCCTAGATGATGAAAGGCTTTGAATGTCAAATATATTTGACATTTAATCTTGTAGATATTAGAGACCTTACTGGAGTTTATCGAGCAGAAAGGGTAACATGACTGGCACTACACTTTAAGAAAATAACTTTGGTAATTGAATGGAGGATGTTTTGAAGTGGGGAGAGACTTGAGGCAAGTATATCCATCAGGAGAGTATTACAGCAATCCAGTTATGAGGTAATGAGGACCCACATCAAAGCAGTGGCACTAATAGAGAAGAGATGTTGAAAGGCTAATACACCAGGTGTGGGCAAAAGATTGGATATTGGGATATCGAAATCTATATCCAAATGATGAGGAGTTAAGCATGAAACCAAAGTGGAGGATCTGAGAGACTGGGAAGATTTTCTGGATCTCTACAGTAATTTAGAACGCAGAAGAGGGGAGAGTTTAGGGGGAAAGTTAATGAGTTCAGTTTTGGAAATGTTGAGGTGAAGATGTCTTATTGACTTTCAGTTTGAGATGTCTGAAAGTTAATTCGAGATTTGAGATTGGAGGTCAGCAGACAAGTAAGGGAAGGGTAGTGAAATTTCAGAACCATCAGCAAGGATGGCATTTAAATCCATGGGAACTGAGATCACTAAGCAGTATGGCAGTAGGAAAGAAAAGAGCCTTCGACAAAACTCTATGGGATATCTTTGGTTAGAAGGAGTGATCTGAATTAGTATCCAGAAAAAGAGACTAAAAAGAGGAGAAATTAGAGAGAAAGGTTTTTTTTCTGGATATATAAATTTATTTGTTTAACTTTTTCTTTACATTTATTTTCACAAAATTTTGGGTTCCAAATTTTCTCCTCATTTGTCCCATCCCCCCACCCCAATACACCAAGCATTCTAATTTCCCCTATCACCAATCTGCCCTCTCTCCTATCATCCCTCCCTTCCCTTGTCCCCATCTTCTCTTTTGTCCTGTAGGGCCAGATAACTTTCTATTCCCCACTACTTGTATTTCTTATTTCCTAGTAGCAAGAACAATACTCAAGATGGTGGAGTAGAAAGATGCACGTATGTGATCTCCGAACCCACAGCCCATAGATTTAATGTAAGAAGAGCTCCCCATAAATTCTGGATCACTGCAGGGTGTGCAGAAACATAGTGGAAGAGATTTCTGATCCAGAGAGCCCTGGAGAGACGTCCCCAGGGTCCGTCGTGCTCCGGAAAGAGGACTCCAACCCAGCGCTGCCCTGGCCGTGGCCCCAGAGAAGCTGATCCGGGCAGGCTTCAGGGACAGAAGCTCCAGTGGCCGGGAAGGTCCCTCCGCCCACAAACGCTACAGGTCAGTGAGAGAGACGGCTGGGCTGGACGAGAGGGGAGCGGGGTGTCTCCGTGACTCGGGCCCCCTTGGGAGGAAGCGGGGGAGGCAGAGGCAGGGACAGGAAGCGGCAGAGGCAGAGGTGGGGGTGGCAGCGGAGGCAGTGGTGGCGTGGCCACGGCGGCCGGGACTCCCCCAGCAGCAGGCAGGATCTTCATTGCTGAAAACCTCTGCATAAACCACCTGAAGGACCTGAGCCTGGGAGATGGCCCTGCCCCAACCACTCCATTTCTGAAGGTCTCTGCATAAAGCCCCTGAGGGAACTGAGCCTGGGAGGTGGCCCTGCCCCCGCCCCAGCACCAGAACTAAAGGTCACATTGAATAGCAGTTGTGCCTGCCTCACAAAGCTCATTTGATTCTCAGACCCCAAGCACTAGCTGGGCTGATCTAGGCGGGGGTGGACAGGAATCTCAGAAGTCAAGTAACTGGCTGGGAAAATGCCTAAAAAAGAGAAGAAAAATAAGACTATAGAGAGTTTTTTTGAACAGATGCAAATTATCCTGACTTTCGGATCTGACAATGACGAGGACATATTCTTGCTATCAGGGAAAGACATGGAGGGGGGGGCCTCGGTACCCCACACATCCCAGGGGGATGTTGGGTGGGCTCAGGCCTTGGAAGAGCTCAAAAAGGATTTTGAAAAGCAAGTTAGACAGGTGGAGGAAAAACTGGGAAGAGAAATGAGAGGGATTTTTTTATTTTATTTTTTATTTTTTTCTTTTTATTTTATTTATTTAATTAATTTTTTACATTCATTTTCACAAATTTTGGGGTTCCAAATTTTCTCCCCTTTTATCCCCTCCCCTCACCCCAATATCCCAAGCAATCTAATTTTCCCTATCTCCAATCTGCCCTCTCTTCTGTCATCACTCCCTTCTCTTGTCTCCATCTTCTCTTTTCTCCTGTAGGGCCAGATGACTTTCTATTCCTCATTAACTGTATGTCTTCTTTCCTAGTTGCAACAACAATACTAAACAGTTGTTCCTAAAACTTTGAGTTCCAGATTCTCCCCATCCCTCCCTCCCCACCCATTCCCTTTGGGAAGGCAGGCAATTCAATATAGGCCATATCTGTGTAGTTTTGCAAATGACCTCCCTGATAGGCGTGTTGTGTAAGACTAACTGGATTACCATCCCTCCTAACCTGCCCTTCATTGTTTCTCTTCTGTCTCTTGATCCTGTTCCTCCCCAAGTGTTGACTTCAAATTGCTCCCTCCTCCCTTTGCCCTCCCCTCCATCATCCACCCCCTTGCAATATCTCCTTCTCCCCAACTTTCTTATACTGTAAGATAGGTTTTCATACCAAAATGAGTGTGCATTTCACTCCTTCGTTTAGTCAAATGTGGTGAGGGTAAACTTCTTGTTTTTTTTTCTCAGCTCTCATCTTTTTCCCTCCACTAAAAAGTCTCCTGCTTGCCTCTTCTGTGAGAGACAATTTGCCCCATTCCATTTCACCCTCTCTACTCCCAGTACATTTCTCTTATACGTTTACCTTAATTTTTTAAAGATATGATCCCATCCTATTCAATTCACTCTGTGCTCTCTGTCTCTTTGTGTGCGTGCATGTGTGTGCTCACAGGTGTGCGTGCATGTGTGCGTGTGTGTGTATGTGTGTGTGTAATCCCACCAACTACCCAGATACTGAAAAGTTTCAAGAGTTACAAATATTGTCTTTCCATGTAGGAATGTAAACAGTTCAACTTTAGTAAGTCCCTTATGACTTCTCTTTGCTCTTTGCTTTTTCATGCTTCTTCTCTTTCTTGTGTTTGAAAGTCAAATTTTCTTTTCAGCTCTGGTCTTTTCATCAAGAATGCTTGAAAGTCCTCTGTTTCATTGAAAGATCATTTTTTTTCCCCTTAAGTATTATACTCGGTTTTGCTGGGTAGGTGATTCTTGGTTTTAGTCCTAGTTCCTTTGACTTCTGGAATATCCTATTCCACGCCCTTCTACCCCTTAATGTAGAAGCTGCTAGATATTGTGTTATCCTGATTGCATTTCTACAATATTGTAACTGTTTCTTTCTTCGTGCTTGCAATATTTTCTCCTTGACCAGGGAATTCTGGAATTTGGCCACAATGGTCCTAGAAGTTTCTCTTTTTGGATCTCTTTCTGGTGATGATAGATGAATTCTTGAATATTTATTTTGCCCTCTGGTTCTAGAATATCAGGGCAGTTTTCCTTGATAATTTCATGAAAGATGATGACTAGGCTCTTTTTTTGATCATGGCTTTCAGATAGTCCCATAATTTTTAAATTGTCTCTTTGTCAGATCAGTTGTTTTTCCCATGAGATATTTCACATTCTCTTCCATTTCTTCATTCTTTTGGTTTTGTTTGGTGATTTCTTGGTTTCTCAGAAAGTCATTAGCCTCTATCTGTTCCATTCTAATTTTGAGAGAACTATTTCCTTCAGTGAGCTTTTGAACGTCTTTTTCCATTTGGCTAATTCTGCTTTTGAAAGCATTCTTCTCCTCATTGGCTTTTTGCACCTCTTTTGCCAATTGAGTGAGCCTATTTTTCAAGGTGTTATTTTCTTCAGCATTTTTTTGGGTCTCCTTTAGCAAGGTATTGACCCGTTTTTCATGCTTTTCTTGCATCTCTCTCATTTCTCTTCCCAGTTTTTCCTCCACCTGTCTAACTTGATTTTCAAAATCCTTTTTGAGCTCTTCCATGACCTAAGCCCATTAGATATCTATTTTGGATATTTGGGGTACAAAGGCCTTGACTTCTATGTCTTTTCCTGATCGTAAGCATTGTTCTTCCTCATCAGAAAGGAAAGGAGGAAACATCTGTTCATCAAGGAAGTAACCTTCTGTGGTCTTATTTTTTTTCCCCTTTTCTGGCCATTTTCCCAGCCAGTGACTTCTGATATTCCTCTCCCCCCCTGCCTCACCAGTGCTTGGGGTCTCAGATTCAAATGCTGCTTCTCAGCCTCAGGGTTTTCAACAGGGTGAGGGGCTTCTATTCAGTATGAGATTAAGTACTGCTTCTCAGGTGGGGGCAGGGCTGCCTCCCAGGCTCAGTTCCCTCAGGGGGTTTATGCAGAGACCTTCAGGAATAACCCCTGAGCCAGGGAAGGAACTCTGCCCTGCTTACGGTGCCCGACAGACCTTTGGAGTCAGTTTTTCAGGGCTCTCTGGAGCGGAAATCTCCTCCACTCTGCTGCTGCGCAGGTTTCACTGCTCCAGAACCCGTTGGGAGTTCTTTGCATAGGTAATTTATGGACTGTGGGTTCGGAGCTAGCATATGTGATTCTTTCTACTCCGCCATCTTGGCTCCTCCCCCAGAGAGAATGTTTTCCTGAAAATCTAGAGAGAAAAGAGTACCAAGGAAGAAAGGGTGGTCAGCAGTTTGAGAGAGGTATGGAGAAAAGGCTACTGTATGTGGCAATTAAGATATAATTGGCAATTTGGATAAAGCATTTTTGATGGAATGATGAGGTTGAAGACCAGACTGTGCCAGGTCATGCCAACTATTCATGTCCCCATTACTGGGCTGACCTGCAAACTCAGTCCTTTGAAAATTGGTATTCTATGTTTTTTAATGGTGTAGCATAATTAGAAGAAAATGGTATTTAAAATTTGTTCTGGAATAATGCATTGCACTTAGAGATAAAGTAGTTCACAATATCAATTCCACCTCTCAAAATTCATCACACATCAGGACAACAAATGGAAACCTTTAATAGATTATTTTTAATTGGAATTAGAAATTCTGGATTTGAACCCCACCTCTGTACTATGTGATGCAAAACTTGGGTGGGCACCATTTATTGAATGATGACATTAGATTACTTTTCAAAATTTCTTCAAGCTCCAAATTTTGTGATGGGACATGCTCAGTTTCCAAATTATTCAAATACCCCAAAGAGTAATTTTTTTCTTTTTTGGGTACTTCAGTCATGACTGTTATGGCTTGGCCTTTTATACATAAAACAAAATAGCCACATGGCTTTAGGAGAAAATTTCATAGACACTTAATCAGGAAGGTGTTAAGGTAGGAACTGTGAAACTTGTGTCTTCTTTCTCTTTCAGAGAGATGCAAAATAGCTTAGAAAATATAATTTACCATTCGCACACAGTTAGAACCTGGGAAACTCAATCTTGTGGAGATTAACAGAAAAATGTATATAACAGATTGCCTTTTTATGGTGGCAAAAATGTAGTTTTCATATTCTTATAGCTTAAAAATAGTTGACCATATTTTTCTTAAGCTTTAGCAGAAAATCACCTTGGGACTAAAAGGAAGCATAGAAAGCTTAAGCTGAGAAAAGAAATTTTTTTCTGACATTTATGAGCCAGTGAAAATAGGAAATCATAAAGATAAATGTCCTGCAATATCATTTGCTATCTCAAATATGCATCCAAACATAGATATGTGTGATATATATGTCCATAGTCACACATAAAATGGTGTAACTCATTTACCATGAATCCCCAAGTCTCCACTAGTAGAAAATTACATTCAGTGAAAATGCTTTAAACACAAATTGGAGAAGTCATTAAGGCTAGTGCAAATGGTTTCTGTGACCAGTAAACTGACATCACATACGCACACACACACACACACACAGAGTATGGATTTATACGTGTGTATACACATACTTATAGGTATATGTATCCAACAAAAGTGTGATCTAAATTCATGCTTCTGACAGCATTTACATGAGATTAATTGATCAAATTAGAACTGAAAACTCCAAATTAATGTCATTAGTCTGCCTCATGTATATAACAGGGCATGCACTATTGAAAAGCAGTTTTCCCTATTTGGTTAGTGGATTGTACATTCTTGTGTGTGAGGAAATTAAGAAATCAGATAACAGAAAAGAGGCACATTATATGTAGCAAATGTCACTTTTTGTAACTATATTCAGTGTGGAGTAGCAGAAAAAATGTTACACTTGGAGTCAGATGGATCAGATTCAAGTTACTGTCCTGTAACTAGTTCTGTGAGTGTAGTAAGTCATTTAATCTCTCTAGGATTTTAATTCCTTTTCTATAAAATAGGAATAATAATTTGTACTAGTTACTCAGAAGATGGCTATGAAGAAAGGAAATCTCGAAGGAAAGAGCTAACTCCATGGTAATTCTGATGTCACTAATTCTGTACATTTTATAAATACATATAAATGATATTAGCAGTAATAATAATAATAGTTATAATACCACACAGTTACTAAAGCCATGTAATCTTGCCCTTCTATTTTTAATCACATGATGTTTTTTGGCTAGGAAGACAAGCTAAAATTAAAAAGTTAGGCCACTTAGTTATCCTTCGAAATGCCACCTCCCCCCCAACCCTGTCCTTGTCCAAAGTCATCACCAACCCTGGCCAATGGTGGACATTATAATACAACCATTACTCCTATGTTATTTGTCTAATCAAATTGTATTCAAGTTTGAATGTGTGATAGTAACATATAGGATGGCCTAAAATAGTTTTCTGGAGAATGCATTAAAATTTGTTACTATAACTTCTCACTCTATGCACAATTTATGTGACTAATGTCCTGCAATTCATTTGATTCAATTCACAAAAAAAAGAGATATTAAAGAAATATCCCACATTCAATATTTGATGTCTTAATCTCATATTATGTCATTTCAAGAAAAAAACAAAACTAGTCATTACCAATAACTGGCTTACCTGTGCTTACTTATATGCCTCTTTAATGGCCTTTAGACTATTTGAAATTTGGATTCTTTGGATACTGTTGTTTCCTGGTTCTCAGTCATATTCCATTACTGGCAAGATGTTAATATTATAAAGATGGATTTCTATATTTAGGACATTTAAAATTTCTCAAAAGATTATACAATTTGTAAAATATAATCTAATGTGATCTCTTCTTCCCTTTCAGCTCTGCCCCTAAGGGATTGCCCATTGCACTAAAGGAACATGTACTCATGAACTATTTCAATTTACTACCTATGCAACTGTGTGTCTGGGTAACAGATAGTCTTCATATTTTGATAGAGGCAATTTATTTTTAATGGGAAATGTATACTATAAATATTATATTATGATACCAAACAACTCATGCCAGAGGCACCTCTAGGTGGTAAGGGAGAAATGACTATGTATAACCAGCTATTATCATGCTACTGTAGTTAAGGACTGGGAAGAATAGTGAAAGAGGAGGAGAAAGAAAAGGAGGAAGTTGGTGACTTTAAATTACTTTTGATAGAATGCATGAACTTCAGCTACTGTAAATTGGAGGGTCTGGACTCCTCCCTGCTTACTATAAGAAACTGACAAGATTTTTTTGGCAGAATTTTGGTCAGCACCATAAACTACTTCCGTTAGCCACAATTTTGGGAGAGTGTGGCGAGTGTGCCCTTCCCCTGTCCAGTGTGTTTTGGCAGACTGACTACACTTAAGTGGCCATGGATCTTATTAGTCTTTGTAGCTTTTTCGAGCTTAATATAATCAGTACAATCTAATTTCAACACAGAAACATCTGAGGAACCTCAACATCTTGCATGTGATTTCTCTTCTATTTGTGATCCCTGCAGACTGTAAGCATTCCAGTCATGCCCTGCCATTGAATGATTAGCTCTGTTCTTTAATTTGCATGCGAATTCAGTACAAGCTTAATACATGATTTGAAAAAGTCGTTTTGGAGGAGAGTCCTTAAGGATACATTTTACTCTATAAAAATAATTGCTTTAAAAGCATATCAACAAATAATAAATAAATTGGGTTCTATATACATGTATCTCTGTCATGTTTGTGACTATGAAAATATGTTTATCTTTTCCACAAAGAAAAAAAGCTTAGCCTTGAGGCCATGGGAGAAGTGTCCTATGTTAATGTTTACTATACTTGCCTTGAAATGAGTTAATTCTTGGAATTCATCCAGAGTAGAGGATCTTAATGTGATGAGAGCAGCATGATACCCACAGTCTTTTTTTTTTTTACATTTTCTGTAGTAATCTTTGGCGTATGCTTGGATATAGCTAAGTCAGTGTGTATGAAGGAGGACTCTAGTTTGGAGAGGATAGTCTTCTCCTCCTTGTCCTTAATGATGAAACCATCACATTCAGAACAAACATATAAGACACCTTCAAGAGACATAAATTTGTACTGGATCTCTCCTGCCTTTCCCATTACATTATTTTGTTCCAACAGAATTTTTAATGTTCAGATTTGTAAAAAGTTGCCTCAAGGGAAAAAAAGGAAATATGTTAAGAAACAAAAATGATATATGAATCCATCTCATTCTCTTTTTGTTAAGCAGACCATTCTCACAATGATTTCAAAAAGATTAGAAAGTAGGCATATGGAATAGTCTATTTTTTCTTTTTCAAATTTTGATGTCTCTCCATTTTGGAATATTTTGAAAATGATTTCTTCAGTGATTTCAAAATTGTAACTGAAAGCATGGATTTGTTCTGGATGTACTTGATTTCATCAATAAAGTATTTAAGAACCTACCATGTGTAGTGCTTCATGATTTGCAGTGGAAATGCTTTTCCTTATTTTATCTTCTTTCAGTGACATTTTACATTCTCTCTGTCATTTATATAGTCCTGAAACATTCCTGTAACCACTGATTTAAAAGCAATTTCTTTCTTCTTACTCTAATTAATGTCTAATTAATGAGTTTATTTGGAATTAAATTTGGTGTTTGGTATGACATTGGTATGAGTTTGGTACATTGATCTAAGTGTAATTTCTTCCAGAATATTTTTCTTTTTTTCCCAAGAGCTTTTGTATTGTTTGTTTGTTTCATCTTGGTCGAATTATGAATTAAAGGAGCCACTAAATAGAATTTTTGTTCATTAAATATGATGTTTTTGTGCTCATTTGCTTCAGTAAGTTGTGTCACTATTTGGCTTCACTGATAATCACCACCAAATTGCTGTGATTAACACTTTATAGTAAAATTCTAGACATAGTTATGCTAGAACACTTTTTTCTTACTTTTTATCATTATTCCTCTTGACTTTTGGTTACTAGAAATGTTGCTATTTTAATCTAGCTTTGTAAAATAATATTTTGTATATTGTATATATTATATATATACACAATATTACATATATTGTATATACACATACTGTATATATAATACAGATATTGTATATATGCAATATATGTAATATTGTATGTTGTACCAAATATAATTGGTATTACAGTGAATATTGTATCAAGTTAGGTACTATTGTCATTTATATTATATTTGCTTAGCCTATAGATTAGCAATTAATATTTCTATCTAAAGCTGTCTTCATTTCCAGAACAACAAAACAGAAAAGAATGTTCTGTAGTAGTATTTAAGTGTGTTTGTGTTTGTGAGCATGAGTATGTGTGTGTTTCCTGATAGGAAGTACTTTTTTACTCTTCCTTCTATGTTTTATTAGTAATATATAAATGTTGATAATATATATGTATTTATTTTATATGTAGCTACTTGAATGAAGATTTGAATTATTTCAATAAATTTTAGTTGACTTCATAAGGTAATCTTTATACACCATCATAAAATTTGCCAAAGGGGATAATTTTGTTTCTTCTTTGCCTATGCATATTCATTCGACTTTTTACTTATTGCTGTAGCTAGTGTTTCTAGTATTATATCAAACATTAAGGGTGATAGTTGGCATTCTTGATTTACCTTTGATATTATTGGAAAAGAATGCTATTATCACTATTTCACACAATATTGGTAGTTGGTGTTAAAGAGAAACAATTTCATGCAATAAATGTATATTTCTATCAATGTTTTCTTGTTTTTTGATTCAGAACAATTATGTATATTAAAAGATTTTTCTTAATCTGTTAATATCATAACATTTTCCTGATTTTTTTTATTGTCAATTGCTCTTTGGTAGTCAAGACAATGTAATAAAAATAACAATTCTACTTAAGTTAATTTATTTACTCACTAACATCCTAATCACACTGTCAAAAATTATTGTATAGAACTATAAAAATCATGAAATTCATCTGGAATAAAAAAATATCAAGGACATCAAATGAATCAATGGAAAATGTGAACGAAAGTAATATAGCCATACCACATTTCAAACTGTATTACAAAGTAGTAATTATGAAAATAATCTAGTACTGATTAAGCAACAGAATGATGGATCAGTGGGATATACTAGGCAAACAAGACACAGTAGTAAATTACCATAATAATATAGTATAGGATAAACACAAATATCCTAGCTTCTGGAACAAAAACTCATTATTTCAGAAAACTGCTGAGAAAACAGGAAAAGAGTTGGAGGAAAACACATATACATCCAACATCTCACACCAGCTACAAAGATAAGGTCATAATGGGTACATGATTTACAAAAAAAAAGGTGATACCATAAACAAATGAGGAGATCATGGCTTAGTTTATTTGTCAAATCTTTTCACAAGTGAAATATTTAAGAGCAAGGAAAATACAAAGGGCATTGCAAAATGTAAAATAGAGTGTTTGATTACATTATTATTTTTTTAATTTACACAAAAATTAGTGCAACCAAAATTAAAAGAATATCAGAAAACTGAGGGGAAATTTGCAACAACTGTTTCTCATAAAGGCTTCATTTCAAAGTTACATAGAGATCTGAGTGAAATTTATAAACATAGAAGTCATTTCCTGATTTATAAATGGTCAAAGGGTATGAACAGGAAATTTCCAGACAAAGAAATCAAACTTATTTACACTCATAAGAAAAATCATCTAAGTAACTATTGATTAGAGAAATGCAAATTCAAACAACTCTGAAGTACCAGTGCTCACCTTTCAGATTGGCTACTATGAAAGAAAAGGAAAATGATGAATCTTGGAGGGGATGTGGGAAAACTGGGAGACTAATTCACTGTTGGTGGAACCTTGAACTGATCCAGGAATTCTGGAGAACAATTCAGAATTATGCCCAAAAGACTCTAAAACTGTGCATACCCTTGGATCCTGAAATAGCACTGATATAACCATATCCCAAAGATATAAAAAAGAAAAAAAAAGAATTTTTGTACAAAAAATGGATAACATTTCTTTTTGTGATGGCAAAGAATTGGAAATTAAAAAGATGCCTGGCAACTGGGGAATCACTGAACAACCTGTGGTATACAAATACAATGAAACACTATTGTGCAATAAGAAATGATGAAGAGGGTGATTTCACAAAAATATTATAAAGACTTACGTGAACTGATGAAAAGTGAAGTGAGCAGAATCAGAACATTGTACACAGTAACGTCAATACTGTGTGATGAAGAACTATGAATGACTTACCTATTCTCAGCAATATAATAATCCAAGACAATCCCAAAGGACTAATGATAAAGCATACTATCTCCTTCTAGAGAGAGAGAAAAAAAACTGATATTGTTTCAATACAGACTGAAGCATACGTTTTTCAATTTTTATTATTTTTTCTTTTATTCAAGTCATATAAAATGATAAATATGGAAAAATTTTAAATGATTGCACATGAAAAAACTAAATAGGGTTGCTTGCCATCTCGGAGAAGGGAAAGATGTGGGAAGAATAGAATTAGAAAGTCAAAACTAAAAAAAAAAAGGAAAAATTGTTTTAACTTTCAATTGGGGAAAATAATACATTATTATTTAAGGAAAATGTATTTGGAAACTACATAAGATGATCCTAAAGAATGAGTGCGTAAAAGAAAAATATCCTAGACACAATCAATAATTTCATCAAAGACAATGAGAATAATAAGACATCTTTTCACTGTGTGTTCCAAGATCTGTTTTGGGTCAATGTGTTATAGGTGTTCCTGGATGAGAAAGGGAGAGGGATGAGTCTCTACTGCTTACTCCACCATCTTGGCTTCCAGAAGTTAAAAATAAAATTATATTAAACTTAAAAAAAACAACAATAACATTTTGCTCAAATTGCATACAATTAAATTTGAAGTACAGAAGAAACTTGGGAAACAATCTTTACAGCAATTGTCTCTTATAAAGGTGTAAGTTCTTAAATATGTAGCAAACAGAATCAAATTTATGAAAATACAAGTCATTACCCAATAAATAAATGGTCAAAATACATAAACAATTTTCAGATGAAGTAATCAAAGCAATCTATAATTACACAAAAAATACTCTAAACCATTATTGATTAGAGAAATGCAAATGAAAATAACTCTGAGTTACCACATCACACCTAACAGACTAATATGACAGAAAAATAAAATGATAAATGTTGGATATATGGGAAAATTGGAACAATAAGGAACTATTGCTGGGGTTATGAACTGATCTAATTATTATGAAATACCATTTGAAACTCTGCCCAAAGGGCAATCAAACTGTATTCCCGTTAAACCAGCAATACCACTAGTAGATCTGCACCCCAAAGACAACATGGCAAAGGCAAAATGATGCAAATCTATAAAAATAAATTTATATTAATTCTTTGGGTTGTGTCAAAGATTTGGAAATTAAGGGGATGCCCATCAATTGAGGAATTATGAACAAAATGAAATGGACAAATGTGATGGAAAGATACTGGACTATAATAAATGATGAGTGGATTGATTTCCATAAAGAAAACCTTAAAAGACTTACTAAACTGATGCAAGATGAAGTGAGAAGAACCAGAAGAACAGTGTAACAGTAACAGGTACATTTTAATGATGATTAACAATAATTAACTTAGCTCTTCTCAGGAACACAGTGATTGAAGACATTTGTAAAAGCATCATGATGAAAATTGCTGTCTACATCCAAAGAAAGAACTGATGGACTCTGAATGCATATCAAAGCATACTATTTTCAATTCTTTTTTTTCCAGTTTTTCTTTTGTTCTGCTTCCTCTTTTACGATATGGCTAATATATAACTAATATGGAAATATGTTGTCAAGGGGAAAGAGCTAAGATGGTGGAGTATAAAGATTCACATTTGCTAGCTCCCAACCCACAGCCCATAAAATACCTGTAAAGAAGAACTCCCAACAAATTCTGGAGCAGCAGAAGTCACACAGCAACAGAGTGGAGGAGATTTCTGTTCCAGAGAGACCTGAAAAACTGACACCAAAGGTTTTTCATGCACTGGAGCCAGAGCAGAACCCAGCCCTGCCTTGAACCCACGGCATCGAGAGGAGCAGATCTGAGCAGTCTTCAGGGAGAGAATCTCCAGCGGCCACAAAGGTCCCTCCGCCCACAGGCACAAAGGTCAGTGAGAGAGTCTTTATGGCTGGCAAAGAGGGGAGCGGGGTGGTTCCATAACTCAGGCCCCCTCGGGAGGCAGCAGCAGAGGCAGCAGTGTAAAGGAACTCCCAAAGCAGACAGGAGCTCGGATAAATTGTTGAAGGTCTCTGCATAAACCCCCTGAGGGAACTGAGTCCTGTGAGGTGGCCCTGCCCCGACCCAAGCACCAGAACTTAATCTCACACTGAATAGCAGCCCTACCAAAACCTGAGCTCCTGAATTTAATCTTACACTGAATAGCAGTCCTGCCACCGCTGAAAGCCCTGAGGCTAGGAAGCAGCATTTGAATCTCAGATGCCAAGCACTATCTGGGCAGATCTGGAGGCGAGGTGGATGTGGAAAGGAAGCTCAGAAGTCAAGTAATTGGTGGGGGAAATGCCCAGAAAAGGGGGAAAATAAGAAGACCATAGAAGGTTACTTTCTTGGTGAACAGATATTTTCTCCTTTCCTTTCTGATGAAGAAGAACATGCTTACTATCAGGGAAAGACATAGAAATCAAGGTTTCTGAATCCCAAACACCCAAAATAAATATTCAATGGGATCAGGCCATGGAAGAGCTAAAAAAGGATTTTGAAAATCAAGTTAGACAGGTGGAGGAAAAACTGGGAAGAGAAATCAGAGAGATGCAAGAAAAGCATGAAAAGCAGGTCAACACCTTGCTAAAGGAGACCCCCAAAAAATGCTGAAGAAAATAACACCATGAAAAATAGACTAACTCAATTGCAAAAGAGGTTGAAGAAAGCAATGAGGAGAAGAAAGCTTTCAAAAGCACAATTGGCCAAATGGAAAAGGTGGTTCAAAAGCTTACTGAAGAAAATAGTTCTCTCAAAATTAGAATGGAACAGATGGAGGCTAATGACTTTCTGAGAAACCAAGAAATCATAAAACAAAACCAAAAGATGAAAAAATTGAAGACAATGTGAAATATCTCATTGGAAAAACAGCTGACCTGGAAAATAGATCCAGAAGAGACAATTTAAAAATTATGGGACTACCTGAAAGTCATGATCAAAAAAAGGGCCTAGACATCATCTTTCATGAAATTATCAAGCAAAACTGCCCTCATATTCTAGAACCAGAGGGAAAAATAAATATTGAAGGAATCCATCGATCACCAACTGAAAGAGATCCAAAAAAAGAAATTCTTAGGAACATTGTGGCCAAATTCCAGAACTCTCAACTCAAGGAGAAAATATTGTAGGTAGCTAGAAAGAAACAATTCCAGTATTGTGGAAATGCAATCCGGATAACACAAGCTCTAGCATCTTCTACATTAAGGGATCAAAGGGAGTGGAATGGGATATTCCAAAAGTCAAAGGACCTAGGACTCAAACCAAGAATCACCTACCCAGCAAAACTGAGCATAATACTTCATGGGAAAATATGGTCTTTCAGTGCAATAGAGTACTTTCAAGCATTCTTGATGAAAAGACCAGAGCTGAGAAGAAAATATGACTTTTAAACACAAGAATGAAAAGAAGTATGAAAAGGTAAACAGTCAAGAGAAGTCATAAGGGACTTACTAAAGTTGAACTGTTCACATTCCTACATGGAAAGATAATATTTGTAACTCTTGAAACTTTTCAGTATCTGGGTAGTTCCTGGGATTACACACACACACACACACACACACACACACACATACACATGTTCATGCACACACAGAGACAGAGAGCACAGAGTGAGTTCAATAGGATGGGATCATATCTTTAAAAAAATGAAGTTAAGCAGTGAGAAAGAAATGTATTGGGAGGAGAGAGGGAGAAATGGAATGGGGCAAATTATCTCTCAGAAGAGGCAGGCAGGAGACTTTTTAATGGATAGAAAAAGAGGGAAGCTGAGAGAAAAACAAGAAGTTTGCTCTCATCAATTCAACTAAAGGAAGGAATAAAATGCACCCTCATTTTGGTATGAAAGCCTATCTTATAATACAGGAAAGTGGGAGAGAAGGCGATAAGCAGGTTGGGGGGATGATGGAAGGGAGGGTAATGGGAGGAGGGAGCATTTTGAAATCAACCCTTTTGGGGAGAGACAGAAACAAAAGAGAGAATAGAAGCAATGGGGGGCAGGATAGGATGGAGGGAAATACAGTTCGTCTTACAGAACACGACTATTATGGAAGTCATTTGCAAAATTACACAGATATGGCCCATGTTGAATTGCCTGCCTTCCCAAAGGGAATTGGTGGGGAGGGAGGGATGGGGAGAAGTTGGAACTCAAAGTTTTAGGAACAACTGTTGAGTATTGTTCTTGCTACTAGGAAATAAGAAATACAGGTAATAGGAATGGAAAGTTATCTGGCCCTACAGGACAAAAGAGAAGATGGGGACAAGGGAAGGGAAGGATGATAGAAGAGGGGGCAGATTGGTGATAGGAGAAATTAGAATGCTTGGTGTTTTGGGGTGGGGAGATGGTACAAATGGGGAGAAAATTTGGAACCCAAAGTTTTGTGAAAATGAACATAAAAAGTTAAATAAATTTATTATAAAAATTAAAAAAAAGAAATGTTTTATATGACTGCATGTGTGTTTGTGTATGTGCATAGTTGCTTATCATGTTAGGGAGAAAATAGAAGATGGAGGCTGAAAATTTAGAAGTCAAAATTTTATGAAAAATGAATGCTGAAATTGTTTCTATGTGTAATTGGAAAATATAATCTAAAAGAAAAAACTTTGAGATTTAATTAATTTTATTTTACTCTATGAATTGGGAATATATGGTATATTGTGAAATAATTAATTTATTAATTTTTAAATAAATGATAAATGAAGTGTTGGATAAACATATTCTGTATAAATGGATACTCAAAAGGAATTGAAGAATTGTATCCACATTATGTTCTCTTTACATTAAGTAAAACGACAATGTTCATATAACTTAAAGATAAATCATAAAATGTATTAACTCCTATTTTTTCACAAATGAACATATCTCAAAATATGAAAATACATGATGACAACATGTGATATTGGAAAGAATCTTGTATGAGAAATCAGAAAACCTGTGTTCTGTTTTTCTCTTCTTACTCTATAGAGAGCAGAGAAGCCTCTGTGGAATAATTCAGGTTCCCAATTTGTAAAAAAAAAAAAAAAAAAGGCAGTCGAACTAAATACTATCACAATTTTTTTCCAGCTCCAAAACTCCTTAATTCTCTATGAATCAAAGTAACTACAGGTAAAACATAGGACTTTGTTTTCTTCTCCTGGGGGTTTGAAAAATATATATTGGTCTTTTATAAATTCTGTACACTTATGATTTCCATGACAATTTATTTTTATAAATGTTGATTTATGTTTTTATTTATAATATTCAACATTCATTTTCTCAAAATTTTTAGTTCCAAATTTTGTCCTCGTCTCTCTCCTCCCCCACTCCAAAACGTCTTGCATTCTGATTACCCCTTCCACTAATCTGCCCTCCCTTATATCTCACCCCTTCCTTCCCATAACTCCATCTTCTCTCTTTTCTTGGAGGGCAAGATAGATTTCCATCCTCCATTACCTGTATTCATTATTTCCCAATTGCATGCAAAAACAATTCACAATATTCGTTCCTATAACTTTCTGTGCCAACTTCTTTCCCTTCCTCCCTCCCTCCCCATCGCTTTTGAGAAGGCAGGCAATTCCATATAGGCTATATATGGGTAATTTTGCAAAAGACTTCCATAATAGTCATTTTGTTTAAGACTAGCTCTGCTTCCCTCCATCCTATCCTGACCTTCATTTACTTTATTCTCTCTTTTCACCTTATGCCTCCCCAAAAATGTTTACTTCTAATTACTCCCTTCTCCCACTTACCCTCCCTTCTTCTTCCCCCCAACCCTTTTCTCCCCTTCTCCTCTACTTTCCTGTAGTATAAGATAGATATTCATATAAAATTGAATGTGCATGCTATTCCCTCCTTAAGCCAAATATGATGAGAGTAAGCTTCACTTTTTCCCTCTCACCTCCCCCCAGTTCCCCTCCTTTGAAAAAAAAAATTATTGCCTCTTTTGTGGGAGATGATTTGCCCCATTTCATCTCTCCCTTTCTTTTCTCAATATATTACCCTCTCACTCTTTCATTTTACTTTTTAGACATTCTTTCCTACTGAGCTCACTCTGTGCCCTCTGTTTATATATATGTGCATGTAATCCCTCTAACTACCCAAATACTGAGAAAAGTTTTGAGAGTTGCAGATATTATCTTTCCATATACAAATGCAAACAGTTCAACTTTAGTAAGTACCTCATGATTTCTCTTTCCTGCTTACCTTTTCATGCTTCTCTTGATTCTTGTGTTTGAAAGTCAAATTTTCTATTTAGCTCTGGTTATTTCATCAAGAATGCTTGAAAATCCTCTATTTCATTGAATAAACAATTTTCCCCTGAAGTACTATACTCAGTTTTTCTGGGTAGGTGATTCTTGATTTTAATCCTAGCTCCTTTGATTTCTGGAATATCTTTTTTCAAGCCCTGGGATTCTTAATGTAGAAGCTGCTAGATCTTGTGGTATCCAGATTGCGTTTCCACAATACTCAAGTTGTTTCTTTCTAGCTGCTTGCAATGTTTTCTACTTGAACTGGGAACTCTGGGATTTGGTTACAGTATTCCTAAGAGTTTCTCCTTTTGGATCTCTTTCTGGGGGTGATTGGTGGATTCTTTCAATATTTTTTACTCTCTGGTTCTAGAATATCAGGGCAGTTTTCCTTGATAATTTCATGAAAGATTATGTCTAGGCTCTTTTTTTGTTATGGCTTTCAGTTCCATAATTTTTAAAATATCTCTCCAGAATCTATTTTCCAGGTCAGTTATGTTTCCAACGAGATATTTTACATTGGTTTCTATTGTTTCATTCTTTTTCTTTTGCTTTATAATTTCTTCGTTTCTCATAAAGTCATTGACTTCCATCTGCTCCATTCTAATTTTTATAAAACCATTTTCTTCAGTGAGCTTTTGAATCTCCTTTTGCACTTGATTAATTCTGAAGCATTCTTCTCCTCCTTGGCTTTTTGGACCTCTTTTGCCATTTCAGTTAGTCTATTTTTAAAGTTGTTATTTTCTTCAGTATTTTTTTGGATCTCCTTTAGTAAGCAGTTACTTTTCATTGTTTTCTTGCATCTCTTTCATTTTTGTTCCCAATTTTTCCCCCATCTCTCTTAATTGATTTTCAAAATCCTTCTTGAGTTCTTCCATGACCTGCGACCAGGGCATATTTTTTGGTGACTTTGAATGCAGAAGCCTTGACTTTTAGATATTCCTTTGATATTATTCAGTGTTCTTCCTCATCTGAAAAGATGGAAGACAGTATCTGTTCACTAAGAAAGTAGTCTTCTTCAGTCTTATTTTTTTTTCCATTTTTTTCGGCATTTTCCCAGCCAGTTACTTGATTGTTGAGTTATTTGTTAAGAGGAGGATATAAGTTCTCAGTTACTCCAAGGTGGCACAATCAAGAGAGAGGTGTTTACTCCTCTTCTGGCCTTCACCCTCATCTGGGAGCTACCACAGGCACTCCTCTGCCCAGGATCTGCGAGTAGGGTTCTCTCTCCACTACTACCTCCAGCTTCAGCATGCTAGCACTCCAGCACCCCTTCTCACCCCAGGGCCCACCACTAAGGGCGGAGAAACAGATCAGCCACTCTATTTCCCCAGGGTCTTTTAGCTGAGGACTCTAAAAATGGACGCTGCTGCTGCAGTTGCTGCTGCTGGCTTCTCCAGACTATGTTCCCTTCTCACTCAGGTTTGATAGCTATCTAACTGACTATCTAAGCTGTCTTTGGCATTTGTGGATTGAGCAATCTGGGAGCTTCAGCTGCTAATGATGATTACATGTCCTGAGGCCTGCTCCAGTCCTGTCCCTGCCTTGCAATGTGACCAAGACTGCTCCAAACCTGGTGGGATATACCTTTCCTGTCAGCCTTCCAGGTTGTCTTGGACTGAAAATTTATTTCACTCTGTTGTTTTGTGACATCTGTTACTCAAGAAATTTTTAAAGTCATTTTTACAGGAATTATATGGGCTATAGGAGTAGAGGTAGAGCAGATCTGTACTTGTACTCCACTATCTTCTCTCTCTTATGATAATTTCTAATATGTAAAAAAGAAAAGAATAACCTGCACAAATAAAGAATATCTAAAATGTAATTCATAGAATGGAAGGATGAAAATCTAAAGGATTAATTTTCATTCTTTTCAGTGATGTATATTTAGTACAGTTTCTATTCAAATTAAAATGCCATTATAATACTCATGTCAAAGATAGCTGTAGAATTTCACCTAGTAATGAGTATTTTCCATTGATGTATATGAGGAAAGAATCCATACAGTATATTTTCCTTTTTCTTTATAAACTATTTATTAAACAGAGGGAAGGACAATCATATTATTTCATAATATGTGCTAGTAGGAAGATTCTCAGCATATATATTGCATGTACTTACTGTTTCAAAATTTGAGTGTGTCAAATCATTATGTGACTTTGCCTGAAATTTCTGCAGGATAAACTTTGAGAAATATAGCATTTTAATTTAATATATTATTTGTTAAAATTATTTGGGCTAGGTCCGGTTTTCATCCTCTCTGCCTTCCTGCATCGTTCTTCTCTGCTCAGTCATTTTTGGAAATAGTTTCGTTGTTAGGATAGTAACTCTAAATAGTGCTGTTACTCTTAACAAAGCATATTTAGAGTTGTATGCCAGTTATCTGGTTTGTTGAACTTTAATATTTCCATGGTTTTAGACCCAAAAGATCATAGAAAAGAGAAGGAAGAAAGAGAGATTATCCCTGCTAACTACATCCCTTTTTCTTTCTGCTTTTGGTTTTCTAGATTGGTATGAATATCTTCTGTCAAAGCATGAGGCAAATACTTTTCTGGTTTTTAATATAAACTATCCCATGACTGTCCTGGCTCAAAATCTAAAAAGTGTTAATTCCTGCTGAAGTCCCTTTCAAATGTTTAGTTCATCTTTGTCATAACGACCTGATACTTAATTTCCTTTAACATCTTTGCTTTTGCCCTAACTCAGGCCCCACTCATAACTCCATTTGTCCTCGTCCAACACTGTTGCTTTAGTATTTTAGCTGATTACCTGATTCTTGGATTATAGCCTGACTGTATTTACAACTGATTGCATAAATCAGAATCTCAATCCCCTTGATCTCCATTAAGAAAGGTTCCCCAAACATGTAGCTACTTCTTATTTACTGTATTTACTCTACTCCATGCTACTTGGGAATCTTTAATTTGGGGCTGTGATTGTTTTAGCCTTTTAAAAACAGAGTTAATAGGCAAAACTGTAAGCCAATGTTCTCAGCGACCCAGTGTTCCCCTCATTAATTCAATGGATCACACAATTGCAAAATGGGTTATAAAGTTACCCAAAGAATCACCTTTATTGGCAAAGACTAGAGATCTAGTTTAAATTTAGCAACTGGTAAGGGAACTCTTTATAAAAATGTATTTAAAAACAAAAAGAAATTGAGCTATTCCACTATTAGCTCATCAGATTGAAGCCAGTTTTCTAATGTATCAAGCATGGAAGAAGTTATCTGTGTTGGAGGTAGCGTCCCAGTTGTAGGTTCAGCTGGTCTCTGCAAATGTGTCAGCTTGCAGTTGCAATTGAATTGGCACATTTCCTCCCAATTCTTCCTTGTTCTCTGAAGATCAGGCATTCTTTAGTTTTAGATGAGAGAAAACATTCCTTTCATTAGCCTCACATATTCTATTCTTCATTCCAATTTATTTTCAGATGACACTATGTTCAACTATTAACTCTAAAATTTCAATGTGCACATATGTGCATGCAAAAAGTATTTCTTTATATGGGACTATATTCTCTTCAAGCTCTATTTCAAACTCTATGTTGGTTTGTGTTGTTAAAATTGGAATTATTTACTCAAATGCTTTAGTCCAAATTATTTTTCATGCCTACTGATATTCCATCAACAGATATAATTTGAGAACAAATGTATATTTGGGGGGGAAGAATATATATTTCTATATCTAAAATGCTCTACTTGGTTCATCATGTCATTTATTGGGTCCAGCAACATAGATGACAACTCATCAATGTCTGCCCAAAAATTCACCACAGGAGTCCACCCAGTCTACCAAAGCCATACTTGCTTCTCCTAATGACACAAGAGAAGAGTTTACTCTTACCATGTGATTTGTCCTTTTTTATTCACAAAATTATTAACCTGAACACAAGTTATGACTGAAATACTCTGCAAAATATTTTATATACAGTAACCTGCTCATAATAGAAAAATTCTCCCCAGTATTCATAATGTAACATTCTTTTTTAAATTCCTTATTTTGCATTTCATTTAGTTATTGCATACACATTTATGAACTGTCAGTCACACTTCCCCTTCTGCACAAATAGCATTAAATTTAAAAAAAATGAAAATAGTCCTTCAACATCATTTCTAAACTATAGACAACTGAGTCAAATTTTCAAGAATATAAGTCATCCCCTAATTGATAAATGATCAAAGGATAGGAATAGGCATTTTCAGAGGAAGAAATGAAAACTATAGTCATATATATATATACATATATATATACTATATATAGTCATATATATCTATATATGTCTATATATATACTATATATATAAATCTATAGTCATATGCAAAAATGCTCTAAAGTACTATTGATTAGAGAGATGGAGATCAAATCAACTCTGAGATATCACATCACACCTACTAAATAGACTAATATGACAAAAAAGAAACATGACTAATATTGGAGAAGACATGGGAGAGTTGGCACACTAACTCATTGTTATTGGATCTGTGAGCTGATCTAGCTAGAGAGCAATTTAGAACTATGCCCAAAGGTCTATACAAATGTACATACCTTTTGACCCAACAATATTACTTCTAGGGTTATATCCCAAAGAGAATATAAAAATGGGCAAAGGACTACTTGAACTTCTGGGAGCCAAGAGGGCAGGGTGATCTGTAAGTGCTCATATCTCCCTTGTTGACCTTGAAAAAGTCAGAGAATATTGATCCTGGAAGAGTGGGATCACTTGAAGAAGTAAACAGTCTCTTAGCTGAAGAGGCTAGAATTATTATTAAGGCAAATTCTCTTACTCTGGCTGAAAGGGACCAGCGCAGGATCAGAGCTATCCCAGACAGTTCTACCTCACTGAACCAGGAGGAGATTCTGAACGTCAGGAGGTTGGAAACGACCAATAACTTCATCCAATGGAATGAAAATAATGCAAAATCAGTTCTTAAGGGAAGTTTTATATCATGAAACACCTACATGAATAAAATAGAGAAAAAGGAGATCAATTAATTGGGCATGCAACTGAAAAAGCTAGAAAAAGAACAAATTGAAAATCCCCAAGTAAATACTAAATTAGAAATATTGAAAACCAAAGGAGAGATTAATAAATTTGAAGCTAAGAAACCTATTGAACTAATAAATAAAAGTAAATGTTGGTTTTATGAAAAAAGTGAAAAAAATTGATAAGCCTTTGATCAATATAATTAAAAAAAAGAAACCCAAATTACCAATATCAAAAAGGAAAAGGGTGAACTAATCTCCAATGAGGAAGCAATTAAAATAACAAGAAGAAATTTCTTTGTCCAACTCTATACCCATAAATTTGACAATCTAAATGACATGGATGAAACTTTAAAAACGATATGAATTGGTCAGATTAACAGAAGAGGAAATTAAATACTTAAATAGCCTCATCTCAGAAAAAAAATTGAACAAGCCACCAATGATAAATCTCCAGGGTCAGATGGATTTACAAGTGAATTCTATCAAACAATTAATTAATAGTTAATTCCAAAACTATATAGATCATTTTGGGGAAATTGGTGAAGGAGTTCTACCAAATTGTTTTCATGACACAAATATGGTTCTGATACCTACAGCAGAAAGAGCCAAAACGAAGAAAGAAAATTATAGAACAATTTCTATAATGAATATAGATGCAAATATTTTAAATAAGATATCACAAAGAATACAGCAATATATGACAAGAATAACACATTATGATCATGCCAGCTTTATACCAGGAATGCAAGATTGGTTCAATATTAAGAAAACTAGCAGGGGAGGAGCCAAGATGGTGGAGCAGAAGGATTCACATATGCTAGCTCCAAACACAGAACCCATAAATTTCCTGTAAAAAGAACTCCCCACAAATTCTGGAGCAGTGGAAGCCACGTAGCAATGCAGTGGAGGAGATTTCCATTCCAGAGAGCCCTGAAAAACAGGCACCAAAGGTCCGTCGAACATGGAGCCCAGGCCTGCCCAGACCACGTGACTCTGAGAGGAGCAGATTCGAGCAGGCTTCAGGAACGGAACCTCCGGTGCCCGCAAAGGTCCCTTGACTCACAGGCGCTACAGGTCAGTGAGAGAGCTTTCTGGGCTGGCCAAAAGGGGAGTAGGGTGTCTCCGTAACTCAGGCCCCCTCAAGAGGCAGCAGCAGAGGCAGCAGTGGCCAGGGGCTCCCAGAGCAGACCGGACCTCAGATCCATTACTGAAGGCCTCCGCATAAACCCCCTGAGGCAACCAAGCCTGGAAGGCGGCCCTGCCCCCACCTGAGAACCTGAATTTAATCTTACACTGAATAGCAGCCCCACCCCCCACTGAAAACCCTAAGGCTGGGGAGCAGCATTTGAATTGAAGACACCAAGCACTAGCTGGGTGGATCGAGACGTGAGTCAGGGGTGGAGGAGAATCTCAGAAGTCAAGTAACTGGCTGGGAAAATG
The DNA here is from genome assembly GCA_023548195.1 of Bettongia penicillata ogilbyi. Classification (NCBI taxonomy): domain Eukaryota; kingdom Metazoa; phylum Chordata; class Mammalia; order Diprotodontia; family Potoroidae; genus Bettongia; species Bettongia penicillata. The sequence continues at coordinate 216,469 of JAJHZJ010000565.1, forward strand.
CCGAGAAAAGGGAAAAAAAAAAATTAGACCAGAGAAGGTTACTTTCTTGGTGAACAGATATTTCCTCCTTTCCTTTCTGATGAGGAAGAACAATGCTTAATATCAGGGAAAGACATAGAAGTCAAGGCCTCTATATCCCAAACATCTGAAATAGATATCCAATGGGCTCAGGCCATGGAAGAGGTCAAAAAGGATTTTGAAAATCAAGTTAGACATGTAGAGGAAAAACTGGGAAGAGAAATCAGAGACATGCAAGAAAAGCATGAAAAACGGGTCAACATCCTGCTAAAGGAGACCCAAAAAAAATGCTGAAGAAAATAACACCTTGAAAAATAAGCTCACTCAATTGGCAAAAGAGGTTCAAAAAGCCAATGAAGAGAAGAATGCTTTCAAAAGCAGAGTTAGCCAAATGGAAAAAGAGGCTCAAAAGCTCACTGAAGAAAATAGTTCTCTCAAAATTAGAATGGAACAGATGGAGGCTAATGACTTTCCGAGAAACCAAGATATCAAAAAACAAAACCAAAAGAATGAAAAAATGGAGGAAATTGTGAAATATCTCATGGGAAAAACAACTGACCTGGAAAATTGATCCAGAAGAGACAATTTAAATATTATGGGACTACCTGAAAGTCATGATCAAAAAAAGAGCTTAGGTATCATCTTCCATGAAATTATCGAGGAAAACTGCCCTGACATTCTACAACCAGAGAGAAAAGTAAGTATTGAAGGAATCCATCAATCACCACCTGAAAGAGATCCAAAAAGAGAAACTCCTAGGAACATTGTGGCCAAATTCCAAAATTCCCTGGTCAAGGAGAAAATATTGCAAGCAGCTAGACACAATTCCAGTATTGTGGAAATACAATCAGGGTAACACAAGATCTAGCAGCTTCTATATTAAGGGATCGAAGGGTGTGGAATAGAATATTCCAGAAGTCAAAGGAACTAGGACTCAAACCAAGAATCACCTACCCAGCTAAACTGAGTATAATACTTCAGGGGAAAATATGGTCTTTCCATGAAATAGAGGACTTTCAAGCATTCTTGATGAAAAGACCAGAGCTGAAAAGAAAATTTGACTTTCAAACACAAGAATGAGAAGAAGCATGAAAAAGCAAACAGCAAAGAAGTCTTAAGGGACTTACCAGAAGTGAACTGTTTGCATTCCTACATGGAAAGACAATATTTGTAACTCTTAAAACTTTTCAGTATCTGGGTAGTTGGTGGGACCGCACACACACATACACACACATGTACACATGTGCATGCACACACACATACACACATGCATGCACCCACAGAGACAGAGAGCACACGGTGAATTGAATAGGATGGGATCATATCTTAAACGAAATTAAGGTAAACGGTGAGGGAGATATGTAGTGGGAGGAGAGAGAGTGAAATGGAATGGGGTAAATTATCTCTCATTCAAGAGGCAAGCAGGAGACTTTTTAGTGGAGGGAAAAAGAGGAGAGCTGAGAAAAAACATGAAGTTTAGTCTCATCACATTCAACAAAAGAAGGAATAAAATGCACACTCCTTTTGGTATGAAAACCTATCTTACAATACAGGAAAGTGGGGAGAAGGATATAAGCGGGGTGGGGGGGATGATGGAAGGGAGGGCAATGGGAGGAGAGAGCAATTTTAAGTCAACACTCTTGGGGAGGGACAGGATCAAAAGAGAGAATAGAAACAATGGGGGGCAGAATAGGATGGAGGGAAATATAGTTAGTCTTACACAACACGACTATTATCGAAGTCATTTGCAAAACTACACAGATATGGCCTATATTGAATTGCCTGCCTACCCAAAAGCAATGGGTGGGGAGGGAGGGATGGGGAGAAGTTGAAACTTAAAGTTTTAGGAACAGCTGTTGAGTATTGTTCTTGCTACTAGGAAATAAGAAATACAGTTAATGGGGAATAGTAAGTCATCTGGCCCTACAGGACAAAAGAGAAGATGGGGAGAAGAGAAGGGAGGGATGATAGAAGAGAGGGCAGATTGGTGATAGGGGAAATTGGAATGCTTGGTGTATTGAGGTGGGGGGAGGGGAAAAATGGGGAGAAAATTTGGAACCCCAAATTTTGTGAAAATGAATGTAAAAAGTTAAATAAATAAATTTATATTAATAAAAGAAAACTATCAACATTATTGATCATGTCAACAACAAAACTAGCAAAAATCATATGATTATCTCAATAGATGCAGAAAAAGCTTTTGACAAAATACAATATCCATTCTTATTGAAAACACTAGAGAGCATGGGAATAAGTGGAACCTTCCTTAACTTAATATGCAGTATCCACCTAAATCTCTCGGCAAACATTATATGTAAAGGGGATAAGTTACATACACTTCTAATAAGAACAGAGGTGAGACAAGGATATCCATTATCACCACTGTTATTCCGTATGATACTATAAATGTTAGGTGTAGCAATAAGAGGAGAAAAAGAAATTGAAAGAAATAGAATAGGAAAAGAAGAAACTAAGTTAACACTCTTTATAGATGATATGATGATATACTTAGGGAAACCTGGAGAATCAAGTCAAAAACTTTTCGAAATAAGAAATAGTTTTGGAAAAGTTGCAGGTTAAAAAAATAAACCCACATAGATTTTATATATATATATATATATGTATGTATGTATATGTATGTGAATGTATGTATGTATGTATGTATGTATGTATGTATTACTAACAAAGCCTACCAGTGAAGGATAGAAAGACAAACTGCACTTAAAGCTACAGTAGAAACTATAAAATATCTGGGAATCTACCTGCCAAAACAAATTCAGGGACTCTGTGATCATAATTTCTAAACATTTCTCACTCAAATAAAGCCAGAATTAAGTAAGTGGAAAAACATCAGTTGCTTATGGGTAGGGAGAGCTAATATAATGATAATGATGGGTCTGCCTAAATTAATTTACTTATTCTGTGCCAAACCAATGAAACTACAAAAAATTATTTTCTAGAGCTAAAAAAAAATTATCAAATTTCATGCGATACAACAAAAGTTCCAAAATTTTAAGGGAATGAATGAAAAGAAATGCTAGGGAAGATAGGCTAGGGCTACTAGATCTCAAATTGTATTATAAAGCAGTAATCATCAAAACTACTTGATACTGGCTATGAAATAAGGGGGGTAGACCATTGAAATAGGTTAGATGCTCAAGACACAGTGGTCAATGTATATATGAGTCAGCTCTTTGATAAACTCCAAAACTCAAGCTTCTGGAATAAGAACTCACTGTACGACAAAATCACCTAGGAAAAGTTGCAAACAGCGTGGCAGAAACTGGACATAGACCAATGCCTGATACCTTACACAAGAATAAAATCCAAATGGATGCATGATTTAGGTATAAATGCTGATCCTACAAACAAATTAGGGCAGCAAGTATTGTGGTATTTGTCAGGTTTATGGAGAATGGAAAAAATTATGACCAAGCAAGAGATAGAGAACATTATGATGTGCAAAAGGGATAATTTTGATTTCATGATATTGAAAAGTTTTTGCACAAACAAATCTAATGCAATGAAGATTAAGAGGAAAGCAGAAATCCGGGAAATAATTTTTACAACTAGGTCTGTGTTAAAGGCCTCATTTCTAAAATATGTAGAGAACTGACTCAAATGTACAAGAATACAAGTCATAATGCAGTTGTTAAATGTTCAAAGGATATGAGCAGACTTCTCAGAGGAAGAAATTAAAGCTATTTATAGTCATTTGTAAAATTCTCTAAATCACTATTGATTAGATATGCAAATCAAAACAACTCTAAGGTACCACATCACACCTATCACATTGTCTAACATGACAAAACTGGAAAATGATAGAAATTGTAGAAGATGTGGTAGAGTTGGAACACTAATTCATTGTTGGTGGAGCTGTGAGCTGATCCAACCATTCTCGAGAATAATTTGGAACTATGCCCAAAGGGCTACAAAAATGTATAGACGCTTTGGGCCAGCAATATTCCTTCTAGGACTGTATCCCAAAGATATATTAAAAATGGGAAAGAGTTCCACATGTACAAAACTATTTATATCGCCTGTCATTGTGGTGACAAATATCTGGAAGTTGAGGGGATGCCCATCTACTGGGGAATAGTTGCACAAGTTGTGCTATATAAATATAATGGAATACTATTTTGATATAAGAAATGATGAACAGGAGGACTTCAGAGAATCCTGAAAAAACTTATATGAAGTAACATTGATTAAAATGAGCAGAACCAGGAAAACATTGTACACAGTATTAGGTACAATGTGCAAAGACAATTTCTGGTAGACTTAGCATTTCACAACAAGGACCTAAAACATTCCCAAAGGTCTCTTTATGCAAAATGCCATCTACATCCAAAGAAAGAACTGTGGAATAGGAATGAAGAATGAAGCAGAATATTTTCTTTTGTGCTATGTTTTGTTTTGCTTTGTTTTTTCTCATGATTTCTCCCATTCATTTTGATTCTTCTATGCAATATGAGTAATGTGAAAATGCATTTAATAATAATTTGTGTGTAGAGCACATGTACGATTGCATGCCATCTTGGGGAGGGAGAAAAGAGGAGAAGTAGAAAATTTAAAAGTTATGGAAGTGGATGTTGCAATTAGTAAACAAATAAATAAATTAAATTTAAAAAATGAAAATAAGCCTTTATGCAGAAATGTATAGTCCAGTGAAACACATTCCTCCATTGGTCATCTTCAAAACTGCATGTTTCATTCCATAATATCAAATAAAATGAAATGTAAAGTTAATGCCGTATATAAATGCTGCATATCAATGTTTATTATCATTATTATTAATTCTGTTATTTTGTTTATCAATCGCTATATTTTCATAGGAGATGTTGAGGAAGGTCTTATAACCTCAAAATTTATATTTTGAAAATGTTGATCAAATCAATCAGATGACAATCGAGAGGAGATCTGGAAAACACTATGACAGATCAGTATTGGAAAGACTGACTCAAAACTTCCATTCCCTGGGCTTGCACTGAGACAGAGATCAAATTCCTTAGAAGAAAAAAAAGATATCTAAGGAAAATAAAGTTTCAGATATGTGTACCTTTGATGTTTTCGTTAGATACCTGGTGCATTTCTGGAATTTGGTTATTGAGGATCAGTAAGCAATGATTCAAATTGTTATATCAGTCTCCCCTCAGAGATATTTCAAGAATTGTGGAGTATAGATATGGACCCCAGTAATGAATCCATGTGATATAAGCACCCTATGCTTACATACTTTCACGGGTCATACTCCCAAACTCTAGTCGAGACTTATTTTGAGAAAGGAACAGTTATAGCACATTATAGTAGTTTAGTCATACTTGGTCAGATATTTTAATAACAAGGAAAAGACTAACTTTAACTTTTATGTTTATAGACTAAAGCAAAAAGGTCATACTTTGAATTACAGAAGTACGCACACAGACCAAAATCTGGAAAACTTTTATTGTCTCATTTCTGCTTCATTTTTATTTCCTAACTCCCCATATTGCTGCCAATTTTCCTATAAACTGGCCAAATATCATTGTTCAAAATTTTCCCTACTAAGTATAGGTAATATAGTGTTTGGAAACTTAAACTGACTAATTAGTAAGGCTAATATTAAATTTAGGATAAGTACAATACTTTTTTAAGCATTAATCAATGTGATTAATGATTTCGGTGTACACTGAGGTAAAATATTGCAAATGAAAATTTAAGAATTCATGTGAAAGTTAATGTAATTTATTTCTTTCCATTTCTGATCTGGTAATTGACACATTCTCCATATTTGCATTTTCTACTAGAAGCTTACATTCCTTAATATATACCAAAACCCCTGATGGCACACACGGGATCTTTGTGTCCCTTATGTTTCTAATTTCATCTCTCCCCACCCCTCTCTCTCTCTCCATGTAGATGTAGTATAGATATAGATATGTAGAGATCGATGTGTGTATATGTATATATATTTACATACACTCACATATATATATATATTACTCCTGTGAATGCATACTTATATATGCATAAATATACAAATGTTTATGTGTATATATGCATAAATATATAACATCCATAAATATATATGATGATTTATTATTTTTGTTGTTGATAAAAATGGATGTTTCCTGCATCAATAATATTCTAAGGGAAATACTACACAACAATACTCCCAATGCATGAACTTTATAGCAAAAATCTATTGGTAACATCTGCTTCCTTTGAATAGAGAGCAAATTAATATATCATACATGCTTGGAAATATAGCATGAAAACAGTATCCAGCAGAAATGACTTTTATAAGCAATAACTGTAATCTGTAAGCTAAACATGAGTGAACACTGAACTTAACAGCTGGGTAATTTTAATTCCAATATAATTGATACCTTGGGGAAACAGAACAAAACATGGTAAGGGATTTTAATCAGATGTAGTGTGCATATAATATTGTTCTAGAAGCTAATCTGTGCTGATGTCACTAATAGAATAAAGGAATTGAGATATCTTAAGAACATTAATTATTACACAATGTATATAATTATATGATTGTGTTGGAAATGAATTTAAAATATGAGAAACTATTGAAAAGGTAAAATGCAAGAATTCTTTTTAAAATTGAAAATTTATTATTTTACCCTTTGGCAAATGAATATTTCTATTAACATTTTTTTTTAAATTTAACTTCAAATTGTATCTCTCCCACTTCTCCCCCACCTGTTGAGAAGACATAAATTAGATACCCATTATAAAGATGAAGTCATGAAAAATATTTTTAATTTTTTTATTTATTTTTAATTTTCAACAGAGACTTGCACAAGGTTTTGAATTCCAAATTTTCTCACCATCTCTCCCCTCCACTCTCCCACATGAGAGAATGCCTTATGATTACTGCCCTTTTATCACACAACTCCCTTCTCTTATCCCTGTCTCCTGTTTTTTCTTGTAGGGTAAGATAGATTTCTATACACTATTGCATCTATATCTCATTTCCCAATTGCATGTACATACAATATTTTACATTCGTTTTTAAAACCTTGAGTTCCACCTACCCTTCCTTCCTCTCTTCTTACCCATCCCTACTGAGAAGGCAAGCAATTAGACATAGGTTATACATGTGTAGTTATGCAAACCACTTCCATAACAGTCATATTGTGAAAGACTACCTACACTTCCCTTTATCCTATCCTGTAATCCTTTATTCCCTTTTTTCTTTTGTCTATCCTCAAAAGTTTACTTCTGATTACCCCCTCCTCCCTTTTGCCCTCCCTTCCATCATCCCCCATTATCTCTTTCCCCACTTCTTCCTGTAGTTTAAGATAGATTTTCATATCAAATTGAGTTTGCATATTATTCCCTCCTTATGCCAAATGTGATGACAGTATGGTTCACTCTAACCCTCTCACATTCTCTCCTTTTCACTCCATTGTAAAAGGCAGTAAAATAAATTTAAGGTTTTCTCTTGTGCATCTATTTTACAGGTCAGTTTTTTTTCCAATGAGATATTAAACATTGTCTGGTATTTTTCATTCCTTTCGTTTTGTTTTAGAATTTTTTGATTTTTCATAAAGTCATTAGCTTCCATCTGCTCCAATCTAATCTTTAAATAATTGTTTTCTTGGAATCCAGTTCCAGGATCCAAGATGGTAGAGTGATTGATAACTGCTATCTCCCTTGTGTTGTTGCCCTTCACTAGCCCAGAGATTATTTCCCTGGAAAAAAAGGAAAAAAAAAACTGGAACAGTGGGAGCAGTAGAAGGGGTAAACAGACTCTCAGCACAGGAGAATGGAAAGATTGTTAAGGAGGGTTCTTGCTGTGACCAACAGAGACCAGTGCAGGATCAGAGCTATCCTAGAGACTCTTACCTCAATAAAACAGGTGAAGATCTTTAACCCCAGGAGGGTGAAATCAGCAACTGTCAAAACCAGAACTCCAGGAGTGCCTCAGCACCCCAGTGGAATCAGGAAGATACTAGGGCAGAAAGCTGAGCTTTCCTATGTTCTAGCTCTGCACAGAAGCCTCCAGTGTCCAGACCAACCCTCCTCCACACTTAACAAGCTACCTCAAGGGTAACTTAGGAGAAAACTCAAAAAGATGTAACTGGCCTCTGCTTTCAAACACCAGACAACTCAGAACCAGGTAAGTTGCAGCATTTAATTTCTAACTGAAAGAACCAGAGGCCACAACACACAAAGCCTCAAGTTTTAGGCACAAGCACTGTGGTACAGAGCTCCCTTTGCACAGAAAGAGAGATCTACATTAAAAGTAAGGAAAAGAATTATTATTATGAGTAAAAAGCAAAGCAGAAAAGAAAAAAAACAGCAACAGAATCTTTCTACGGGGACAAAGACCAACACAAAAGCACCAAAGAGTTCAGCATTGAGACTATACTCCTATCTGAAACTTCAGAATGGAATATGAACTGTACAGAAGAACAGAGAGTCTTCTTAGAAGAGCTCTGGAACAATTTTAAAACCTAAATTCGAGAAATAGAAGAAAACTTGACCAATGATTTTAAAAATTCGAAAAAAGAATTCACTGATGACAGCAGCTCCTTGAAAAGGAAAACTGGACAAATGGAAAAGAAAATACAAAACCTAACTTGTGAAAATACTCCTTAAAAGGAACAAATGGACAGATGAAAAAGGAGATGTAAAAGTTAACTGAAGAAAACAATTTGATAAAAATTACAATCGGGCAAGTAGAAGCTAATGAATCCAGACAGAAACACAATCTAAAGAATGAAAAAAATAGAAGAAAATATGAAATATGTGTTTGAAAAAGTAACTGACCTGGAAAATTCAGGAAAAAGTAACTGACCTGGAAGATTCAGGAAAAAAATCTAAGGATTATTGGGCTAGCAGAAAGTCACGATTAAAAAATAACCTGGACAATATGATCAAGAAATCATAAAGGAAAATTGCCCATAAATTCTAGATCCAGAGGTCAAACTAGTCATCAAAAGAATCCACCACTCATCTCCTGAAAAGGACCTAAAACTAAAACATCAAGGAATATCACTACCAAATTTCAGAACTATCAAGTTAAGGAGAAAATATTGCAGGCAGCCAGAAAGAAAAAATTGAAATATTGAGCAGTTACAGTCAGGATCACACAGGACCTTGAAGTTTCTATATTAAAGGATGGAAAGAATTGGAATGTGATATTCTGTAAGACAAAGGACCTGTGGTGACCACCATGGCTTAATTACCCAGCAAAGTTGAATATAATATTTCAGGCAAGGAGAAGGACATTCAATGAAGTAAGGGGTTTCCAAACTTTTCTGATGAAAAAGCCAGAACTTCACAGAAAATTTGACCTTTAAATGCACGTCTCAAGAGAGGCCTAAAAAGGTAAACAAGGGGGAAAAATAATTGTTGCACAATATAGGAAAACTGTTTACATCCCTGGAAGGGAAGATGATACTTGTTAATCTTGATAACTGTATTTTTATTATGAAACATAAAAGGGATATACATAGATAGAAGGAATGGGTATAAATTAAATGATGTGATGATACAAATGTGATTTAAGTGTGCAAAGGATGGTATTCTGAGATGTGAAAAGAAGGAGGCAGAAAAAAAATTATTAAATTCCATCACAGGAAGAGGCACAAAAATATATTACAGAAGAGGGAATGAAGGGAGGGAGATGAAGTATTGTTGGAAAGGTACTCTCATCTGATTGGATTCAAGGAGGCTACAACAAACTTAGTTAAGTATAGAGATTAAAGTAGTTCTATAGGCAATAAGAAGGTAAGGAGGAAAGAAAAGGAAGGGGACAGTAAAAGGTAGGTAAGAAGTGCTAAGGGAAAAGGTGATTAAAAAGGAGAGGGACTGAAAGAAGGGAAGGAAGAATGAGGGAGACTGTGCTCAAAAATTAAAACTCTATTGTGGAGGAGAAGGGAGATATAAAAGCATAAACAAGGGGAAAGTGGATGGAGGGAAAGACACAAATAGTAATCTTAACTCTGAATGTGAATGGGGTGAACTCTCCCATAAAACAGAGACAGATAGCACAATAGATTAAAAACCATAATCCAACAATAGGTTGTTTACAAGAAACACATTTGCAAAGGGGAAATACGCATAGGGTAAAGGTAAAAGGTTGGAGCAGAATTTATCGTGCTTCAACTAATCTAAAAAGAGCAGGGGATGCAATCCTAATCTCATACAAAGCAAAAGCAGGAATAGATCTTATCCAAAGAGATAAGGAAGGAGACAATATCCTGCTAAAAGACACCATAGACAATGAAGCAATTTCATTACTAAACATATATACTCCAAGTGGTAAAGCATCCACATTCTTAGAGGAAAAGTTAAGGGAGCTACAGGAAGAAATAGACAGCAAAATTATAGCAGTGGGAGACCTCAGCCTCCTTCTCTATGAACTTGATAAGTCTAACCTCAAAATAAACAAAAAAGAGGTTAAGGAGGTGAATGTAACTCTAGGTAAGGTAGATGTGATCTCTGGAGATCTCTGGAGAAAACTGAATGGGATTTTTCTCAGTGGTACATAGCACATATACAAAAATTGACAATGGATTAGGCCATAAAAACCTCACAATCCAGTGCATAAAGGCAGAAATTGTCAAAGCACCCTTCTCAGATCATAATGCAGTAAAACCAATATGTAATCAAAGGGCTTGGATACATAGACTAAAAACTAATTGGAAAACAAGCAATCTAATCCTAAAGAATGAGTGGATTAAACAACAAATTGTAGAAACAATCAACAACTTCATTCCAGGGAAGGACAATAATAAGACAACCTACTAAATTTTAAGTGATACAGCAAAAGGAGTTCTTATGGGAAGTTTTATATCTTTGAGTGCCTATATAAATAAAACAGAGAAAAAGGAGAACAATAAATAAGGCATGCAAGTGAAAAAAATTTGAAAAAGAAGAAATTGGAGAATTCTCAAGTAAATAACAAATTAGAAATATTGAAAACCAATGGAGATATGAATAAAATTGAAATTAAGAAGATTATTGAACTAATAAATAAAACTAGGAGTTGGTTTTATGAGAAAACCAATAAAATTGATAAATCTTTGGTCAATTTGATTTTAAAAAAGGAAAAAAAAACAAACTCCCAATATTAGAATAATGAAAAATTTCCTCCAGTGAGGAGGAAATTAAAAAAAAAAAGTTACTTTGCCAACTGCATGCCCATAAATTCCACAACCTAATGAGATGGATAATTATTTCAAAAGATACAAATTGCCCAGACTAAAAGAAGAAGTAGCTGAATACTTAAATAACCCCATCTCAGAAAAAGAAATTGAACAAGCCATTAATGAACTCCCTAGGAAAAAATCTCCAGGGCCAGATGGATTTCACAAGTGAATTCTACCAAACATTTAAAGAACAGTTTATTCCAATACTATATAAAGTATTTGGGAAAATTGAATAAGAAGCAATTCTCCCATTTTTTTTTATGATACAAATATGGTTTTGATACCTAAACCAGGAAGAGACAAAATAGAGAAAGAAAAGTATAGACCAATTTTTCTAATGAATATAGAGGCAAAAATTTTAAATAAGATTTTAGCAAAAAGAATACAGTAACTAATCAAGAGATTAATACATTATGATCAGGTATGATTTATACCAGGAATGCAGATATAGTTCAATATTAGCAAAACTATTATGATTATTTATCATATTAACAACCAAACTAACAGAAACCACATGATTATTTTAATAGATTCAGAAAGAGCTTTTGACAAAATTCAACATCCATTCCTATTGAAAACAATGGACAACCCAGGAATAAATGAAACTTTCCATAAAATAACAAGAAGTATCAACCTAAAACCTTCAGCAAGCATTATGCGCAATGTATGTAACCTAGATATGTTTCCAATAAGATCAGAGGTGAAACAAAGATGTCCATTATCACTATTATTTTACAATATGGTACTAGAAATGTTAACTGTAGCAATAAGACCAAAAAAATGAAGAAATTAGAATAGGCAAAGCAGAAGCTAAGTTAAAACTCTTTGCAGATGATATGATGATAAACAGAGAATCTCAGAAAATCAAGTAAAAAAATTATTTGAAATAAGCAAATTTGGCAAAACTGAAGGTTACAAAATAAACCCACACAAATGTTCTGCATTTCTATATATTTCTAACAAATACCAACAGCAAGACAGAAACAGAAATCCCATTTAAAGCTGTGATAGACACTACAAAATATTTGGGAGTCTACCTGCCAAAAGAAACCCAGGGAGCATATGACCACAATTACAAAACACTTTCACACAAATAAAGTCAGATCTAAGTAAAGGGAAAAATATCAGTTTTTCATGGGTGAGCCCAGCCAATATGATAAAAATCACAATTCTACCTAAATTAATTTACTTATTCAGTGCCATACCAATCAAACTATCAGACAATTATTTTGTAGAGCTAGCAAAAATAATATCAAAATTAATCTGGAAGAATAAAAGTCCTGAATATGAGGGGAACTAATGAAAGGAATGCTACAGAAGGTGACCTAGCTCTACCCGATCTAAAATGGTATTATGAAGATCCGATTATCAAAACTACTTGGTACTGGCTAAGAAACAGAAGAGTAGACTTGTGGAATAGCTTAGGTAACCACAACGCTGAATATTGCAATGTACTGTTTGATAAACCCATGGACCCCAGCTTCTGGGATAGAAACTCACTCTTTGATAGAAATTGCTGGGAAAACAGGATAACCGTATGGTGGAAACTAGGCATAGATCAATGCCTGACATTGTACACAAAAATAAATTCCAAATGGGTACATGATCTAGGTATAAACACTGATACTATAAACAAATTAGTGGAATAAGAAGTAGTATATTTAACAGACTGATGAAGGAGGGAAGAATTTTTGACTAAACAAGAGATAGAAAACATTATGAAGTGCAATATGGATAATTTTGATTACATTAAATTGAAAAGATTTTTTGCACAAACAAACCCGATGCAACCAACATTAGGAGGGAATAAGAAAACAGGGAAAGAATTTTTGCAACTAGTGTCTGTGATAAAGGTCTCATTTATAAAATACATAGAGAACTGAGTCAAATGTACAAGAACACAAGTCATTCCCCAATTTATAAATAGAAAAAAGTATATGAATAGGCAGTTTTCAAAACCATCTATAGTCATATGAAAAAATGCTCTGAATAACTATTGATTAGAGAGATGCAAATGAAAACAATTCTGAGATCCCACATCACAACCATCAGATTGGTTAAGATGATAAAACAGGATGATGATAAATGTTAGAGATGATGTGGGAGAGTTGGACCAGTAATTCATTGTTGGTGGAGCTGTGAGCTGATCCAAGCATTCTGGAGAGTAATTTGGGACTATGCTGAAAGGGCTACAAAAATGTGAATACCCTTTGACCCAGCAATATCACTTCTAGGACTATATCCCTAAGAGATCATAAAAATGGAAATGGGTCCCCTATGTACAGAAATAAATTGTATATATATATATATATATATATATATATATATATATATATATATATATATATATATATCAGCATTCTGTGATGGCTGAACTCTGAAATCAAGGGGATGCCCATCAATTGAGGAATAGCAGAATAAATTGTGGTTTTTGAATGTCATTGATACTGTTGTGCTGTAAGAAATTATGAACATGAAGACTTCAGATAGGCTTGGAAAAACTTAAATGAACTGATGCTGAGAGAAAAACAGAACCAGGAGAACTTTATACACAGCAACAACCACAGTGTGTGAGGATTTTTTTCTCATAGACTTAGAACTTAATTGGACTTAACATATTCCCAGTGGTCTCTTAAGACAAAATGCCTTCCATATCCAGGAAAGGTCCATGGAATTATATTATAGAATGTAGCAGACCATTTTCTTTTGTATTACATTTTGGTTTGTTTTATGATTTCTTCCACTCATCTTAATTCTCCTGTGCAACATGACTAAGATGAAAATGTTTTTAATAGAAATGTATGTGTAGAATCTATATAAAATTGTATGCCAAATCAAGCGAAAGGGGAGGAGGAGGAGGGTGAGGGAGACAAAGTATAAGTTATACAAAAGTGAGTGTAGAACACTAAAAACCCGTAAAATAATAATAATAAAACTGAGTTGCAAAGAAAAAATATTGTTTTCTTCAGTGGGCTTTTTGATCTCCTTTTTTACTGGGCCAATTCTGCTTTTTACATTATTCTTCTCCTCATTGGCTTTTTGGATCTCTTTTCCCATTTGGATTAGGCTATTTTTTAAAGTGTTATTTCCTTCTGAAATTTTTGAGTCCCCTTTAGCAATCAGTTGATTTGTTTTTCATGATTTTCTCATTTCATTCTTATTTCTCTTCCCAATTTTTGCTCTGCTTCTTTTACTTGATTTTCAAAACCTTATCTGAGTTCTTCCATGACCTGAGACCAATTCATATTTTTTCTTAGAGTCTTTGAATGTAGGAGCTTTGATTTTGTTTTCTTCTGTTTCTAAACTTTGGTCTTCCTTGTCACCAAAGTAACATTCTGTAGTCTGATTGTTTTCTTCTGGTTTTTGCTCATTTACCCAGTTATTTACGTGAATTTTGAGCTCTGCTGTTTTTTAGTATGCATTCTTTGTGATGTATTGTTGTAATTTACTTGTTGACGTTTTACTTTAAAAATACATCACTATTCATTAGGCAAATTATTTTACACTTTATTTTCTCTCTCTGTCTTTTTTTTGCTGTTTTTGGTTGAGATATTATGGTCATATTTGCATCATAAAAGAAATGTGTTAGGACTCGTTATTTCCCTATTTTTCTCCCAAATTATTTTTATATTATTGAAATTAACTGCTCTTTAAATATTTCGTAGAATTCACTAGTAAATCCATTTGGCCATGAGGAATTTTTCCTAGGAATCATACTGTTTGCTCGTTCATATTTTTTTTTTGCTTAAGATATGATTATTTTATTATCCCATTTTCAATTTTGATAATCTGGACAACTTATATTTTTGATAAATATTCATTATTTTTACTCACATTAGATTTATTGGCATAAAATTGGGCAAAATAACTTTTTCTTCTTTCTTTTTAAATCAAATTAATTAATGGTTTAGTGTATTTTATTTTGTTC
The DNA here is from genome assembly GCA_023548195.1 of Bettongia penicillata ogilbyi. Lineage (NCBI taxonomy): Eukaryota > Metazoa > Chordata > Mammalia > Diprotodontia > Potoroidae > Bettongia > Bettongia penicillata. The sequence goes on from JAJHZJ010000565.1 coordinate 231,574, forward strand.
CCAAAACCAGTTTCTAGCTTTATTTATTAGTTCAATGGCTTTGTCTTTGGATTTGTCTTTGACTTTGAGGTTTTCCAATTGGTGTTTAATTGGAGATTTTTAATTTATTATTTCTCAAGCTTTTTCTTCTAGTTGCAAGGTCTATTTGCTGATCTTATCTTTCTCTCTTTTATTGATGTACATATTTAGAAATAGAAATTTCTTTCCTAAGTACTACTTTCTCTGCATTCCACAAATGTGAAGTGTTTTCTCATCATTGTCATTCTCTTTATTGAAATTATTGATTGTTTCTATTATTTATTATTTGACTCAGTCATTCCTTAGGATTATATTATTCAATTTCCAATTAGCTTTTAATATATGCTTTCATAGCTCTTTATAAAATATAATTTTATTGGAAGATTTTCCAAAATGGATGCATCTATTATTTGTACATTGCTGCATTTAATTATGAAGCATTTAACATCACAGTTGATGGTGAATTGTTTGTGAAGATACCATGTACAACTGAGAAAGAGCTATATTTTTTATTATCATTCAATTTTCTCCAGAACTTTATTATATCTGAAATTTCTGATTCTCTTCATTTTCTTGATTTTTAAAATAACTTTTTAGGGTTAGAGTTATCTACCTTTCATGGGGAAAGTTGTGATTCCTTACTAGTATAATTTTATCGTCAATTTCCTTCTGTAACTTATTTAACTTTTACTTAAAGAATTTGGATTCTATGCCATTTGATGAGTATATTTAGTATTAACATTATATATTACTTCTTCCTTTTAGTAAGTTGTAGTTTTCCTTTTTATCACCTTTAGTTGCATGTATTTTTTTTTCTTTTTATTTGTCTGAGAACATAATTCCTATCCTACCCATTTTTACTTCCTCTGAAGCATAATAACTTCTGCTTCAGTCCTTTAATTTACCTGTGTGTCTCTCTGTTTTATTTGTGTCTCTGGTAAAGAAAAAAATCCTTAATTTTATCATACATTCTCCTATTTTTCTCTGGGTTAGTTCATCACATTCACATTTGCAGTTATTATTAACTACATTTATTTATGTCTTATTTTTAATCCTTCAGTCTCTCTTCATCCAGTCCATCCTCTAAAGTCTTTTTGCTTCTGATTACTACCTTCTTTTATCTGCTCTTCCACTTGTTAAACACCTCTCTCCTGTTCTTTTATCCTCATTTTCTTCTATTACCCTTTTACATAAGATAGATTTCAATTTCTAGTTGAGTGTGTCTGTGCATATACATACTCAGATATATATGCACAAACAAACATACACAAAGATAAATACATGCACATATATATACACACATATATTTCCTCTCTTGAAACCCAATTTAGGTATAAATGACATTTAGACATTACCCAACTGCCCCCACCTCTGCCATACACAAACACCATTTTCCACTCTACTGCAAAAGTTCTTTCTTATATGGTTTTTTTGTGGCATCATTTTCTTATTCTTCTTTTCCTTTTCCCCTTCTCCCAACATATCCCTGTTTCATATATCTCCATTTTTCTTCATTGCAATATGACTGACTCACTCCCACACACTCTTTTTATGTAGAATTCTTCTGTTATAATAATGATACAGTTGCGAGAAGAAAAGTACATCATCTTCCCATATAGAAACATACACATTTTGTGCTTATTGAGTCTGTTACTATTTCTCTTTTTTCTTCATTTTTATACTTCTCCTGAGTCTTGTATTTGAGAGTCAAATTGTCATTTTTTTTTTCATCAGGAATGCATGAAAGTGTTCTATTTTATTAAATATCCATTTTTTCTTGAAGGGTTGCACCAGTTTTGCTGGATTGGTTATTCTTTGTTATAATTCCTGCTCATTTGACTTCCAGAGTGGCATATTCTAAGCCCTTTGCTCCATTAATGTGGTAGAAACTACATCTTGTATGAGTCTTACTGTGGCTTCACAGTTAAAGCTATTTTTCTTTTATCATGGCTTTCAAGTAGTCCAATAATTCTTAATTTTTAATATGAAATTTATTTATTTTCAATTCTTAACTTTCACTTCCACAAGATTTTGAAATTTTTTTCTCCATCTCTCCCCACCCCCCACCTCAGGACAGCATAAACCCCATCCATCTCTTCCCCAGTTTGCCCTCCCTTCGATTATCCACCCTTCTTCCATCCCCCTTACCCTCTATCTTCCTGTAGAGAAGAATAGATTTTTATACTCCATTGCCTGTATAACTTAATTTTCAGTTGTATGCTAAAACCATTTGCAACTTTCATTCTTAAAACTTTGATTTCAAGGAGGAGTAGAAGGATGGACCTGTAAAATTTTTCCTTCATACCCATCAAATACCTGCAAAATATCTCTAAACAAATTCTAGAGTAGCAGAAACCACAAAACGACAGAATGAAAGAGATTTCCAGTCCAAGGCAGCCTGAAAGATTGACAGGAAAGGTCTATCACATAGGGCTTAGACCAGAGCAAAGCCCACAGAGCCCATCCCAGCTTTGGCCATGCTGTGTTACATAAACAGGACTGGGGAGGAATCCCTGGCAGCAACTGCAGTTTCCAGATCACTCAACCCACAAACGCCAAAGACAGCTTTAAAAGTCAGTTAAAAAGCTCTTTCACCCAGGTGAGAAAAGATCGCAGCCTAGCCCTGGTTCCAGGGTCAACAGCATCAATTCTTGCAGCTCTCTGTCTAAAGACTGTGGAGGTTGATCTTGGTCTCAGTCCTGAGTGTGGCCATGGGGTAAGGAGGAGCACTGACTAGTGAAGGTTCTGGACAGGGAATCCTACTCACAGATACTGGGCAGAAGAGTGCTTATGGTTTCTCCCAAAACAAAGTGGAGGAGAGAAGCAAACTCCGCACCCTTGATTTTGCAACTTTGGAGGAACTGAGAACTTACAGGTCTCTAGAGTGTACCCTCCTCTTGACAAAGGACTCAAAAGTCAAGTAACTGGCTGGGAAAATGGCCCCAAAAGGGAATAAATTAAGACTACAGAAGGTTACTTTCTAGGCTGCTTTGGGCTAGAAATCTCTTTCACTCTGTTTTGTGGCTTCTGTTGCTCTAGAGTTTGTTTGTTTATAGAATTGACCTGGATGTTTTGTTAAAAAAGGCAAACAGGCTGAATGAATACTGTTTATTCCCTGAAGATAGCAATTTCATGATCATGGAGGAAGAAAAACTTCTGACTGACTAATAAAAGAATGGCCAGGCTAAAATCGGTTTTAGGAAAATCCAAGGTTGTTTGTGTACTTCAGATTTATGTTTTCTATAAGTATTTAACTATACAATGAGAAAGGAATTTCTTAATTCACTGGGTTCTAAATACAATAAGATGAGAGAGTTGACAAAGTGTCAATTGAAATTATAACTCAGAACATCTGTGTTTTCTCTGTCATTAACATGTCATAACATAATACATGTTCACATGATAATAAAAAAGTCCCACTATTCAAAATAGTGTCTCAGGTTCAGGGTCTCATAAGGAATGCTAAGTCAGCCTCATCTACACTTGTTGATATAGAAAGAGGTATTGTCTGAGCTTACTTCAGACAACAAAGAGGTTGTAAGGTCCAGGCTCTTCTTAATTGAAGTTCTGGCTCTTATTAAAGTCCAAAAAATGACATTAAATATTATCAAGAGTCATTTTACAGGTATTTTTGGGCTGTGGGGGTAGAGCTAGAGTAAGTTCATTCTTCTACTCCACCATCTAGGTTCCACATCTCTTAAATGACCTCTCCCCAGTCCACTTCCTAGGACAATTATTATTAGATATTTCACATACCTTCATTTGTTCATTCTTTTCAATTTTGTTTTGTTTCTTGTTTTTTTTTTTTTTTTTTAATGCAGGATTTAGTTTCCACATGTCACATAATAATTTTTAAAGAATTATATTTTTCAGGGATTTTTTATACCTCTTCTCCCATTTGGACAATTCTGCTATACAAGGAATTATTTTTATCAGTGAAAATTTATATCTCTATTTCTAATAGACCAAGTCACTTTTTTAAATATAAATTTATTTATTTAACTTTTTACATTCATTTTCACAAAATTTTGAGTTCCAAATTTTCTCCCGATTTGTCCCCTCACCCCACCCCAATATACTGAGCATTCTAATTTTCCATATTAACAATCTGGCCTCTCTTCTATCCTTCCTCCCTTCTATTGTCCCCATCTTCTCTTTTGTCCTGTAGGGACAAATGACTTTGTATTCCCCATTAACCATATTTTTTTTTACTTCCTAGTAGCAAGAACAATACTAAACAGTTGTTCCTAAAACTGTGAGTTCCAAATTGTCTCCATCCCTCCCTCCCCACCCGTTCTCTTTGGTAAGGCAGGCAATTCAATATAGGCCATATCTGTGTAGTTTTGCAAATGACTTAGATAATAGTTGGGTTGTGTAAGACTAACTGTATTTCCCTCCATCCTATCCAGCCCCTCATTGTTTCTATTCTCAATTTTAATCCTGTCCCTCCCCGAGTGTTGACTTCAAAATGCTCCCTCCTCCCATTACCCTCCCTTCCATCATCCCCCCCACCCTGCTTATCTCCTTCTCCCCCACTAAGATAGGTTTTCATACCAAAATGAGTGTGCATTTTATTCCTTTCTTTAGTCGAATGTGATGAGGGTTAACTTCATGTTTTTTTTTTCTCTCAGCTCTTCTCTTTTTCCCTCCACTAAAAAGTCTCCTGCTTGCCTTTTGAATGAGAAATAATTTACCCCATTTCATTTCACCCTCTCTCCTCCCACTACATTTCTCTCTCACCGTTTACCTTAATTTCTTTTAAGATATGGTCCCATCCTATTCAATTCTCTCTGTGCTCTCTGTGTCTGTATGTGTGTGCATGTGTGTATCTGTGTGTGTGGCCCCACCAACTACTCAGATACTGAAAAGTTTTAAGAGTTACAAATACTGTCTTTCCATGTAGAAATGTAAACAGTTCACCTTTGGTAAGTCCCTTATGTCTTCTCTTTGCTGTTTACTTTTTCATGCTTCTTCTCATTCTTGTGTTTGAAAGTCAAATTTACTTTTCAGCTCTGGTCTTTTCATCAAGAATGCTTGAAAGTACTCTACTTCACTGAAAGACCATATTTTCCCCTGAAGCATTATACTCAGTTTTGCTGGGTAGGTGATTCTTGGTTTTAGTCCTAGTTCCTTTGACTTCTGGAATATCCTAGTCCATGCCTTTGATCCCTTAATGTAGAAGCTGCTAGATCTTGTGTAATCCTGATTGTATTTCCACCATGCTGGAATTGTTTCTTTGTAGCTGCTTGTAATATTTTCTCCTTGACCTGGGAATTCTGGAATTTGGCCTTAATATTCCTAGGAGTTTCTCTTTTTGGGTCTCTTTCAGGTGGTGATTGATGGATTCCCTTCAATACTTATTTTGCCCTCTGGTTCTAGAATCTCAAGGCAGCTTTCCTTGAAAATTTCATGAAAGATGATGTCTAGGCTCTTTTTTTGATCATGACTTTCAGATAGTCCCATAATTTTTAAATTGTTTTTCCTGGATCTATTTTCCAGGTCAGTTGCTTTTCCAATGAGATATTTCACATTCTCTTCCATTTTTTTCATTTTTCTGGTTTTGTTTGGTGATTTCTTGTTTTCTCAGTAAGTCATTAGCCTCCATCTGTTCCATTCTAATTTTGAGAGAACTATTTTCTTCAGTGATCTTTTGAACCTCTTTTTCCATTTGGCTAATTCTGCTTTTGAAAGCATTCCTCTCCTCATTGGCTTTTTGAACCTCTTTTGCCAATTGAGTGAGCCTATTTTTCAAGGTGTTATTTTCTTCAGCATTTTTTTTGGGTCTCCTTTACCAAGGTATTGACCCATTTTTCATGCTTTTCTTGCATCTCTCTGATTTCTCTTCCCAGTTTTTCCTCCACCTCTCTAACTTGATTTTCAAAATCCTTTCTGAGCTCTTCCATGGTCTGAGCCTACCGGTCATCCACCTTGGATGTCTGAGATACAGAGGCCCCAACCTCCACATCTTTCCCTGATCGTAAGAGTTGTTCCTCGTCATCAGAAATGAAAGGTGGGTACATCTGTCCCCCAAGAAAGTAGCTCTCTATGGTCTTATTTTTCTTCCCTTTTCTGGGCATTTTCCCAGCCAGTTACTTGACTTCTGAAATTCCTCTGCACGCCTGGCTAGATCTGCCCAGCTAGTGCTTGGGTCTGAGATGCAAATGCTACTCCCCTGCCTCAGGGCTTTCAGTGGCAGGTGCTGCTTCTATTCAATGTGAGCTTAAGTTCTGGTGCTTGGGTGGTTGCAGGGTACCTCCAAGGCTCAGTTCCCTCAGGGAATTAATGTGAAGACCTTCAGTTATGTTTCTGAGCTCCTGCCTGCTCTGGGAGCCCTGTGCTGCTGGTGCCTCTGCTGCTGCCTCTGCCTCCCGAGGGGGCCTGAGTCATGGAGACACCCCACTCCCCTCTCGGCCAGCCCAGAAGTCTCTCTCACTGACCTGGAGTGCCTGTGGGTGGAGGGACCTTCGAGGCTGCTGGAGGTTCCATCCCTGAAGCCTGCTCAGATCTGCTTCTCTGGGGCAGCACAGGGGTAGGCTCTGCGTCCTTTGCTTTCTTTGTTTTATTTCATTTTATTTGATTTCTAAAATCTATTTTTGGTGGGGGCGTCTTACTCTTCCAGGAATTCTTGTTGGGCCTATGTCTAATTCACAATTTTCTTGGAGGTTTTATTTGTAGCTTGTTAAAAAATCAACCTCATTATCTTCTTCTGAGTTTGTGTCTTGATCTTCCCTGTCACCAATGCAATTTTTTATTGTTCTTTTTATTATTTAATATAGTAAACAAATTAAAAAATGAAATTTATACTTTTGCCATGTCAGAAAATATTTCTCTTCCAAAAAGTAAGTAGGTTTTACATGAATTCACATGTTCAATTGATGTAATTCTTGCCTTTTCAATGAATTGGTAAGTGGCAGAAGCAAGAAAACTTTGAATTCAATAAAAAATAAAGACTGCAAAATCTAAGAAATAAAATTAAATAAAAAGAAATCTTTCTTCCTCATCACTACTCTAGTGTAATATGTTACTTCCAAGAGTCATAATTTAACATCAATCCCACTGTTCATCAATTTTTTTTTTTTTAAATTAGAATTCAGAAAATATCTCAATGGTTGTTTTGTGTTACATTATCACAGTAATAGTGTAAACTATTCTTATTATTTTCTAAATCAGTTCTTACAATTTTCTAAATTCTCAAATTTTTCATATTTATGTTTTCAATTGAAATAATGTGTGTCTATTCAACTATTCCTCAAGCTGTATGATTCCATTTTCTTTTACTTCTTTGCCTTTACTAAGTGTGTATAATAAACATTTTTGTATATATTGGATCTTTGCTTACCTTTTTATCTAATTAGTGGTATGTGAAGCAAAATAGCATAATGGAAAGAAAACTGAAATCAGAGATTCAGAATTTCAATCATACATGTGAAGTTTTACTATCTGTCCGATATTGGTCAAATCAGTTGACCTTACTGGGATGCAGCTTCCTTCTACATAAAATGAAAGGATTGAACTTGCAAAGTTCTGAGTAACTTTCCAGATGTAAAGATGTCATTCCATAATCTAATAATTATGTCAGTGTATGAAAAGACGTAAATAAATTACTGATTTTTAAATTATTTAAACTGCGACAGCAGTGCTACTGTGACGACCAACTGTGAGGGACTTGGCTACTCTGAGCAATACAGTGATGATTCCACTAAACTTATGATGAATAATGCACTCTTTCTCTACAGAAATGGTAAACTCTGAGGGCATGTTGAAGCATATTTTTAAGCTTTATTTATCTTGCTTTTTTTGCAACATTGTTAATATGGAGGTGTTTTAATATGTCTAATTGATAAGTTATTTGCTGTCTTAATGGGGCTGAGAGGTGAGAAAGAGAGAGAGAGAGAGAGAGAGAGAGAGAGAGAGAGAGAGAGAGAGAGAGAGAGAGAGAGAGAGAGAGAGAGAGAGTTTTTTTTAAAAAGGAAGTAAAAATAAATAAATTTTCAATAATAATAGCAAATTATTTCCAAAAATGTTTGCACCATTTTAAACTTATATAAATGATGCTTTAATGTATGTATTGACATGTCTCCCTCAACACTGACTTTATCAGAAATACTTAAGTTTCCTTCACTAGTCAACCACTTTTCTGATGATGTGATATGATATAATGTAACATAACATGACATAACATAACATAACTGTATAATATAATATGTCCTGTTATGGATATGCTTTTCAATTTCCCATCAATGAATTTGTCTATTTTATATTTCATGTTTGCTACTATTTCTTAGTGAGCTAAGAAATCTCCCTCTGTGCACACTTATATAAGGAAACTACTAATATCTTTTAAGATTTTTTTATAATATGTCTTTTTAACAATTATTCATATATGCATCTGGAGCTTCTTGTGGCAAGTGGCATAAGATGTTATTCTAAACCTAATTTCTGCAAAACTTCTTTCTTGGTTTCTTAGCAATTTTTTGTTGGATTGGAATCTGTATTCAGATAGTTCTAATTTTGAAGTTTAACAAATATTATACCACTATGTTTGATTATTTCTACGTCTACCTTGTATATTCAGTTCATCTGACCTAATTTTCTGTTTTGAATTAGTACAAAATAAATTTAAACATTTCGTATAAATTTTGATCTATTACTTCTGTTTCCTTCACTATCACCACCCTTATTACTTCCAACTCATAGAATACATTCATTCCTTCAAGACTTAGTTTAAATTTAGCTCACTACATGAAGTTTTTTCTTTTTTTACCTCATACTCAATTACTTCTAGTGTCTTTCCTCTAAAGAATGACCATCTATCTATCAATCTGTCTATTGATCTATCATCTGTTTCTGTGTCAAACCACAAGCATTGTGTTTATAATTATTATAATTCATGTGGCTAACTTAGGATATTCATTCCTTCCTTTGAATATCAATTTTCTTCTCAAGTATAGCTATTCACTCCCAGTAACAATGTGTATATATGCAGTTATGTATTTATGTATGATATGTGCACCCACATGGGCATGGTGAAATAATATATTCATGTATATACATTCACATATATATGTGTTTGTCTGTAGGTGTGAGATGTGTAGATGGAGGTGTGTAGGGTTGTGGGGATGTATACATACATGTTTCTTCCCTTACTTACTTTGTATGATTCCTAAGTACAAACAGTATTTGTTTTTTATTACTTTTTTATCCTCAGTGACTATCACAGTGGCATGTATTTATTAAATAACTGTTGATTCAGAAATGAGCACAGCCAGTGTGGTTTGTAGCCCAGTTCAGCACCGAGCAGGCACAGAACCCAGAACAGAAGTCAAGGAACCATGGGCAGCAGCAGTTCCCAGATTACTCTAGCCACAAATGCCACATAGATCTTCAGAAGTCAGCGGGAGAGCTCCTTCACCCAGGAGAGGGGAATGCTGTCTGGACTGCCAGCAGCAGCCACTGCACCCACAGTTTACATTTTTGGAGTCTTCAGCCAAGAGCCTCTGGGGGAATAGAGTAGCTGATCTGAATCTCAGCCCTGAGTGACAGCACTGGGAGACTTTAGACTAAAACCCTTGGGGGAATTGAGTCCCAGATTTGAATATCAGCCCTGAGCTCAGCTTTAGGGTGAGGAGGAGCACTGGTATGGTAGAATTGAAAGTAGTTGGGGTAAGGGAATTCTAATTGCAGATCCTGGGCAAAGAAAGTTTTCAATTGCTCCCAGACCAGTGTACAGGCCAGTAGAGGAGTAATTCCTCTCCCTTGATCGTGCTACTTTACCTTAGAGGAAATGAGAACTCATAGGTCCCCAGAGAATACCCTTCTCTTGAGAAATGACTCAAAAGTCAAGTAATTGTGTGAGGTAATGCTCCCAAAAAAGAGAAAATGTATGTCTACAGAAGGTTTCTTTCTTGGTGAACAGGAATTTTCTTCCATCTTTTCAGATGAGGAAGAACTATGTATACCATCACAGAAAGTCAAGGCTTCTACATCCAAAACCTCCAAAACAAATATGCAATGATCTCAAGCCATGAAAGAGCTCAAAAAGGTTTTGAAAATTAAGTAAGAGAGATAGAGGAAAAATTGGGAAGAGAAATGAGAATGATGCAAGAAAATCATGAAAAGTGAGTAAACAGTCTCAAGGTGACCCAAAAAATGGTGAAGAAAATAATACCTGTAGAAATAGGCCGACTCAGTTGACAAAAGAGGTCCAAAAATCCAATGAGGAGAAGAATGCTTTAAAAATACAGAATTAGGGGGGAGGAGCCAAGACGGCAGAGTAGAAAGACTCACTATATGCTAGCTCCGAATCCACAGCCCATAAATTTCCTGTAAAAAGAACTCCCCACAAATTCTGGAGCATTGCAAGCCATGCAGAAGCACAGTGGAAGAGATTTCCATTCCAGAGAGCCCTGGAAAGCCGACCCCAGGGGTCCGTCATGCTCCGGAGAGCAGAGCCCACCCCTGGAGCAGATCTGAGCAGGCTTCAGGGACGGAACCTCCGGCAGCTGCAAAGGTCCCTCAACCCACAGGCACTCCGGGTCAGTGAGAGAGACATCTGGGATGGCTGAGAGGGGAACGGGGTGTCTCCTGACTCGGGACCCCACGGTAGGCAGCGGCAGAGGGAGCGGCAGAGGCAGCGGCAGCGCAGAACTCCCGGAGCAGATGGGAGGTCAGGGCCATTACTGAAAATCTCTGCATAAACCCCCTGAGGGAAAAAGGAAGCAAAATAAGACCATAGAGAGCTAGTTTCTTGGGGAAGAGATGTTCCTTCCTCCTTTCATTTCTGATGAGGAAGTACAATGCTTGCCATCAGGGAAAGACGTGGAGGTTGGGGCCTCTCTATCCCAGACATCCGAGGGGGATATCCGGTGGGCTCAGGCCATGGAAGAGCTCAAAAAGGATTTTGAAAAGCAAGTTAGAGAGGTGGAGGAAAAACTGGGAAGAGAAATCAGAGAGATGCAAGAAAAGCATGAAAAATGGGTCAATACCTTGCTAAAGGAGACCCAAAAAAATTCTGAAGAAAATAACACCTTGAAAAATAGGCTCACTCAATTGGCAAAAGAGGTTCAAAAAGCCAATGAGGAGAGGAATGCTTTCAAAAGCAGAATTAGCCAAATGGAAAAAGAGGTTCAAAAGCTCACTGAAGAAAATAGTTCTCTCAAAATTAGAATGGAGCAGATGGAGTCTAAGGACTTTCTGAGAAACCAAGAAATCACCAAACAAAACCAAAAGAACGAAAAAATGGAAGAGAATGTGAAATGCCTCATGGGAAAAACAACTGACCTGGAAAATAGATCCAGGAGAGACAATTTAAAAATTATGGGACTACCTGAAAGTCATGATCAAAAAAAGAGCCTAGACATCATCTTCCATGAAATTATCAAGGAAAACTGTGCTGACATTCTAGAACCAGAGGGCAAAATTAGTATTGAAGGAATCCATTAATCACCACCTGAAAGAGACCCAAAAAGAGAAACTCCTAGGAACATTATGACCAAATTCCAGAATTCCCAGGTCAAGGAGAAAATATTGTAAGCAGCTCAAAAGAAACAATTCCAGAATTGTGGAAATACAATCAGGATAACACAAGATCTAGCAGCTTCTATATTAAGGGATAGAGGGCCTTGGAATATGATATTCCAGAAGTCAAAAGAACTAGGATTAAATCCAAGAATCACCTACTCAGCAAAACTGAGTATAATACTTCAGGGCAATAAGTGGTCATTAAATGATACAGAAGACTTTCAAGTATTCTTGATGAAACACCAGAAATGAATATGAAATTTGAATTTCAAACCCAAGAATGAAGAGAAGCAAATCAAGCAAAATGAAGATGAGGCAAACAGGAAAGAGAAATCATAAAGGACTTTCTAAAATTGAGCTGTTTATTCTCCTATATGAAAAGATAATATATGCAACTCCTGAGACTTTTCTCAGTATTTGGGTAGTTTGAGTGATTACAGACACACACACACAAATATATATATATATATATATATATATATATATATATATAGAGAGAGAGAGAGAGAGAGAGAGAGAGAGAGAGAGAGACAGAGAGAGACAGAGACAGAGAGACAGAGACAGAGAGAGAGACAGAAAAGAGATAGAGAGAGAGAGACAGAGAACAAAGGGTGAGTGGAAGAAGAAGGGATGATATCTATATAAATAAAATTAAGGGGTGAGAAAGGAATATATTTGGAGAGAAAGGGAGAAATGGAATGGGGCAAATTATCACTCATAAAAGAGGCAAGAAAAAATTTTTTCAATGCAAGATAAAAGGGAGTAGGTGAGAGGGAAAAAGTGAAGCTTACTCTCTTCACATTTAGCTTAAGAAGAGAATAAGATGCTCACTTAATTTGGTATGAAAGTCTATCTTACACTACAGGGAAGTAGGGTAAAATGGGACAAGTGTGGTGAGCGCTGTGATAGAAGGGAGGTCAAATGGGAGAAGGGAGTAGTTAGAAGAAAACACTTTTGGGCAGGGATAATGTCAAAAGAGAGAATAGAGTAAATAGGGCAGAAGGTAGGATGAAGGGAAATATAGTTCCTCTTACACAATATAACTGTTATGGAAGTCTTTTGCAAAACTGTTCATATGTAGCCTATATTGAATTGCTTGCCTTTTCAATTGGGATGATTGGGGAGGGAAGAAGGGAAAGAAGTTGAGGCTCAAAGTTTTAGGAATGAAAGTTGAGAATTTTTTTGCATACAACTGGGAAATAATAAATACAGGTAATAGGGTATAGAAATCCAGGTTGCCCTACAAGAAAATAGAGAAGGTGGGGATATGGGAAGAGGGGTGTATTAGAAGTGAGGGTATATTGAGAGAAGCGGTAATCAGAATGTGAGGGAGAGGGTGAGAGAGGAGGAAAAAAAATTGGAACTCAAATTTTTTGAAAGTGAATATCGAAAGCTAAAAATAAATAGACATTAAAAAAAGAAATGAGCGCATCTGGCCTCACCACTTCATCAAATGGAGGTTACTGGCCAGAAACTCAGCAAGTGGGGGATGTGCCTCAGGAGTAGTTTTTAACTGAATAAAATAAGATACATGGGATTACAAAAAATAGTAATTGTTGATTATCAGACTTTTAAATACAAAATTCAACAGAAGCATAAAAAAGTAAACATAAAAGACTGATCAGAAGGGAATATATAAAGTATAACTGTTTATAGTCTTACATGGGAAGATGATATATGTAACAATTAAGAAATTTATCATTATTAGAATAGTTAGTAGTTTACATAGAAAGACAGCATAGGTATGAGTCAACTATGTTGAGATGATCTCACAATAAAGAAGGGAGGACAGCAAGAGATACAATGGAAGAAGAAGAAAGAAAGAGGAAGAATAGGGGATATTATCTCACACAAAATAGGCACAAAAGAAGAGCTTTTACAGTGGAGGGGAAAATGGAGATGAGATGGCAAATAAATGTTTGGATTTCACCCTCTGAACTGGTACAAAGAAAGGATACACACACACACACATACACATATACACACACACTCCACATTCAACTGGGTATAGAAATCTATCTTATTTAACAGGAAAGTAGTGGGGAATGGAGATAAATGAAAGAGGAACATAATAAAACAGAGGGAATATTAAAGTAGGCATTGGTGAGAAGATAAACAAAAATCAGAGGAGGGACTGGAAAAAAAAGAGAAATTAGGAAGAAACAGGATGGAGGGAAATGTAGAAAATAATCATAACTGTGGATGTGAATGACATGAACTCTCCATCCTTCAAAAGAAAACAATAGAAAAATAGGTTAGAAATCAGAATTAAATGGGCTTACATGTGCAAAGATATTTATAGTAGCTCTTTTTGTGTTTTCAAATAATTGGAAATTGAAGGAATGCCCATCAATTAGGGAATGCCCGAATAAGTTGTGGTATATGATTGTGAAGGAACACTGTTGTGCTATAGGAAATAATGAGTAGGATGGTTTCAGAAAACCTGGAAAGAATTATAGGAACTGAGGCAAACTGAAAGGAGCAGTATCAAGAAACACTGTACACAATAACAACAACATTGTCATGATGATGAACTATGAAAGATCCACTGTAATCAGTACAATGATCTGAGACAATCCCAAAGGATTCATGAGGAAAAATGCTAGCCACATCCAGAGAGGAAACTGATGTGTACATAATGTAGCATTCTTCACTCTTTTTAAAAAATAATATTTCTCCTTTTTACGCAAGTTGGCTAATATGGAAATATACTTAATATGACTTCAAATTTAGAATTGAAATCATATTTGTTTTCTTTCTGAATGGTTGATGGAGAGATAGGAAGAGAGATAAACTGAAACCAATAAAAATTCTAGATGAATTTCCAAAATCAATCAATTAATTTGAATAACTGATTGCAACTCAGAATAAAGTTTTATGCTTTCTGAAGGCTACATAATTCTATCAACTAATATCTTAGTTTGCTTAACATGATAATAAAATTATAAAGTATTTCATAATGTGAGAATGATTTAATGACAGAAAATTATTTTTTCAAATTATTTCAGTTGATGTTTTTTCCTGTCAAGAATGTTTTATAATTACATTCATATAGATCCTAAATATATTTTGGTTGATTAACTTCTAGTTATTTAAGGATGTCACATTTAAAATTATTTTTCTATCTCTGTTTTAAAAAAATATATGAACAAATCCTATTAGTTTGTGAAATATATGCTAATATTTTATAGAAATTAATAATTGATTTGGTTTTTCTTACATCAAAAGTCTGAAATAAATCATGTTGTCGGTGGATATCCTTTATGCATTCCTAATTTTATCAAAAGGGATCTTTGTATTTCTCCATTACAACTGCTAGTTGGTATTTGTAATATTAAGTAAAGATCAATTTCTTCTATTTTAAAAGTGTTCAAGCATCAGAAATGATATATTTTGTCAAAAGATTTTTGTGTCTCTGCAAATATAGTAATTTAATAGGTTGGGTTTTTTATTAATATGTTTTGTTATGTTTTAAATTTTAGTAATGCTGAATCAATTCCCTGCTCCTTGTGTAAATGTAAATTTTTCAATATGAATAGTCTTCTTCTTATAGTATTATTGTATTCATAATGTAATGTCTAATATTGTATTCAATAACATTCCCATCAAAGCTATTTCCATGATTAATAACACCAGTCAATTACAGATGGCAGAGTACAGACCATGACCTAGCTGAACCTTCCTAACATTTCCCTCCAAAGAAGTTCAAAATAACTCCTGAAATGAAATTTTAGGGTCAACAGTAGATGAGAGGGAGCATTTATCCAGCCAAAGACAACTTAGGAGATCCACAGGAGAGGTCTGTACATTAAGATGGGCAAAGGCCTGGAGCCTGACAGGAGGAAGTTGCTTGTTCCAGAAATTGGTGGCAAGAGCAGGAGTAGTAGCAGCAATAGCAGCATTGGATACTATCAGCCCAGAGATGTTACAGGCATCACACAACTTGTCAGAAAAAGACTTCAGGGGACCCTTCATTGGCACAGTGTAAAACTGTCACTGATTGGCAGCTTGTATTGACCATAAACAGTTAGGGTTTGCAGTTCTAGGGTGTGAAGGAATGCTTGTGATCAATCACAAGGGAGCAGGGAACCTGTTTATAGCTACAAGGCCTGGAAGAGCACTGATATTGTGGCTACAGTGAAGCATAGTCCCTTCTGTGGTACAGACCAGAGCACAGGTCAGGAAAGCAGTGACAACATCTCCCCTAGGATAGCACCAACTTGGAAACACCAAAAGAAATTGCAGATCCCCAGAACTAACTTAGAAAACAGCAACATAAAATCTCTGGAACTGGCATGATGCCTCCCCACTCCACCCAGGTCATCAGAGACCAACTTTAACTTTCAAAGTGAAAAAATAGGTAGGAAAATGAACAATCAAAAAAGAAAAAGAACCTGACCATAAAAACTAATTACAGTGGTATAGAATACTTCTATACATAAACTCAGAAGAAAAAAAAATGATGTGAAAACAGCTCTAAACAAATCTTTAAAGAACAATGCCAAAGAGACACAAGGCCAGCAAGGATTCCAGGAAGTAAAAAAAAGAAAAATAAATTTGGAACTCAAAATTTTGTGGAAATGAATGTGAAAGCTAAAAACAAATGAATAAACATTAAAAACATGAAAGTATGAATGATAAATATATGGGATATTGACCCAGAACACTTATTTATTTCAGGCTACAAACTTAGAATTTTCTTTCAAAAAACTTTATTTCATTGTTCTGAATTATCTCTATGTCTTATTGTTCTTTTTTTATTCTTGTGTTTACCTAATTCATTTAATTTTGACTATTGCTTTAGGTTTAAGAGGACCTTATTATCAACTTTCACATTTATCTCCAAATCTGATCATGGAACTACTTGTTCACTATTGGTCTATTTCTTTGTGTTATGTACTGATTCGCATGGAAATATTGTGGACTTGTAGGTAACTCTATTACAATTCCTTTACCCATATTAACTACTTGACTTAGCTCAGTCAAAGCAAGTAAAACTTGGAGCAACTGGTGATATCATCCCATTGCTAAATACAGGGATGATATCTGTGTTCTTAGATTTTGTAAATGACAGCAATCTCTCAAATACTAGACGGGGAAACTTTGGTAGATAGCAATTTGTCTGGGAAGAAAAGGACTTAAGATTTTAGTAGACCACAACCTCAGTTGAGTTCAGTGTGCAATGTGGCACTCAAAGGAAGATGAATGTGATATTGCACCGCATTAAAAGAAACATAGCTTCCCGTAATAAATACTAGCCTCACTGTCTTCTGAACTCATCAGACATCATTTGCTATATTGTACTCTACCTTGAACACCACAGTTTATGTATTTCACAGTTTAAGAAGGGCATGCATAATCGGAGAATGTCTAGAGGATAACTAGAATGGGCTTCAAGTCTACTTCAAATGGTCATTTGAAGAAAGCATGTATAATTAGTCTGTGAAAAAGAAGGAAAAATGAGTTTGGGTGGGGGTAGGGAGAATATGACAGCTATTATAAGTAACTGAAGGGTGATCACATAGAAGAGAGATTGGGCTATCTTTTTTAGGCCTCAGAGGAAAGAACCGAATAACAAAATAGATGCAAGTTATAAATAGACCAAATTGGGTTTAATACTGGAGAATGGGAATTCTGAATAAGTAGAGTTTTTCAGAAGTGTAAATGATCACCTTGAGAACTGATTGTTTTCCTTTCCTTAAGTGTTTTCAATCAGACAATGAATGACTATTTGGATATCCTATAGTGGATTTGTATACAGTTTATACTAGTTGACTGCTGAGGTCTCTTCCAACTCTCAAATTCTGTTTTCCTCTATTGTAGGATTTAAAAATTCTAAAACTCAGTAAGCAAATACATGATAGAACCAAATGCACACATGTCCTTGTCTCATTGCTTTCATCTAATAAATAGAAGAAAGTGTGCTTGTACCTGCCTTGGCAGAGTTAGGAAAACATGAAAGCAGTCTTACAAATGCTACATCATTTCCAACACTATCTTCCCTACCAACTTGGGATGAGATGGTATCTCATTGTCCTTCCCCAAATGAAGTGTCCAGAACTAGTACTCTTGATGTGATGTGACCAGTGAGACCACAGTTTCAAGTAAAAAAAAAATCCCTCTTGAAGAAAACATAACTAAATAGTGAAAATTGGCATGTTTTACAAAATCACTTTGTAATTTTTCTGTATGGCATTTGAGAGAATATATAAGGAGAAGCAGCATTGTAGATTGAAATTTTAAGACATGACCTTGACTGCAAATTGGAAATGAAGTACTTTATGATTACTTAGAAGGAACAGAACAAGAAAACGCTATCACTCTAACTAATGGTAATGCAAAATGCAAAATAGATGACATTTTAATTAGAGAGAAGCTATCAAATGGACCAATGAAAGAGTACAAAAGCTCCATGGAAACTGAAGTCAGGAAGTATTACTTCTGAATACACAGGGAATATATCAGTCCCAGTAAATAAAAGGATATCCTATCTTGTGATTTTCAAATTGTCTGCAGAGTGATTTAAAAAAAAAAAAAAAAGAAACCATAACCTGAAATTGTATTTTTTTAAAGTTACATATATGTATGTGTATATATATATATATATATGCATACATATACACATATATACTTTGTATGCATATATATATGTCACACACACACATACACACATTGGGATAGAAATTAGTGTTTACACTTCAGAACTCTGCTTTATTCTACCTCAGGTACACTTTCAGACATCACATAAATACATTTTGTTGAACTTTTAGCTGACTGATTTAAATGATATCCATCATATTTCAAATAACTTTAGCAGTGCAGTGTTTTGGAGAAAGAAGAAAAAGCAAGAGAGAGACAGAGGGAATATGTCTAAAAATTTCAATAGGTAATTTTGAAGGAAAATTATTATCTATTCAATAAGTTCAATAGCGGATTGCCTTGAATAATTTCTGACTTCATTTTCTTTTTGTCTTAAGGAGAAAAGACGTATTAAGCAAACAGTCCTGAACTGAATGTAAAGTGAAGAGCTCTTTCCTGGTTGGAAGCTTTAATTGCTTTGGCTTTTTCACTTCTGAAGAATAAGAAAATATTATTTCTTTTTTGTTTGTTTGTTTTTTATAGTGAAAGTGTCTTTGAATAACTGAAAGTAAAAGAAAAAATCTTAACCTAATAAATAATGTATAAATGGTGACTTTATTAGAAACAATATAAATTGTAAGAAACTATTAATGGCTTATCCACTAGAAGAATTTTTTTTTTTTCTTATTGGTGTTTAGTTGCTTCTTGGTCATGTCCAATTCTTAATGACTCTTTTTGGAAAAGAAAATAGTATAGTTCTTTGCCATGTTCTTCTCCAACTTATTTTATTTATATTTTTTATTATTTTAAATATTTTTTAATATTCTACAATCACTACTATGAAACCTAGATTTTTACCCCTCACACTTACCCCCCACAACCTCCCTCCCTCCACAAGATGGCATACAATTCTATATAGGATCTACATATACTTTCCTATTGAATACACTTTCACTATAGTCATGCTATGTAGACAAACTAAAATAAATGGAAAAAATCACATAACAAATCAAAACATAATACACACACACAATATCTGCTACATTCTGCAAATGAATTCCATAGTTCTTTCTCTGAGTGTGAAAGGCATTTTGCTTTAGAAAACCATTGGGAATTTTTTTTTTTTAAGTTATTGTGTTATTGCGAAGTCCTAAGTCTACCAGAAAAAAATTCTTGGGCACTGTGGTCATTGCTGTGCACAAAATTCTCCTGGTTTTACTTCTTTCACTCAGCATCAGATCATAGAAGTCCTTCCAGGCCTCCCTGAAGTCTTCTTGTTCATCATTTCTTACCGTGCAATAGTACTCCACTACATTCATATACCATAATTTCTTTAGTTATTCCTCAATTGATGGACATCCCTTTGATTTCCAGTTTTTGACAACTACAAAGAGTGTTGCTATAAATATTTTTGTACATGTGGGATCCTTTCACATTTTTATGATTTCTTGGGGATACAGTCCTAGTAGCGACCAAAGTGTACGCACATTTTTGTAGCCCTTTGGGCATAGTTCCAAATTGCTATTCAGAATGGTTGGATGAGTTCACAGCTCCACAAACAATGAAACAGTATTCCAACTCTCTCACATCCTCTCCAACATTTATCGTTTTCCTGTTCTGTCATGTTTGCCAATTTTATAGGTGCGATGTGGTACCTCAGAGTTGTTTTGATTTGCATCTCTCTAATCAAAAGTGATTTAGAGCATTTTTTCATATGAGTATAGATATCTTTAATTTCTTCCTCTGAAAATTGTCTGTTCATATCCTTTGACCATTTATCAATTGGGGAATGACTTGTACAGTTGTACATTTGACTGAGTTCTCTATATATTCTAGAAATGAGGCATGTAACCCTGAGATTAACTGTAAAAATTCTTTCCTGATTTACTACATCCCTCCGGATTTTGGTTATATTGGGTTTGCATGTGCAAAAACTTTTCAGTTTAATACAATCAAAATAATCCATCTTGCATTTCATAATGTTTTCTACCTCTAATTTAGTCAAAAATTCTTCCCTTCTCCATAAAAGTGATAAATACACTGTTGCTTGCTCCTCCAGTTTGTCCATGGTATCAATCTTTATACCTAGATCGTGTACCAATTTTGACTGTGTTCTTGTGCATGATATCAGGCATGGGTCTATGCCTAGTTTCTACCACACTGTTATCCAGTTTTCCCAGGAATTTTTGTCAAACAGTGAGTTCCTATCCCAGAAGCTTGCTGCTTTATAGTACAATTTGAGATCTGGTAAAGCTAGGCCACCTTCTCTAGCATTTTTTCCATTAGTCCCTTTGACATTCTGGACCTTTTCTTCTTCCAGATGAATTTTGATAATATTTTATCCAGTTAGAAAATAATTATCTGATAGTTTAATTGGTATGGCACTAAATAAGTAAATTACTTTAGGCAGAATTGTCATTTTTATTATATTAGCTCAGCCTACCCATGAACAACTGATGCTTTTCCACTTACTTAGATCTGACTTTATTTATGCAAAAAGTGTCTTGTAATTGTGTTCATATGGTCCGTATGCTTCTTTTGGCAGGTAAAATTCCAAGTATTTTATAGTGTCTACCCTAGCGTTTAATGGGATTTCTCTTTCTATCTTGTTGTTGGACCTTGCTGCTAATATATAGGAATGTAGAAGATTTGCACCAATTTATTTTGTAACCTGTAACTTTGTGAAAGTTGTTTATTATTTCAAGTAGTTTTTTTACTTAAGTCTCTGGGATTACCTAAGTATATCATCATATCATCTGCAAAGAGTGATAACTTAGTTTATTCTTTCCCTATTCTTATTCCTTCAGTTTCTTTATCTTCTCTAATTGCTACAGCTAACATTTCTAGTACCATACTGAATAATAGTGGTGATGATAGGCATCCTTGTTTCACCCCTGATCTTATAGGGAATGTGTCTAGCTCATCACCTTTGCACATAATACTTGCTCAGGGTTTTAGATTGATACTGTTTTTTACGTCATGCAAAGTTCTCCTTATTTCTATATTCTCCAGTGTTTTTAATAGGAATAGGTGTTGTATTTTGTCGAAAGTTGTTTCTGCATCTATTGAGATAATCATGCAGTTTTTATTTGTTTTGTTGTTGATATGATCAATAAAGCTAATAGTTTTCCTAATGTTGAACCAGTCCTGCGTACCTGATATGAATCTTACCTGATCATAATGTATTATTCTCATAAGATACTGTATTCGTTTTGCTAAAATCTTATTTAAAATTTTTGCATCTATATTCATTAGAGAAATTGGTGTATAATTTTCTTTCTCTGTTTTGTCTCTTCCTGGTTTAGGTATTAAAGCAATATTTGTATCATAGAAAGAATTTGGGAGAACTCCTTCTTCCCCAATTTTCAAAAATACTCTATATAGCATTGGAATTAAATATTCTTTAAATATTTGATAGAATTCACTTGTAAATCCATCTGGCCCTGGAGATTTTTTGTGAGGGAGTTCATTTATGGCTTGTTCAATTTCTTTTTCTGACATGGGGTTCTTTAAGTATTCAACTTCCTTTCCTCTTTTGTTAATCTGGGTAATTTGTATTTTTTAAAACACTCATCCATCTCGTTTAGATTATTGAATTTGTGGGCATAAATCTGGGAAAAATAATTTCTAATTACTGTTTTAATTTCCTCCTCATTGGAGGTGAGTTCACCCCTTTCATTTTTAATATTAGTAATTTGATTTTCTTCTTTCTTTTTTCTAATCAAATTGACCAAAGGTTTATCAATTTTGTTAGTTTTTTCATACAGCCAACTGTTGATTTTATTTATTAATTCAATCGTTTTCTTAATTTCAATTTCATTAATCTCTCCTTTGGTTTTCAGTATTTCCAATTTGGTATTTACTTGGCGATTTTCAATTTGTTCTTTTTCTAGCTTTTTCAGCTGCATGCCCAAGTCATTGATCTCCTCTTTTTTATTTTATTAATGTAAGCATTAAAAGATCTAAAACTTTATACTACTTTTGAGAACTACTTTTGCAGAATCCCATAAGATTTAGTGGGTTGTCTCATTATTGTCATTCTCTTGAATGAAGTTGTTGATTGTTTCTGTGATTTCTTCTTTAGGATTAGATTATTTAGTTTCCAATTGATTTTTTGTTCATCTTTCCATGGTCTTTAATTACATAAAATTTTTATTGTGTTATGATCTGAGAAGGAAGCATTGATTAACTCTGCCTTTCTGCACTGGATTGTGAGATTTTTATGTCCTAGTACATGGTCAATTTTTGAAAATGTGCCATGTACCTCTGAGAAAAAGATATATTCCTTTCTATTGCCATTCAATTTTCTCCAGAGATCTATCATATCTTACTTATCCAGAGTTTTATTTACTTCCTTAACCTCTTTCTTATTTATTTTGAGGTCAGATTTATCACGTTCAGAGAGTGGGAGGTTGAGGTCCCCCACTAGTATAGTTTTGCTGTCAATCTATTCCTTCAATTTCCCCAAACTCTCCTCTAAGAATTTGGATTCTATACCATTTGGAGCACACATGTTTAGTAATAATATTGCTTCATTATCTATGGTATCTTTTTGCAGGATATAGTTTCCATCCTTATCTCTTTTGATTAGCTCTATTTCTGCTTTTGCTTTGTCTGAGATTAGGATTGCTACTCCTGTTTTTCTTACATCAGCTGAAGCACAATACATTCTGCTCCAACCTTTGACCTTTATTCTTTGTGTATACCCCCCGTTTCAAATGTGTTTCTTGTAAACAACGTATTGTTGGTTTATGGCTTTTAATCCATTCTGGTATCTGTCTCCGTTTTATAGGAGACTTCATTTCATTCACATTCACAGTTATGATTAGAACCTGTGTATTTCCATCCATCTCTTTCCCACCCTTTGTGCTTTTAGTTCTCCCATCTCCCTTCTCCTCCTCAATAGAATTCACTTTTCACCACCTCCTCCTGCAGCTTTCCCTTCCTTCTTTTGCCCCCCCTTGTACTTCCCTTTGCCCTTATTGCTTCTTCCCTCCCTTTTAGCTTCCCTCTCCCTCCTTCCCCACTTCCCTCCTACTGCCTATAGAGCTAGTTAGGATTATCTACTTAAGTTTATTGTTCCCTCCTTGAACCAAATCAGATGAGAGTACCTCTCAACCAATGCTCATCTCCCTGCCCTCTTACCCTCTACTATAATTTTGTACTTCTTCTTGTGATGTAATTTATCATTTCCTGCTTCCTCCTTTTCACACCTCCTGTTAGAATCCCTTTCACATACTTAAATCATATTTTTAACCTGACATCATTTACTTTATACCCCTTCCATCTATGTATATCCCTTTTATATTTCTTAATAGATGCCCAATTCTCAAGATTAACAGGTAACATCTTCCCTTATAGGGAGGTAAACAATTTGCCCAAATTGAGTAACAAGTTTTTGTCCCCCCCCCCCCCGTTTACCTTTTTATGCTTCTCTTGAGACCTGCATTTGACGATCTAATTGTGTATTAAGTTCTGGAGTTTTTGTCAGGAAGGTCTGGAAATCCCTTCCTACACTGAATGACCTCCTTTCCTGAAATGTTATGCTGAAATTTTCTGTGTAGTTGATCCTTGGTTGCAGTCCCAACTCCTTTGCCTTACGGAATATTGGATTCCAATTCCTTCTATCTTTTAATGTAGAAGGTGCAAGGTCCTGTGTGATTCTGCCTGTACTCCTCGATATTTGAACTGTTTCTTTGTGGCTGCTTGTAGTATTTTCTCCTTCACTTGATAATTCTGAAATTTGGCAACGATATTTCTTGGGGTTTTGCATTTGGGAACCCTTTTGGAAGGTGAATGGTGGTTCATTCAAAGTTTATTTGGCCCTCTAGATCCAGCACTTCTGGGCAGTTTTCCTTGTTGACTTCCTAGAATACATTGTCCACACTCTTTTTTTCATCATGGCTTTCTGGCAGGGCAATAATTCTTAAATTTTCTCTCCTGGATCTATTTTCCATGTCAGTTGTTTTTCCAATTCGATATTTTCCATTTTCTTCTATCTTTTCATTCTTTAGATTTTCTTTGACTGATTCTTGCTGTCTCATTGAGTCATTGGTTTCTACTTGCCCAATTCTAATTTTTATCAAATTGTTTTCTTCAGTTAACTTTTGCATCTCCTTTTCCATCTGTCCAATTTTTTTTTCCTTTTAGGAGTTATTTTCTCCAGTTAATTTTTGTATTTCCTTTTCCATTTGTCCAATTTTCCCAGTTAGGTTTTGTGCTTCCTTTTCCATTTGACCAACTGTTCCTTTTAGGGAGTTATTTCCTCCATTTAATTTTTATACTTCCTTTTCCATTTGTTCAATTTTCCTTTTCAAAGAGATCTTCTCATCAGTGATTTTTTTATATAATTTTAAAATCATTGGCCAGTTTTTCTTCTATTTCCTTCTTCAGCTGTTCTAGGAGAGTTGTTTGTGCATGTGAGCAGTTCATAGTCCCTTCTGAAGTTTCAGACTAAAGAAATATAGTCTCAGTACTGACCTCTTTGTTATTTGTGCTTTGGTCTTTATCCCAATAGAAATATTCTATGTTTTTTTCCACGATTACTTTGCTTTTTTTTGTTCATGATAGTGATTGTGCATTGTGACCTCTGGTTCTTTCAGTTAGAAGCTGCAGAACTTGGTGCTGAGATGACTTGTGTGAAAAAAAAATAAGAGCAGGTTTTTGTTTTGTTTTTCCTGAATCATCCCTGGGGTGAGTTTGTTAAATGTGGGACATGGCTTGTCTGGTCATGGGAGATCTCCTCAACTGAGCTGAGGCAAAGACAAAGTCAGGGGATGGTGACCCCAGCTGCCCTATTGTCTTTTCCTTTCCCCTGGAGTACTGAGGCATGCCTACATGCTAGTGTGATTTCCCACCCCTCCTGGGGCTCCTCTCCTGATGCTGAGGCTTGCCTGTATCCTAGTTTGAGTTTTCTCCACCCTGGGTCCTCTGTCCTTCTGTTTTGCCTCTGCCACAGTAGGAGGAATCCCCCTTAGCTATTGCCTCAGGTGTTATGAAAGTATTTGCCTTCTCTGCTGTTCCTGCTGATCCAGGATTTTTCTGGGGAAATATTTTATGTTTCTTTCACAGTCATCCAGGGGGGAGGAGAGAACATTTATTGATCACTCTGCCATCCTGTCTCCTGGAAGTTCAAGTAGGTGACTTACAGACATTTAATATGCGGGCTGAAAGTCTCAGGAACTGTTGTGCTGATATCTGGCCTTTAGCAGCAGCCACTCCTTCAGCTCTGCTGGTCTCCCACTGGGCTTCCACTCCACCAGTTCCACCTACTGCTGTCTCCAGTTTCCTGGGGCTCCCCACTGCTGCACCGTGCACTGTGCACTCGCCCCCACAGAACGGATCCTTCCCATGAAACTTCCAGTCTGTCCTGGACTCCAAATCTGCCACAGTCTGTTTCCCACTGGCTTCTGCCCCTCCAAAATTTGGTCAGATTCTCCTTTGAGAGGAGGAGGAGTTTGTCCAAGAGCTCATGTGAGTCTTTGCTCTCACTGTGCCATCTTGGTTCTGCCCCCTCCTCCAACTCATTTTATAGATGAGAAAGCTGAGTTCAACAGGGTTAAGTAACTTGCCCAGCGTCACATAGCTAGTGAGTATCCAAGGCTAGATTAGAACTCAGAAGAGGAGTCCTTTGGATTCCAAGCCTGGAATTCTATCCACTGCATCACCTTGTTGCCCAAAGTAATATAAAATATATCAACAAATAAATTTATAATGGAAACAAATGTATGATCACAATTTTCATGATCTATTATTTTTTATTTTCAAAGACCAAGAAAAGGCAGCCACCAGCACATTGGGTAGACACCTACTATTGACTTTTGTAGAGAATCTTGAGGGGTTTGAAAGAGCCCCTGATCAAGACTCCCCCTCCTCCAAGAGAGAAGAGTAGCTGACTTGAGAAGTTAAGTGATATATTGTTCTCAGATGCATGTCCTTGAATTCAGGTGCTGAAGTTTCAGGAATCAGGGCTCCTGCTATACAGGATAACATTCCTATAAAGAGGTCTTGAAGCCTCCCTTTCTACTTATCACCATCTACTCTGTTTCATGCTTCAATTACTACCTTTATGGTTGGGTTTTTTTGTTTTTTTGTTTTTTTTTAAGTATTTAAGCATTCCAATTCCCTGAATTATTGGCTCAATATGTCCAGAATAAACTCAGTTTCTTCAGAATGTAGTGTGCTGCCTGTCTTTTCATCCTCACTCTGTGAGCCTGTAACTGCCCCAGACCTGCTTGACTGTGCTGGCTGCAGCATCTGGTGCCCAAGAGGGGCCCTACCCGTTCTAGACAGGAGAACCTAGTTCATGTCGCAAGACCAGAGGAGGACCCCCAGAGCCAAAGAGGAAAGTAGTGCACAGGCAAAAGGTGAGGGGAAGGCCTGGAAGGGGGTCACTTCTTTGGTGTGGTCACTTTTGCTTTGAGCTTGGTGAAATTAGTTTCAGTTTAGCAATAGGGTAGAGCCCAGGCATTTGAAAGAGACAGGTGAAGTAATCTTGGGGTCATGAAGTAATTCACGTGGTGAAAAGCATGAAGGACCTAGAGGAAGGGACTACAAATCTTGAAAAGTGGGAAACAGTAGGCAATCTAATAGGTGTGTATTATAGAGAGGTCAGACCAAGTGCCTCTCCTGTTACAATATTTTCTATTTGGAAAGTACTTAAAATATGCCTATAGAAACCCAAAGAAGTATCATTAGCCATAAAAACAATAAAGGTAGATGTACCCTCTAGTACTAAAGCAAAGGGAGACCTGATGGAGTGTGTCACACAAAAATTTAAAATAGAGTCTCTTCCTCCCACTGCTCCTCAATTCTACAAGTCTAGATCACAAGTTTGTGAAAAAATCCAGGAGCCTGAAGGGATTGTACAAAAAGTCCTTCAGCAAGTCACAGAAAGAGGAGAAGGAATGCTTTTGGAAATGAAGCTAACATTGCCATTAATAGAAACCCCACATCCCTATAACCCAGGAGTGGCTATAAGAGAACATGCCCCTTTGGATTTTAAATTCTTAAAGAAATTACTCAATTATGAACCAGATAGTCTTTACATTCAGTCTCTTGAACCAGATAGTCTTTACATTCAGTCTCTTCTAGACAGCATTTCTCAGACAGCCCTATATCCCACAGATTGGTACAATATAACTAAACCACTCTTGTAGGATGAGATTACTTAGTTGGAAATCTGAATTGTATGAAAGATGCTTAGAACACAGTGATAGAAAGTAAGCTAAAGTTATAATTTGTGTAGAGAATTTCTGACAATTTTTTCTCAGTTTTTGGATTCTTTCTTTTTATTGTCTGTGTACATGTTCTGTCTTTACATGTTCTCTGCATGTGTGCTTGTGAGTTATTACAGCCAGCTCCATTCTAGCTGGAATTTGGAATGTTATCTCTTTTCCTCCCCCTCCTCCCTTCTCTCTTATGGCTGCAGCATATGGGAGGAGACTAGAAAAGAGAAAGAGAGAAACTGATCTTATGTTATTTAGTTTATATGATTGCTAAATGCAGTTTTAGATAAGAAATGCAAGGAAATAATGTATATGCAGTTTTAAAGGGGCTTTAATCAAAGCCCTCTAGGAGAACAACATGGGTATAAAGTTAAAGGAAAGCATAAAAGTTTTGAAAAGTATTGAAAGGTTGTTGGTAAAATTCTCTCTTTCTACCTTCTAACGCTGGCCAGGTTGTGAAAGTGGAGAGAAAGACAAGAAGAAATTGGGAAAATTTTCCCTGTCATATCAGTGAGGCAGATTGAATGGTTTTTTAATTATCTCATGCCTCACCTAAAAGAGAAAAGTTTTTGTATATGGGATACAACTAAGAGGTAGTTATTCTGGTCATATTTTAAGTGAAACTTGTCACTCATAATTGGATGTTTAAGACAGGTCAGAATTTATTGTATTACTTGGTACTAAGGCAAATTGAGAAAATGCATGAATCTGCAAATGAAAAAAGGACACCTCAGAGATTAAGTTTTGAACTCCCAAGTGGAAAGGAGGGGACTAGGCACCAGAGTCTCCCTCACTTTTGCTTGAAGTTTGACAACTTTTTCTTTCAAAAATGTTTTAAAGGAGTGGACACAGGCATCAAATTTTCTTGAGTAAAAGTTAGAACTATTAAGATTTTTATTTTACTCTGTAATATAGAAATGGTGTTAGAGAAAGCATTTTCTAATATGAATTTTGTTGAAACTAAAAGATGTTGGAAAAATTGTGTAAAGCCAGTTATGTTATTTAAAATTTTATCAATCCTACTAACCTTATCTTATAATGTTTTGTAATTGCCATTTAGAAAACCAGGTATTTTCACCTTTGCCTCTTAAAGAAGTTACAGCTAAAATTTGATTATCATTTATAAAACTGGTAAGATTGTTAACTAAGTTTTTGAAGTTGCTGTTTTAATGCTAAACCTAAAATTGTTAATTGATTACTGTGTGTGGAAAGAAATGAATGGAGTAAAAAAAATGATTTAGACTGGTTATGCCCATTCAGAACAATCCTCCTGTATGTTTGGGGGTTGACAGGCATGGGATTCATGACAATTTCTTTTATCTTGTAAAACTGTCAAGGCTCCTTTCATGTGGACAAGGTCATCAGTATTAAGAAAGAAATTTGTTTGACTTATATAATTCCTAACCAATGAATGTGACTTGCCAAAAAGTTGTAATAGATAGAAAAGATTTTTAATAATTGACTTTTATATCAGGACAAGTTTTAAATTTGAGAAGGAATCTCTTACATATGTGAGTCCTGTTAATCTTCATTGCTTATTGCAACTCCATGGGAATACAAGTAACTATATTTGGCTTTAAGTTGTGATTAGTGAAATTTGCTGTTTAAGGTAAAAGCATTTGGGACCATAAATATTTTTGTTTAGGTTTGAATTTGGGTATAGTTGTCTGCATTAAATCATTATCTGAGAGAATATGCCACAAGTTACTCAAAGGGACTGTGATCCTTCATCCTGTACTGTTATCAGGTAAAATTTGTATCTGGAGAGGAAACACCGAGGGGACAATTCTAGACTCAATCTAGGATGGGATCCTCCTGGTCAGTTTCCCCATTGGGTCCTTTTATAAAGGAATGTTTCCCACCTGACTATTCCTGAGTCTGGCTATAACACAGATACTGCATGATTGGAAAATTTCACTCCTATATGAATTCAAACAGAGTAAAAAATATTTCATCCTATCACATGTCCCTATTTTTTCCTTCTGTAGCAAACTTCTATGTCAATTAAAAGTAGTCAGTATAACATGTGAGTCCTTTTGTGTAATCTTACTGGAAAATTTAGTATTATTTTTATTTGAAATTAGAACATGTTCAGAAATTTATGTAAATTACTTAAGACTCACCTTGAGATGGCCCTATTGTTTAAAGGATTTGAAAAGCAGTAATTTTTTTTTCTGTAATCAGTCTCTTACTGTTACCAATGTGAGATTCTATTAGACATTTTTATTAAGGCATTTTGTGATGTCTAGGAATTCTGTAATACCTAAGAATTTGATTTGTTATAATACTTAGGGAATTCATATTACTTAAGGACATTTTTATACCAACTAAGTTCTAATAAATTTTAAAAGGTTTATTTTTTGTTTCAAAGTAAAAAGACAACTGTCATTTAAAAAGTTCTCACCTAATCTTCTTTATAAAAGTTTAGTAACTTTCTTCACATCATAATAAAATGTCAACTGTTTAAAAAAAAGAACAAGAAACATTTTTTTGAAGAAATGTTTCTCAAAATAAGGCTAAAACCTACTAGAATTTTCATTTTCAAGATAAGGTATTGCTCCTTAATATGTAATGATCTATAAAGCAGAAAAGATCTTTCTGTTTTAATAAGCAAAAGCTCAGATTAATGTGTGAACTTATTAACAACTTAATTTCTAAAGTTTTTTTTCTTCCAGAGTGAATATAATCAGAAAAAGATAAACAAGCTGGTGAAACAATGATGATCATCTATTCAGTTGTGAGATACAACTTAGAAATCTCTTTTGTTTAAGACAATACAGGTCTGCTAGTGAGCAGTAATAACTTATGCACTATCTTGTCTATGGCAGAAATATAAAGGGATTTGAAGCAGTCTGTATGATCAGTTCTAGAGATTTGGAAAGCTGAATACAAGCTTGATCAAAAAATATAGAAAACAGATAATGAGGTTGGGGACAAATGGGATTCATCCAAACCTCTCCTATCCCTAGATAGTTACTAAGTATGCCAAGAGAGTGTGAGGAAGTCTGACAGTATTCTCACACCCACCTTGCTTCTAGTTTTATTCTTACTCATTTTTGGTCCTTGTTTGTTTAATCTCTGTGCCAGATTTGTGTCTTCTACGTTTTCTTTGTCCAAGACCACCATGTATCACCCTCTGAATTGTCAAGTTCCTCATACTGGTTAAAGATCCATCCCCTGCAATGTTGGGACCTGTGAGGCAGGGTCGTCTCTATGTCCAGTCTCAGCAGGAGGCAGTTTCAGAAGCTGAGACCTTCATCCCTTACCCCAAAATATGTTGGATCCCATCTGTTTAAAGGGGGTACAGGGCAGGGAGCTTGAGTGCATGTACTTGGGCCTCAGTTCTAATATTACATTTCTTTTTACAAATCATTCATTCATATTTCAGGGATACCATATGACCCTATGGGTTAGGCAATAGTATAAAGGAAGAATAAAACTCTCAACCTGTTCCTTCAAAAAAAAAGGGAGGGGAATGCTTGGTAGGTCCCCTAGGGAGCAATTGGCACAGGCTGTATATACTATTAACAACTTAACGTTAGATTATGACAACCTTACTCCTTCACAAAAATTCTTTTCATTTTTTGGCCGTGATGATATCAGAATTATTATTGAAAAGTAGATTACACCCCAGCAACAACAGGTGTTGTGGAAGGATGTCAATAAGGTGAAGAGAGGACCTGACAGGGTGTTAACAAGAGGGAGAGGATTTTTTTCTGTCTCTACAGATGGTGGGTTCGTCTGGGTCCGAGAAAGAGATACAAGACCTGTCCAAGAGGATACAGAAGCTGTGCCTGCACAAAAAAAACAAAAAAACAAAAAAAACTGCCAGGGTGCAGAAGAAGAGGAAAGGCTAAAGGAGATACCAAACAGACTCTCATTGGGCTCATCTTTTTACTGAATTCCCTTAACTTGGTTAAAGATGACAAAAATGGGACTGTGACAGCATGAAGGGACAACCTGTTCAATGTCACTTGTTTGAATTGCTCTGTGAATGCTTGCATAAATGAAAAAGTAGGAGGCCAAAAAGTGTTTGTTATTAGACAAATTCCATTCCCTCTCCTTCCAGCCGAGGAGATTTGATGGTATCAAGTTCCAGGAGATCAGACTATCGATTTGCTTCGCAGTTTCTTGTAAAAAAAAGGTGTATTTCCTGTATTACTTTTGGAATTGTTGCTTTAGTAGCCATTATTGCTAGTAGTGCAGGTTTAACAGAAGGTATTATGAGTGTACAAACAGAAGTTAAACAAGCCAAATATTTAGATCAATTGTCCAGAAATATTACAAGGGTATTTCAAGTACAAGAAAAAATTAATAGGGATTTTTATCAAGCCATTGATGAATTGCAGTGGAATGTAATAGAAATTAATGAACAAGTTGAGTTACTTACCTTATATAGTAGATTGAAATGTGATTATAGGTTTACTCATTTTTGTTTGTTAAATGTGAATTATAATTTTACCAAAACTGTCAATCACTTAAGAGGATTATGGAATGTTAATAATGTAACTATGGATATGGATGATTTGGAACAAATTGTTCAGATTATTGATATCAGAAGTCATAGAGACTTGGATCCATCCGAGGCTGCACAACAGATTACAGATGTGATAAATAGAGCACTTGGGTTTTAAGTGACTTTGCACAAGACCTTGGGCTGTTGGTCATAGGCCTTGCAAGAGTATTTTGTATTTGTATCTGTGCTCCTGCCCTGATGTCCTTGATCAACAATACTATACACAACCTGGCATTCAACATTCGGATGATTAGGAAAGAGTTATTGTAAAACAAAAAGGGGGAGATATAAAGAACTTTGAGGGGTTTGAAAGAGCCCCCGATCAAGACTTCCCCTCCTTCAAAAGAGAAGAGTAGCTGACTTGAGAAGTTAAGTGATATATTGTTCTCAGGTGTATGTCCTTGAATTCGGGTGTTGAAGTTCCAGGAATCAGGGCTCCTGCTATACAGGATAACATTCCGATAAAGAGGACTTGAAGCCTCCCTTTTTACTTATCACCATCTACTCTGTTTCATGCTTCAATCACTACCTTTACGGTATTTTACTATTTAAGCATTCCAATTCCCTGAATTATTGGCTCAGTATGTCCAGAATAAACTCAAGTTTGTTCAGACTTCTGTGTGCCGCCTGTCTTTTCATCTTCACTCTGTGAGCTCATAACCGCCCCGGACCTGCTGGACTGTGCTGGCCGCAGCAAACTTTATGGAAAATACATATGGAGAAAATCAGACAGTTTAAGCATATGTGAATTTCCTGATATCTGAAACGGAATGTACCTACATTTGTGAGATGTGAAATCTACCACTGAAGTGTTTGATGTGAGTCTTCAAAATATGAATTTGGAATTTAATAGTATCTAAAATCAAAGACATGGAGAAAATAAATACTATTATGTGGTACCGTTTAATTTAAATTGTTTCCAACTTGATTGCAATTAATTGGTAAAGGAATAATTTTTATATGTCACAGATCTTGTGTTCAACACCGGAGGTCAATCTCACAAAATACATTCAGGTAATAGTTACTCTGTTATTAAGGTAGAAAGTCTAATAAAATAAATTATATACCTTAAGTGTAAGTAAATCCAACATTAATGAATTAGAAATTATTCTTTCAAATATGGAAGACATTCGCAGAATGTAGAAGATAATATCTCTGTGTGTGTGGGTTTTGGTGTACTATGTATTGATTTGTTATATGATTTCTTCTATTTATTTTAGTTCGACTACATAGCATGACTATAGTGAAAATGTGCTCAATAGGAAAGTTTATGTAGAACCTATACAGAATTGTATGCTGTGGTGGGGAGGGAGGGGGGTAGTGGGGGGAAAGTATGGGGGAATAAAATGTTAATTTTACGGAAGTAATTGTAGAACATTAAAAAATAATAATAAAATTAAAAAATAAAAATATCAAAAAAAAAGAAATTATTCTTTCTCAGCATTGATACTAGGCTGGAATTCTGATTTTTAAATAATACCTCCATAGTGGTATTAAACTATAGTCAATTATCAAAGGTAAAATATTTTCTTTTGTTTTCAATGTGTTTTCAAGGCTGTTATTAAATTGTTTTCATGGATGGCTACTTATGATTGAGATAGTGTTTGTATGGTTTCAAGTACTGTCTCAACTATAATTGCAAGATTCATGATATAAGTACATCTTTGTTGTTACTATCTTATGACTTTTAGCTATGTTACATCAAAAATTATTTCTATATAATTCACAAAATATGCTTCTTTTCTTCAGAGAAATATTTCTAAATAATGTTAATCAATCATCTTTGAGTAACTTAGATGATAAAACTTCCAAAGTATACCGACACATCCATCATTCTTTTAATTCAAGATAGTGATTCTACTGCTAAATTTAAATCAAGCAACAAATTGCTCTAACTAGCCTAGATCCATCAACTGGCAAGCAGCAAGCCCCTAGAGTTCATGAAATGCATTTTGTATTGATTAAAATGTCATCACAAACAATTAATGACAAGAGCAATTGATGAGTATATTTTTTCTTTAGTGATAGTGCAAAACTTCAGACTCAGTTTTGGATTGTCTAAATACTGTCAAGTTATGTACATGGTCTTCGTTCCCTGTAGTCACCATTAAACTAATTACTGATTCAAGATGGAAGAAACTGAATGATTTCACATTGAGTGAATGAAGTCTTTTATACTTTATGTATAAAGAGTCTGGGACATAATTGGAACTTTATGGCTGGATGAGAATATTGCCAAGTCCAATATCAAGGCTGACAAGTAATGGTGTAGGCCATATTGCTTTTATGCAAGAATTAATTTTTGTAACAAATATATGTGAAAACTGTTATTGAACTTTTCATGTGGGTAAAGTCACTTAGTTTTTGCTCCTACAAAATGTTTTATAGTCTGAGTTATAATATCAGTACCCCTAAAGAAAATTATTTAGAACACTTTATTATTTCAGTGAGCATATTTGCAAAATAGGAAAAAAGGCATAGTTCTTTTAAAAAACAAATACCTGGAATGCCTGTCCTCACACCTGGAAGAGCAAGACACATTTTCCCACATTTCTACCTTCTCTAAATCTTTTGGACATGGAGGATTAAAGATAATATAATGTAAACAAAACCACAATAAACAGAATAAAATTATACATCTCTCTATATATGTATGTACATGCAAGTATACATATATACGCATATATACACAATACATAAATATACATATGATACACACTTACATGTACACATATGGTACATATATACAAATGCACATATATACACACACATACATATACCTACATGCCCACATGTAATATGAATGTACACATGTATTATGTGTGTTTATGTGTATATACATATAGGCGTGTGTATCTTATGGGGAGCAAAACATTTCGTCTTATTTACCCAAAATAGGAATAATAACATCAGCTTCTCCCAGGAACTATGGAGAAAACAATAACAGAGATAAATACCTGAAAAGTGTTTTATTACTATTGTTAGTAGAGGCAACATCATTATTATTACTACACCTTTGTTAAGATATAGATGAAAACAATATATAGGAAGTTTGTATAGATGGATTGTGATTTGCAGTGCTGGTCATAATACCCATATCAATTACATCATGTATCAAATGGAGTAATATTGGCAGACAGGTATTTGTATTTCCAGTTGTCTGAAGGAAACTATCATTTACCATGACTTATCATTTTGTCTTGCTTAATTACTTTATTATCAATTTCATGCATCGTTAGAGAATACTAGTGTTTCTAAATAAGAAAAAAATTGATAATAAAATTACAATAATCAGTTTCTAACAAACTAAAAGATTTATAAAATTTTGGGACTGGAAGGAACCAAATAAATCAATTATGTCACTTTTTTCACTTCAGTTAATATCATAAACGCTTTACATTAGAAAGTCTAAATAAATTGGTCAAGTCACACAACTGAGAGAAAAAATCTGCAGACACAATTCCCCTGCACAAATTCCTGTAAACTTTACAATGCTTCATGTTTTCACTCTTATTAATTTTAGTTATTAACATATTTATTTTATTTATGTTTAATGGCTAGAATATATGATCAGTAATGAAACAAGAAGTTAAGTAAGTTAATGATTTATGTATGTTGATTTCATTGTTTGGAATGAGACTGAGGGAGATATCAATTTCTATAAACTTTTATTCTGTTTTTTTGGTGTATTCCTTTGCATCTTTGCCTTATTATTATTATTATTATCATTATTATTACTATTGTTTTCAGGGTTCTACAATCCCTTACACATAATTTAGATTTTTTCACTCCCCCTCCGTTCTCCCATACCTCCCCTTTCCTCCCTGAGACAACATACAATTTTATACAGGTTCTACATGTGCATACCTATTGAATACATTTTCACCTAAGTCATATTGCATGGAATAATTAAAATGAATGAAAGTAATCGTAAAACAAACCAAAACATAATGTGAAAGAAAATGATCTGCTATATTCTGCAATTGAATTCCACAGCTCATTTTCTAGATATGGAAGGCATTTTGCCTTAAGAGACCACTGGGAATTTTTTACATCCTTGCATTGCACTGACATACTAAGTCTACCAGAAAAAATCCTTACACACTATGGTTGTTGCTGTGTACAAAGTTCTCCTGGTTCTACTCCTTTCCTTCAACATCAGTTCATATAAATCTTTCCAGACACCTCTGAAGTCTTTCTATTCATCATTTCTTAAAGCACAATAGTATTCCATTACATTCATATACCAGTCCCCAACTGCTGGGCATCTATCCCCTTGATTTTCAGGTTTTGGTTACCACAAAGAGAGCTGCTATAAATGTTTTTTGTACATATGGGGCCCTTTCTCATTTTTATGATCTCTTGGGGCCCTAGAAGTTGTATTGCTGGGTCAAAAGATATGCACCTTTTTGTAGCTCTTTGGATATAGTTCCAAATTGCTCTCAAGAATGGTTGGATAAGTTCACAGCTCCATCAACAATAAATTAGTGTTTCAACTCTCCCACATCTTCTCCAAAATTTGTCATCCTCGTATTCTGGCATGTTATTCATTCTGATAGGTGTGATGTGGTATCTCAAAGTTGTTTTGATTTGTATCTCCCTAATCCATAGTGATTTAGAGCATTTTTTTCATATGACTATAGATATCTTTAATTTCTTCCTCTGAAAATTGCCTGTTCATATCCTTTGACCATTTATTAATTGAGGAATGACGTGTACTCTTGTACATTTGACTCAGTTCTTCCCTTCTCCATAAATCTTATAAATACACTATTCCTTTCTTCAATAATTGGAATCATCACTCATTATGCATTGATCATGTACTCATTTGGACTTTATTCTTGTGTATGATGTTAGGTATTGGTCTATGCCTAGTTTCTGCCAAAGTTTTATCCAGTTTTCCCAGCAATTTTTGTCAAACCATGAGTTCTTATCCCAGAATCTCAGGTTCTTGGGTTTATCAAACAGTAGATTGATATATTCATTGCCAACTGTGTCTTGAATGCCTTGCATGTTTCACTGCCTTCTGTTGCTTAGGCAGTACAAAGTGGTTTGATTACTGATGTTTTAAAATAGAATTTGAGATCTGGTAGAGCTAGGTCACCTTTCCTAGCATATCTTTTCATTATTTCCCTGGATATTGTGGACCTTTTTTTTTCCAGATGAATTTTGATGTTATTTTTTCCAGCACTAGAAAATAACTATCTGATAGCTTGAATGGTGTGACACTAAATAAATAAATGAATTGTCATTTTTATTATATTGGTTCAACCTACCCATGAGCAACTGATGTTTTTCCACTTACTTAGATTTAACTTTATATGTGCAAAAAGTGTCTTGTAATTTTGTTCATATGGTCCCTGAATTTGTTTTGGTAAGTAGACTTTCAAGTATTTTATACTTTCTACTCTAGCTATAAATTGGATGTCTCTTTCTATCTCTTGTTGTTGGGCTTTGTTAGTAATATATGAAAATGCAGAAGATTTGTGTGGATTTATTTTGTAACCTGCAACGTTGCCAAAGTTGTTTATTATTTTAAGAAGTTTTTTACTTGAATCTCTGGGATTCTCTAAGTATGTCATCATATCATCTGCATAGAGCCCAACCCAGCCTTGGCCTGGTGGCATGGTGCTGGACAGAGGACCTGAGTAGGCCTCAGGGGCAGAATCCCCAGTGGCAGTAGTGGCAGTTTGCAGACCCCTGAACCCACAGGTGCCAAAGGTCAGTGAGAGGGTTTTTTTTAGCTGACTGAGAAGGGAGTGGGGTCATCCCATAGCATCCACATAGGACAGCAGCAGCTCCCAGAGCAGTGCACATCCATTATTGGATTGTAAAACCCCTGTGGGAACTGAGCAGCTTTTCTTTACCTCAGCCCTCTGTAGTGGCCCTGCTCTCACCTAATCTTCCTGGGGGATTTGAGTAGCTGATCTTTATCTCATACTGAATGGAGGCCTTGCTTCTGTTGAAAGCCGTTGGGGAAATTGAGCAGCTTATCTAAATCTCAGCCCCCAGTGTTGGCTTGGTGGATGTGGAAGCCAAGTGGATGTGGAGAGGAAACTATTACTCACAGATCCTGGGCACAAAAGTTTTTGGGTGCTCCCAGACCAGTGTACACCCTTGACTGTGAGACCTTGGAGGAACTGAGATCTTAAAGATCCCCAGAGTATGCCCTATTCTTGACAAAGACCACAAAAGCCAAGTAACTGATTGGGAAAATGCCTAAAAAAGGGAAAAATGTAAGACTACAGAAGGTTACTTTCTTGGTGAACAGATATCTTGTACCATCCTTTCAGATGAGGAAGAACAATGCTTACCATCAGGGAAATATAAATCCCAAACATCCAAAATAAATATTCAATGATCTCAGGCCACTGAAAAGCTCAAAAAGGATTTTGAAAATCAAGTAGGAGAAGTGGAGGAAAAATTGGGAAGAGAAATGAGAGAGATGCAATAAAATCATGAAAAGCACGTCAACAACCTGTTAAAGGAGACTCAAAAAATGCTGAAGAAAATAACACTTTTAAAGATAGACTAACTCAATTGGCAAAAGAGGTTCAAAAAGCCAATGAGGAGAAGAATTCTTTAAAAAGCAGAATTAGCCAAATGGAAAAGGAGGTTCAAAAGTTCACTGAAGAAATTAGTTCTTTAAAAATTAGAATGAAACAGATGGAGTCTAATGA
This sequence comes from Bettongia penicillata ogilbyi, assembly GCA_023548195.1. Classification (NCBI taxonomy): domain Eukaryota; kingdom Metazoa; phylum Chordata; class Mammalia; order Diprotodontia; family Potoroidae; genus Bettongia; species Bettongia penicillata. Next base: position 270,114 of record JAJHZJ010000565.1, read on the forward strand.
CTGTATGGGAAACCAAGAAATCACAAAACAAAACCAAAAGAATGAAAAAAAATGGTAGAAAATGTGAAATATCTCATTGGAAAAACATCTGACCTGAAAAATAGACCCAGGGGAGACAATTTTAAAATTATGGGACTACCTGAAAGCCATGCCCAAGAAAACAGCCTAGACATTAGCTTCCATGTAATTATCAAGGAAAACTGCCCTGGTATTCTAGATACGGGGGCAAAAGATATTGAAAGAACCTAGCAATCACCTCCTGAATGAGATCAAAAAGGAGAAATTCCTAGTAACATTGTAGCCAAATTCCAGAGGCACCAGATCAAGAAGAAAATATTGGAAGGAGATAGAAAGAAACAATTTGAGTATTTTGGAAATACAATCAGTATAACACAAGGTCTAGCAGCTTCTACACTGAGGGACTGAGGGACTTGGAATATGATGTTCCAGAAGACAAAAGAACTAGAACTTAAACCAAGAATCACCTGCCCAGCAAAACAGAGTACAATAATTCCAAGGGAAAAAATGGTCTATCAATGACATAGAGCACTTCCATGCGTTGAAGTGAAAGAAAAATTGACTTTCAAACACAAGAATCAAGAGAAGTATGGAAAGGTAAACAGGAAAGAGAAATCATAAGAGACTTACTAAAGTTGAACTGTTTTACATTCCTACATGGAAAGACAATATTTGTAACACTTGAAACTATTTTCACTATCTGGATAGTTGGTAGGATTACACACACACACACACACACACACACACACACATTGAGAGAGAGAGAGAGACAGAGACAGAGACAGAGAGCACAGGGTGAGTTGAATAGGTTTCATATCTAAAAAATGAAATTAAAGGGTGGGACAAGAATATATTGAGAGGAGAAAGGGAGAAAGGGAATGGGGTAAATTATATCTCATAAAAGAGGCAAGAAAAATACTTTTCAATGGAGGGAAAAAATGGAAAGTGAGAGAGAAAACATGAAGCTTACTCTCGTCACATTTGACTCAATGAAGGAATAAAATACACACTCATTTTGATATTAAAACCTATCTTACAATGCACGAAAGTGGGGGAGAAGAGGATAAGCAGTATGAGGGGATTATGGAAGGGAGGGCAATGGGAGGAGGGAGCAATTAGAACTCAACACTCTTGGGGAGAGATAAGGTCAAAGGAGAGAATAGAAGAAATGGGGGGGCAAGATAGGAGGGAGGGAAATGTAGTTAGTCTTGTGCAACATGACTATTGTGGAAGTCATTTATAAAACTATACATATATTGGCTATATTGAATTGTCTTCCCATTGTCTTCCCGATGGGGATTGGTGGGGAGGTAAGAAGGAAAATAAGTTGAAACTCAAAGTTTTAGGAACAATTGTTGAGTGGTGTTCTTGTATGCACCTGGGAAACAAGAAATACAGGGTGTTTCTGGGGTATAGAAATTTATCTTGCCTGCAGGACAAAAGAGAAAGGGGGATAAGGGAAAGGAGGGATGTCAGAAAGGAGAGCAGATTGGTGGTAGGAGAAATTAGAATTCTTAGTGTTTTGGGGTTGGGGGAGGGGACAGATGAGGAGAAATTTTGGAATTCAAAATTTTATGGAAATGAATGTTGAAAACTTAAAATATATAAATAAATTTGAAAAATAAATTAAGTAAAATTTGAAAAGTGAAAAAGAGAAACGCATCTAGCTTATCCGCATTGCATATAAAGCTCACTGAGGGTTTTAGTTAGATAATGCTTATGAATTTTTGGAAAGTTACATCACCCATCTCATCTATATTGTTGAATTTATGGGCATACAGCTGGGCAAATTAATTTGTATTTATTGTTCTAATTTTCTCCAGATTGTGAATTCACCCTGATCATATTTGATATTGGCAATTTGGTTTTCTTCTTTCTTTTTTTAAATCAAATTCACCAAAGTTTTATCAATTTTATTGGTTTTTCCTTAAAAGCAATTCTTAGTATTATGTATTAGTTCATTAGTTCTCAATTTCAATTTTATTAATCTCTTATTGGTTTTCAGTATTTCTAATTTGGTATTTACTTGGGGACTTTCAATTTGTTCTTTGAGGAGCTTTTTCAGATGCATGCCCATTTCATTGATCTCCACTTTATCCATTTACTCTAGTAGGCATTCAGTGACATAAAACTTCCCCTTAGAACTGCGATTGCAATGTCCCATGAGATTTGGTAGATTATCTCATTATTTTCATTTTTTTGAACGAAGTTATTGATTGTTTCTATGATTTGTTGTTTAACCCCTTCATTCTTTAGGAATAGGTATAATTTTTTGTCTCTCTTTCCAAGGTCTTTTATTATATGCATTTTTTTACTTCATTGTGATACGAGAAGGATGCATTGATTATCTCTACCTTCCACCATTGTATTGTGAGGTTTTTATGCCCTAGGACATGGTCACTTCTTGTATATGTGCCAAAATTCCTTTCTATCCCCATTCAGTTTTCTCCAGAGATCTATCATATCTACCTTATCCATAGTTTTATTCACCTTCTTAACTTCTTTTTGTGTATTTTGAGGTTAGATTTATCAAGTTCAGAGAGGTGGAGGTGGATGTGCCCCACTAGTATAACTTTGTTTTGTATTTATTCCAATAACTCCCTTAACTTCTCCTCTAAGGATTTTGATATTATAGCACTGGAGCATATATATTTAGTAAGATATTGTTTTATTGTCTATGGTGCCTTTTAGCAGGATATAGTTTTCTTCATCATCTCTTTTGATTAGTTATATTTCTACTTTTGTTTTGTCTGAGGTTAGTAATATTATGCCAGCTTGTGTTTACACCAGATGAAGCACAAAGTATTCTGCTTCAGATTTTTACCTTTATCCTGTATGTATGCCCCCGTTTCAAATGTGTTTCTTGACAACAACATATTGTTGGATTATGATTTTAATCCATTGTGCTATCCATCTCCATTTTATGGGAGAGTTCATCCCATTCACATTCACAGTTATGATTACTATCTGTGTCTTTCCCTCCAGTCTCTTTCCGACCATTTGTGCTTTAGGTTCGCCCTTCTCCCTTCCCCTCCACAACAGAGTTTTAGTTTTTGACCACTGCCTCCCGCAGTCTTCCCTTCCTTCTTTCAGCCCTCTTCCCTTTTTCTCCCCTTTACCCTTACTACTTCTTGCCTCCCTTTTAGGTTCCCCTCCCTTTTCTTTCCCCATTCCCCTCCTACTGTCTATAGAAAGGATTAGATTTATATAATTAATTAAGTTTGTTCCCTCCTTGAACTAAATCAGATGACAGTACCTCTCAATGTTCATCTGCCTCCCCTCCTTCCCTCTACCGTAAAATAATTTTATGCTTCTTCCTGTGATGCAATTTGCCATTTCTGCTTCCTCCTTCTCATGTGTCCTGTTAGAATCCCTTCACACCATTAAATCACCTCTTTATCGTATCATTTACTTTATACCCACTCCTTCTATTCACGCATATTCTTTTCATATTTCATAATGAATATGTAAATGTCAAGATTGGCAAGTCTCATCTTCCCTTATATGGATGCAAAGAGTTTTCCCATATTAAGTAACAAGTTTGTTCCCCCCCCCCATTTATCTTTTTATGCCACTCTTGAGAGATGCATTTGAAGATCAAATTTTCTCTTGATTTCGGGAATTTTTATCAGGAAGAACTGAAAATTCCGTATTTCATTGAAATGTCTGTCTCCTTGCCTAAAATACTATGCTCAGTTTTGCTGGGTAATCGATCCTTAGTTTTAGTCCCAGCTCCTTTGCCTTATGGAATATCATATTCCAACTCCTTCCATCCTTCAATGTAGAAGTTGAAAGGTCCTGTGTGATCTTGACTGCGATTCTTCTACACTTGAATGGCTTCTTTTTGACTGTCAGTAGTATTTTCTCCTTCACTAAATAGTTCTGGAATTTGGCGATGATATTCCTTGGTGTTTTTTAGTTTGGGCTCCCTTTCAGGAGATGAAAGGTGGATTCTTTCAATGACTATTTTATTCTATGGATCTAGGACTTCTGGGCAGCTTTCCTAGATTATTTCTTGAAATATATTGTCCAGGTTCTCTTTTTCTTCATGGCTTTCTTGTAGACCCATAATTCTTAGATTTTTTTTTCCTGGATCTATTTTCCACAACATTTCCTTTTCCTATGAAATATTTTACATTTTCTTCTCTTTCATTCTTCAGATTCTGTTTGACTAATTTTTGATGTCTCATAGAGTCATAAACATTTACTTGCCCAATTCAAATTTTTATCAAATTGTTTTCTTCTGTTAACTTTTGCATCTCTTTTTCCATCTGTCCAATTATTCCTTTCAAGGAGTTATTTTCTTGAATTAATTTTGTGCTTCCTTCTCCATTTGTCCAATTTCCCTTTTTAGGGACCTGTTCTCTTCAGTGAATTCTTTTTTCATACTTTTAAAATCATTGGCTGGTTTTTCTTCTATTTCTCTAATTTGCCTTCTAAAATTCTTCTTCAGCTCCTCCAAGGGTTCTCTTTGTGCTTACAGTCTCAATGCTGACCTCTTTATTGTTCATGTTTTGGTCCTTGCTCCCATAGAAAGATTCTATGTCTTTTATTTCCAGCTTTTCTTCTTACGCATGATGATAAGGCTTTGTGTGTTATGGACTCTGGTTATTTCAGCTAGAAGCTAAACTGCTGCTTAATTGGAACTGGTCCTGAGCTGGTTTGTGTGAGAAAGCAGAGGCCAGGTGAAATCGTTTTGTGTTTTCTGAGATTGACCCTAGAAATAGCTTGTTAAGTGTGGGGGAGGGTTGATCTGGCCTTAGGACTTCTCCTCTGTTGAGCTGGAGCATAAGTATGTTCATCAGTTGGTGGTCCTGGCTGCCCTAGTGTCTTCCTGATTCCCCTGGGGTGCTGAGGCATGACTGGATTCTTGGTGTTGGTGGTTGTGGGCCTCCACCCTCCTGGGGCTCTGGATCTCCTCCAGGTTTTCTGTGATGGGTATGTGTGGGACACCTGGTTATGCACTGGTCCCCCTCTGCCACAATAGGAAGGTTCCTCCTTAGTGATTTTTCCTAGCCTCATATGCTACTAAACTGTTCCAGGATTTCTCTGGGGAAATATTTTATGGCAAAACAATAGGAAAATAGTTTATAGATTCCAGAGGTACAACAAAGTAAAGCTTCATTAATGAATCTATGTTTATGCAAAAGGTACATTTTTCATTCCTCTTCATTTTAATAGTAATTACATAGTAGCCTTGAGGATCAGAAAGCTTCTATTTCTTTGAAAAATTATTCAGTTCCAGTTAATTTGACACAACATACAATGCACTTGTTGAGAGAAAAACAATATGCAATGTAGGCAGAATTAGAGCTAGGGAAGGAGTGAAAGAGGAGGATAGGATGGGAAGTGACATTAGGAAGGAAGGAAAGAAGGAAGGAATTCAGGAAGCCAGGAAGGAAGGAAGGAAGGGAGGAAGGAAGGAGAGAAGGAAGGAAGGAAGGAAGGAAGGAAGGAAGGAAGGAAGGAAGGAAGGAAGGAAGGAAGGAAGGAAGGAAGGAAGGAAAGAAGGAAGGAAGGAAGGAAGGAAGGAAGGAAGGAAGGAAGGAAGGAAGGAAGGAAGGAAGGAAGGAAGGAAGTGAGAGAGTGGAGGAGGGAGGGAGAGAGGGGTGGGAAGAAGAGAGTGCAGGAGAGGAGAATAGTTCAGTGCTTTGCATCAGTAGCATACTTTCTGAGAACCAGATTTAACCAAGGAAATCTATGATGGTTAGTGACTTTTTAAAAGGTAGCAGACTGTATTAGTTCATTTTACTAATTTCTCCTGTAGTAGTAACTACAGTTGTAGCATGTAACTTGATGATTAAATACTTTATGCAAAAACAACAGAGACAGAAAATTCTTGGGATTAATATTCAAATTTAATATAGATATTTAATATAGATTCAAATTTAAAATATAGATATTTGATTAAAGATACACATGCTAAACTAAATATAACAAACATTTCCTCTCTTTTTTCATGTATTTTTCCTGTTTGCACACATTTACATCCCTCCTCAACTCCTATCGATTAACCCTAAGCTCCTTTCATTGCAAAGGATAAGGGGAAGACTATACGGGTGGAAAAAACAGGTTTTGTATAGGACGACATACTATATGAAATGAAGGATATTTTCTTCTACTAAAAGATTAACCTTTTATATAATGATGTAGCCAGAGATTTTTTTGTGCCTGGCAGAAGCACCATGAAATGGCAATTAGAACAAGCACTATGGCATTTTATTATTTTTCCTTTAAAATAAAAAATGGTAATAATATAAAGACAATGAGAACAAAATTTTCTTAGATTCCAAAAGAGATCATAATGAACTATACCAACATTGTCATATTTAAGCAAATCAGTGTTATACAAAGAAGTAGTTAAAAGTAAATTGATACGGAGGAGCCAAGATGGCAGAGTAGAAAAACTTGCGTATGCTAGCTCCCAACCCACAGCCCATAAATTTTCTGTAAAAAGAACTCCCCACAAATTCTGGAGCAGAGCAATCCACGTACAAATGCAGTGGAGGGGATTTCCATTCCAGAGAGCCCTGGAAAGCCATCCCCAGGGGTCCCTCACGCACTAGACAGCAGAGCCCACCCTGGCCCTGCCCTGGCAGTATGGCCCCGAGAGGAGCAGATCCAAGCAGGCTTCAGGGATGGAATGTCCGGAGGCAGCAAAGGTCCCTCCACCCACAGGCGCTACAGGTCAGTGAGAGAGACTTCTGGGCTGGCCGAGAGGGGAGCGGGGTGTCTCCGTGACTTGGGCCCCCTCGGGAGGCAGCAACGGAGACAGGGACAGCAGCAGAACCGGGCTCCTGAAGCAAGCAGGAACTCTGCTCCATTAGTGAAGGTCTCTGCCTAAACCCCCTGAGGGAACTGAGCCTAGGAGGTGGCCCTGCCCCCACCAGAGCACCAGAACTTAAGCTCTCATTGAATAGCAGCCACGTCCACCATGGAAAGCCCTGAGGCTGGGGAGCAGTATTTGAATCTCAGATCCCAAGCACTAGCTGGGCAGATCTGGGGGGGGGGGGAAGGAATCTCAGAAGTCAAGAAACTGGCTGGGAAAATGTCCAGAAAAGGAAAGAAAAATAAGACCATAGAAAGCTACTTTCTTGGGGGACAGATTGGTGGGACGACACACACACACATACACACATGTACACATGCACACACATGTACACATGTGCACACACACACATACACACATGCACGCACATACAGAGACAGAGAGCACAGAGTGAATTGAATAGGACGGGACCATATCTTAAAAGAAATTAAGGTAAATGGTGAGAGAGAAATGTAGTGGGAGGAGAGAGGGTGAAATGGAATGGGCTAAATTATCTCTCATTCAAGAGACAATCAGGAGACTTTTTAGTGGAGGGAAAAAGAGGAGAGCTGAGAAAAAAACATGAAGTTTACCCTCATCACATTCAACTAAAGGAAGGAGTAAAATGCACACTCATTTTGGTATGAAAACCTATCTTACAATACAGGAAAGTGGGGGAGAAGGAGATAAGCGGGGTTGGGGGGAGGATGGAAGGGAGGGCAATGGGAGGAGGGAACAATTTGAAGTCAACACTCTTGGGGAGGGACAGAATCAAAAGACAGAATAGAAACAATAGGGGGCAGGATAGGATGGAGGGATACAAAACACTTCTGTTACCGAAGTCATTTGCAAAACTACACAGATATGGCCTATATTGAATTGCCTGCCTTCCCAAAGGGAATGGGTGAGGAGGGAGGGATGGGGAGAATTTGGAACTCAAAGTTTTAGGAACAATTGTTGAGTATTGTTCTTGCTACTAGGAAACAAGAAATGCAGTTAATGGGGAATAGTAAGTCATCTGGCCCTACAGGACAAAAGAGAAGATGGGGACAATAGAAGGGAGGGATGATAGAAGGGAGGGCAGATTGTTGATAGCTAAAATTAGAATGCTCTGTGTATTGGGGTGGGGACAGGATAAATGGGGAGAAAACTTGGAACCCAAAATTTTGTGAAAATGAGTGTAAAACGTTAAATAAATAAATTTATATTAAATAAAAGCAAATTCATAGATATGTAAGTAAGAATGGAAAGTTACAATGATAATGATAATTAATAACTAGCATTTATAGTACTTATTATCTGTCAAACTAAGAGTTGTTAAGTATTAAGACCTTAACTATGACAGGTAACATTATTATTCCTCCAAATCAGCATTATAATAAGGTTCCATGTATAGGCCATTCTCATTCATCATAAAAAATGGTTGCCAAGGATAACATGGGCAATTAAAATAAGCAAACAACCTATATTGGGCTATTATTGAATTCTTTCCAGCCACATCATTTAATAAACTTGCAACAAAGTAATTAAATTGTCTTTCTGCTTTAGTTAAGAAATAAGCAACACATCATCTGCCAAAGGGGTCAGAGGAACAAAATTAATGAATGACTGATAAAACCCCAAATGATCAAAAATTATCTAAAGTATATTACATGGATGAACCTCAGAATGGAATAATGTTATAATTCTTTCTCTATTTCAGTGACAATAAGGAATACTAAGGCAAGTTCCTTAAATGGTTTTCTGAATACAGTAGATCTGTTGCATACCAATTTTATGGAGAATAAGTGAGAGCAAACTTTGAAATGTTAGACTGGTAAAGCAGATTTTTCAACACCTGGTTAATTTCTCAGTTAAGCAACAAAATACATTTTTCATAATCAAGTCTCATATTTATTATGTCTAGACATTACAAGTCTGTATAATTGCCCCAATGTTTTATGACCAGTCAGAAAATTACTACTATTCTGTCTCTACTGTGATTGGTAGACAGGTTTAGCCTTCCATTTCCATGTAAAAAAGTCGAAGTGTTTACAGTGACTCCACCAGTAGTACCAAGGGCTTTTCTTTTCTTAAATTCATTCTGAAAATATTTTAAAATAAAATACTAATTAACATGAAAAATAATTTTGATGTTTTGTAAAGCAATACTTTTGCATTATAAAATGCTTCATATATGCCATAATTCAAAACAAGTTCAAATACCAAGAAAATGTCATTGAGACCCTAAAATAAACTGGATGTATTTCCTGGAATTAATTAGTATAAAACACGTAAATTCTATTGAGGCATGACTAACGCATTCATTGCAAGATGCATAAATAACTGCTATTCATCCATTCTAAATATATTTCTTCTACCAAACAAGCTATGATTATGTGAAAACAATATCTATTTTCTGTTTATATTCAGGCTTTTTAAAAAATCAATTATATTGTCACCTAAAGAAATGGAAAGCTCACAACTCTCTCCAGAATGATAGGGTTTCTGTTGATTTAATACAAGCTAGAGTGGTCTGTAACAATATTTTGACAGTTCATTACCAGCATGACATTTAATATATTAGTGTATTCTTTGCCTGTTGCAGCACACTGTAATCAATTTCATGCAGCTATAAATGTAAAATTAATTTTGCTTTTCACTACCAAAGAGACTGACAGGTTTTTCCTTTATCATGAAACATGCTATTACATAAAAAGTACCTGGGAATGTCTTGTTTCCCTTTAGGATTCAGGTTTGATTCACAGAAAAAAAATGTTTATATGACCTATTTTCTTAATTTTTTATAAGTACTTGATATGGATGATTCGAATGAAAGCATACTAATGTGCATATATACATATATGTGTATTTAAAAATATGCATAAATAAGCATACATACTTACATGTGCATGTGTATTTTATATGTATGTCTCTAAGTTTGTAACATACATTACATACATGTCATATATATTCATATAAATGCTAATATTCAAAAAATAGTTTTGCTACTTAATGGTAGCTGAGGATACATTAAGAGTGTTTAATGATAATTAAGGTGAGAAGATTTTTACCATTCACTAATAGACCCAATAGGACCTGTCTGGGTCACATGGAAACTTGGGTCACATTAGTCTGCAGTGGGAGGAACTTGCTGAAGGGGTGGTGCAGGAAGGGTGCAATAGGAAGAGGAGGAGCTAGAGCAGAGATGAGGAAAATAATTGATCTGAGCAGTCAGAACTGAAGGAGAGAGAGAAAATCTGGCTGCTGACTAGCATGAGTAAGACAGTTTGTGAATTTGATTAAGGGAGGAGTTTGTGATTTGTTTAAGGGAGCTGGTTTGTGAGAAATCTAGCTGAGGGAAGCCTTGAGGATGGTGTTACCCTCTGATTTGTTATAATGTATAGATTTCTTTGTTATTAGAATATATTTGCTATTGGAATTTAGCTTTCTGGTATCTGAATAAATGTTTTGATTCTGTCATCCATGTGGAGAGTCTGCTGTATTTCGTGATTCAGAATTGTGCTGGAATATTTATGGCCTCCATAGGCATTGTGAACATCACATTTATACTAAAAATTCACAGAACAAATCATCATTCAATATATAAAATGGATTTTATTTTTTAAGCATATAGATACTATTTTGACTAGTCAATATTATTACATGAGTAAACAAAGCAAGAAGAACAAGAATACAAATAAAAACATAGGAACCCTGTAGTTAAAATATATATTGATTTGTATTGAGAAAAAAAAAATAAGGTATTTGTTCGGTCTTTTCTCCCTTTCCCAGAAGTGTTAGTAAAAACTTGCATGCACAAACCAACACACAGTATAATATGGATATGTTGTCATTTTTGTCTCTATTTGAAAAAATTTTATTTAAATTTTAGTTTCTAAAGACATGCAATAGCACCCTGACAACCCTGAATCCTAATAGGACATTTAAGTGAAGTACAATTTCTGGTTGTTTATACAAATCTATAAGAGCTTTTGAGTGATGACCAATAATAACCCACGCCTATCTATTTTCCTAGAACAAACCAAGGTAATCAAGGAGGAGGTTGGCCATTATTTTGAGGGTGAGATAAACCCACAAAATCATTAACTGCAGAGCAGTTGTGATCTGCATGGACAGTAGTGGGGATATTTAGAAGATGAAATTACTGATTTTTCAAATTATGCAAGTTCCTTGGAAAGAACAGCTATTAGCCGTAAGTAGAGAAGGGCCAACGTATTTTCAAAAAAGTGAAAACAGATAGGTATTAAGCTTTCGTTACAAGAATACATATTATAATTAGGGGCTGCTGTGTTTTCTTATCCAAGGCCTGTCTCTATTGCCATGTTTCAGTTGCTAAAGAACAACCTATAAAAGTTATGACTGTCACTTGCACAACCTCCTTACTTTGAGACAATGTTTAAGAGTTTTACAATTCAGGCTACCATATGGAAAAATGAAACAATATTTCAGGACAATTGACTAGTGTTGATTTTCATTCCCTAAGAAATTATAAATTAATATTTATCCTTCAAATGGCAATATTATCAGTTAATATAGTTGTGGCCATTACATTTAATTTCAGGAACCAGATAATAGCTCTTAAAATACAAATTCTCTCTCTCTCTCTCTCTCTCTCTCTCTCTCTCTCTCTCTCTCTCTCTCTCTCTGTCTGTCTCTGTCTCTCTCTCTCTCTCTTTTTCTTTCGTCCTCCATGCTTTTCTCCTCACTCCTTCAGAGTAATTATCTTTTGGATTTGGATTAAATATATTGAGGGAAATAAAATGAAAAGAAAATAGACTGTCAAGTTCCCAACTTCCTACTTCTTCTTGCATAGAACATCATATGACATAAAGCCATCTGTGGTGTTATCACAGTTATGAGTCGTCTGTCATTGTTTCTATTTAAATATCCTTGCCATCAGTGTTATCCTCATCTGGAGGCAGTAAGGTGAAACAAGGCCAAGTTTAGGAGACTTCTTTCTTTGGTAGGTTTTAGCTCTTGATCACTGAATCAATGATGTTATTTGTACACTAAAGCAAAGCTGAGTTTTTAAGTTAGAAATTTCTTTGGAAGCTAAACATTCACTGGCTCTCAATTTTTTTTTTATTCCTTCCCTAGTTGGCAGGAAACAGTACCAGTTACTGGGATATACTACCTAAGAACAAATCAGAAATTTCAAATTTATTCTCTGATCGAATTCACTTTTTCTTAATAAATGGCAAGGTAAACCTAGAGATTATGGACTACTGTTGGGCAAAAAGTAAGGCCAGAATAATATAAGTTATTATTTTTATAACCATGTTCATGAAAAGATTGATTCAAGGTGAATTCTGAAAAAAAGCAAACAAACAATAATGCTTTAAGAGAACAGATTATCCCATGTAAATCTCTCATTTTGTCAGGGAAGAATGTTTTATATACTAATATATGGTCCATGCTTTGGTTATTTTTGCTAAGATTTTTTGTAGCTCTTGTTGTTTTTGCAAGGGAAGGTAAAATATGAAGGTAAGGAATATGATGAGGGAGGTTTATTTGAGAAGAAAATAGTATCAAAGAAATTTTTAAACAGCAATAAAATTAAAATCTGTTATAAATTTTGATAGCACAAATTTTAAGCTCTGTTCTGACTCAGAAAATGACTCACTCTCCTGGTGATATGTACTCATTGAAAATCAATATATACATTGACATGTGGTATATAGGTGACTAGGGAAGACTTATACCTCTAGTCTGTGAGTTGCCCAGTCCTTTTCAGTGCTGCCTTCATCTTCTGGTGTCCGCCTGATTCAGCCAACTCTCATTTGTTGCTTCAAGCTGTAGCACATGTAGAAGCTACTCCCTGGTAAGTCATTTTGGCAAATGAACTAAAGTAGTTTGAGGGTGACTGAAGAGTCTCAAATCCACCAATGTGTTAAGGCAATGTCAACCCCAAACTTATGAAGTCTTCCCATGGTGGAATGCACAGATGAGACCAATTTGTTCCAATGGTCATTTGCAGCTGAAATGGAAGTTGTGGAATACTTATACCTTGTGCAGTAATTAGAGCTTGGTTAGACACTGAAGATGCCTATCACTCCATCGTGGGTCATTGCCAATTTTCTTGACTTGTGTATTGTCACTTGACCTTCTTGACTCTATAAGGATAATGAGATCAGCCACTTCATGTAACTTTGCCTCACTTAAATCCAATTTATTCATGTGTCAAAAGAGATCGCTCATGCCATTTTACCATTTTAACTTAACTCAAAGTTCTGATGACAGGTAAGTGAAGAAGCAGCAGGGATGGATTCACTGGAAGCTATAGTCACAACCCTGCATGCAGGTGGCTCAGGCCCAAGGGTCATCTCAGTGGACTAAAAGTAGCAATGGAATTCAGAGATCTTGTGTGTCTGAGCAGTCTTCATCAACATGCCAAAAGAGTACAAATTTGTAATTCTTTGTGACTAATGTCAGAGTAGGCACAGACTGTCCCACATGGTAGAGAGTGCTTGGTAGGAATAGAGTTGGGAATATTAATAGCCATAGTCACTTCCTACTGAAGACTTATGCATCTCATGATCTTAAATGCAATAATACTTTATGAATGGACCTTCATAAGAAACATTGATATTTAATAGACTATGTCAATGTAAGGAGAAGGGAAAGAAAGCATGTCAGAATGACAAAGGTGATGTGTGGCACAGATTGCTGAACTTATTATAGACTTATCCTCTCCAAGCTTAACATTCACACTGAACAAAAGTGGCCTCCCCAATGCAAGATGACTACCAGGAGACTTAATATCAACAGACTAAAGATAGTCCTTGAATGGGTAAAGTGTCTTGCTACCTTGGAGGAAATGTTGAGCCAACACACTGCAACACTAGAGCAGAACATGAGTAAGATGGCTTACAGAGATTTGGTACATAGAACCACATTTACTCATCTTTATTTAGAACATTTGCAAAAATAAGACTGGTTTGATGAAAATGGTAAGGAATACCAAAGCTACTAAGTGAAAAATTACAGTTCCACTGGGTTTAGTAGCAGGGCACCTTGTCCATAAGAAAGGAACATATACCTCCAGCAAAAGTAAAGTGCAAGTGAAGCTTAGGGAGATACAGTATTACTGACTCAGTCAGAAGGCACAAGAAATTCAATTTTACACTCATAGTCACAATCCAGAGTACTTGCCCTGAAGGTTATTTATGGGCCAAAGACCTATGGTGAATCTTAAATGCTGAGAGCTGATAGAGCCAAATGGAAAAGGGAACGATCCTGGTAAGATCAGCCTAACACTTCCACAAAATTTTCAACCGATAGTCATCAACCAACATTCAAGACATTGTGTATATACCTCAGGTTGAAGTCATTCTCTCTAGACAAACTTACAAGTTAAGGAGAGGTTTTGAATACCATTAGAATCCTTTCCTGTGGCCAAATGTCTGAAGCTGATTCCATTACAGCACTACAGATATACAAAGCAAAGCATTGACTACTCTTAAAAAAGCTGACTAAAGTATTCTGGGTCACATGACAAGAATAAGTTATCCCCTGGGAGTTCAAAGCTGCCTCTATTATCCAACTCTATAAAGGAAAAGGAAATGTTTTCCTGTGAGAATCACAGGTGGCCTCTCTCTTTCTTTCTTATTCATTGCCAGCAAGGTTCTTGCCAGAGTACTCATTAATGGACTGATCTTTCACATGGAAGGTGATTATCTACCTGACAGCGTGGCTTCTGAAAGAGCTGAGGAAAGATTGATATGATATTTTCTGTCTAACAACACCAGAAAAAATTCCAGGAACACAAGAGATGTCTATACATGAAACTATCGGTAAGGCAGATGGAGAGATTTTGAACACTGTGGGTAAATTAACTTACCTTGAACTTATCTTCCATGAATTTCTACATAGATGATGTGGTTAATGAATGTATAGTCAGATCTAGTTCAGTGTTTGGGAAGCTCTAGAAGAAAGTATGAGAGAGAAAAGCTGTTAGGATGGTTTAAAACTGAAGGTCTATACAGCCATCTTGCTGACCTGTTTGTTGGATGCCTGTCAAACCCCGACAATCATATCAGGGCTCTGCCAGGAAACCTAATTGCTTCGATTCAGTTGTCTTAGAAGGACTCTGAAGATCAACTGGAAAGATAAGTTATCAGAGAGTGATGTCCTTTGTTGAGCTGAACTGCCAAGAATTCAGACTATGCTTCAGAGAGCACAACTCCAATGATCTGGACTCATTGTGTGAATGCCAAATATGCATTTGCCTAAATGATTATCTTTTTTTGTTTCTTTTTTATTAAATTCATTTACTCACTTCAGCATAATATTTATTGGGTTCCAAATTTCGTCCCCATTTATCCCCTCCCCCCACCCCAATACACCGAGCATTCTAATTTCCCCTATCACCAATCTGCCCTCTCTTCTATCATCCCTCCCTTCCCTTGTGCCCAACTTCTCTTTTGTCCTGTAGGGTCAGATAACTTTCCATTCCTATTACCTGTATTTCTTATTTCCTAGTAGCAAGAACAATACTAAACAGTTGTTACTAAAGCGTTGAGTTCCAACTTCTCCCCATCCCTCCCTCCCCACCCATTCCCTTTGGGAAGGCAGGCAATTCAATATAGGCAATATCTGTGTAGTTTTGCAAATGACTTCCATAATAGTCGTGTTCTGTAAGACGAACTATATTTCCCTCCATCCTATCCTGCCCCACATTGTTTCTATTCTCTCTTTTCATCCTGTCCCTCTCCAAGAGTGTTGATTTCAAGTTGCTCCCTTCTCCCATTGCCCTCCCTTCCATCACCCCCCCCACCTTGCTTATCCCCTTCTCTTCCACTTTCGTGTATTGTAAGATAGGTTTTCATACCAAAATGAGTGTGCATTTTATTCCTTCCTTTAGTCGAATGTAATGAGAGTGAACCTCATGTTTTTCTCTCAGTTCCCTTCCTTTTCCCTCCACTAAAAAATCTCCTACCTGCCTCTTCTATGAAAGATAATTTGCTCTATTCCATTTCTCCCTCTCTCCTCCCAATATATTTCTCTCTCACTGCTTAACTTCATTTGTTTAAGATATGATCCCATCCTATTCAATTCACTCTGTGCTCTCTATCTCTGTGTGTGCATGTACATGTATGTGTGTGTATGTGTGCATGTAATCCCACCAACTACCCAGATACTGAAAAGTTTTAAGAGTTACAAATATTGTCTTTCCATGTAGGAATGTAAACAGTTCAACATTAGTAAGTCCCTTAGGAATTCATGCTTCTTTCCATTCTTGTGTTTGAAAGTCAAATTTTCTTTTCAGCTCTGGTCTTTTCATCAAGAATGCTTGAAAGTCCTCTGTTTCATTGAAAGACCACATTTTCCCCTGAAGTATTATACTCAGTTTTGCTGGGTAGGTGATTTTTGGTTTGAGTCCTAGTTCCTTTGACTTCTGGAATATCCTATTCCATGCCCTTTGATCCCTTAATGTATAAGCTGCTAGATTTTATGTTATCCTGATTGTATTTCCACAATACTTGAACTCTTTCTTTCTAGATGCTTGCAATATTTTTCTCCTTGACCTGGGAACTCTGGAATTCAGCCACAGTGTTCCTAGGAGTTTCTCTTTTTGGATCTCTTTCAGGTGGGGATCTGTGGATTCCCTGAATATTTATTTTTCCTTCTGGTTCTAGAATATCAGGGCAGTTTTCCTTGATAATGTCATGAAAGATGATTTCTAGGCTCTTTTTTTGATCATGACTTTCAGGTATCCCCATAATTTTTAAGTTGTCTCTCCTGGATCTATTTTCCAGGTCAGTTTTTTTCCCAATGAGATATTTCACATTATCTTCCATTTTTTCATTCTTTTGGTTTTGTTTTGTGATTTCTTGGTTTCTCATAAAGTCATTAGCCTCTATCTGTTTCATTCTAATTTTGAAAGAACTATTTTCTTCAGTGAGCTTTTGAACCTCCTTTTCCATTTGGCTAATTCTGCCTTTTAAAGTATTCTTCTCCTTATTGGCTTTTTGAACCTCTTTTGCCAATTGAGTTAGCCTATTTTTCAAGGTGTTATTTTCTTCAGCATTTTTTGGGTCTCCTTTATCTCGGTGGTGACCTGCTTTTCATGCATCTCTCTCATTTCTCTTCCCAGTTTTTCCTCCACCTCTCTCATTTGATTTTAAAAATCCTTTTTGAGCTCTTCCATGGCCTGAGCCCATTGAATATTTATTTTTCATGTTTCAGATACAGAAGCCTTGACTTCTATGTGTTTTCCTGATGGTAAGCATTGTTCTTCCTCATCTGAAAGGAAGGGAGGAGATATCTGTTCACCAAGAAAGTAGCCTTCTGTGGTCTTATTTTTTTTCTCTTTTCTGGGCATTTTCCTGGCCAGTTGCTTGACTTCTGAGATTCCTTTCCACCCCTGCCTTGCCTCCAGATCTGACCATATAGTGCTTGGGGTCTGAGATTCAAATGCAGCTCCCCAGCCTCAGGGTTTTTGGCATGGATGGGGCTGCTATTCAGTGTGAGATTAAGTTCAGGTGCTCAGGTTGGGCCAGGGCTGCCACACAGGGCTCAGTCCCCTTGGGGGGCGGGGGTTATGTGGAGACCTTCAATAATGGATCTGAGCTCCTGTGTGCTTTGGAATCTCCTGTCCTCTTGTGCTTCTGTTGCTGCCTCCCTAGGGGCCCTGAGTTATGGAGACTCCCTGCTCCCCTCTTAGCAGCCCAACAGTCTCTCTTACTGACCTTTGGCATCTGCGGATAGAGGGACCTGCGTGGCTGATGGAGATTCCATCCCTGAAGCCTGCTCGGATCCAGTCCTCTAGGTACCATGCAGCCAAGGAAGGGCTGAGCTTTGCTCTCTGTCCAGTGCCCGACAGACCTTTGGTGTCGGTTTTTCAGGGCTCTCTGGAACAGAAATCTCCTCCAGTCCATTGTTGTGTGACTTCCGCTGCTCCAGAATTTGTTGGGGGTTCTTCTTTACAGGTATTTTATGGGCTGTGTGCTTGGAGCTAGCATATGTGAATCTTTCTACTCCACCATCCTAAATGATTATCTTACAGAAAACTCACACAAGTCAAGCACTCATATGGAGGTCAGAAGTGTTACAAGGTCACTGCCTAGGTATATCTGAAGGACTTTGGGGCCGATTATGAAATATTGGAGACACCAACCCAGTACCACCCAGCATGGCATGTCTATATGTAAGAACGCATTGTGCTTTATGAGCAAAGCAAAATTTCATTAGCTCAAAAGATACACAAAAGATAAGATACACAAATTTAGATACATCTCCACTCCAAATATTCATATGGACTATTACTGTGCCCAACTGTGAAAAAGCCTTCCAATCTCATATTGCTCTGATTAGTCACAGTCAAAAAGTCTCTACCTCAACTTCCACTTAGTGAAATAATTTAGTCTTCTTTGAGCACATAAAACCACAAACAAACAAACAAACAAAAACAAACAAACATGACAACATAATATAGAACTAGCTAGACCTCAATATGAGTGACCTAGGGAATCCATAGGTCTGGGAATTACTTCTAGCAATTCAGTTCACCACCTGCCCTGTACCTTATAACCTTATTGATTTGCTTAGAGAGAACTGAAAGTTTGTGACTTTCCAGAGGTCAGACAATCAGAATGCATCAATCTGTACTTGAACTCATATTTTTCCACCTCTTGAACCTGTCTCTTTTAAAACATTCTAATGTGGAAACTATTTTGCCCTCATCATGTAATAAAAAGACTTTTTCTTCAAAGTAACAAACATGTGAGGGGGCGGAGCCAAGATGGCGGAGTAGAAGGATGCATGTTTACAAGCTCCAAAACCAAAAGCCCATAGGATTAATGTAAAAAGAGTCCCCCATAACTTCTGGGTCACTACAAGGTGTGCAGAAGCAGAGTGGAAGTGATTTCTGTTCCAGGGAGCCCTGAAGACCCAGACCCAGGGTCCGGCGCACCCCGGAAAGTGGACCCCACCCCCAGCGCTGCTCTGACCGCGGCCCCAGAGAAGCTGATCCGAGCAGGCTTCAGAGACGGAAGCTCCGGCAGCCGGGAAAGTCCCTCCACCCACAGAAGCTACAGGTCAGTGAGAGAGAAGGCCGGGCTGGAGGAGAGGGGGAGCAGGGCGTCTCCGTAACTCGGGCCCCCTTGGGAGGAAGCGGCAGTGGCAGAGACAGGGGCAGGAAGCGACGGAGGCAGAGGTGTGGGCGGTGGCTGAGGCGGCAGCGGCCCAGGACTCAGGAATCCCCCAACAGCAGGCAGGATCTTCATTACGGAAGATTCCCGCATAAAACCTGACAGAGCTGAGCCTGGGAGATGGCCCTGCCCCCACCCCGCTCTATTATTGAAGGCTCCTGCTCGAAGCTCCCAAGGGAACTGAGATTGGCAGGCGGGGGCCCCCCAGCCCGCCCCCACCTGCTCCATTCCTGAAAGTCTCTGCATAAAGCCCCCGAGGGATCAGAGTCTGGGAGGCGGCCCTGCCCCCACCCCAGCACCTGAACTAAAGCTCACTGATTGACAGCCGGCAGGAGGAAAGCCCATTTAAATCTCAGAGGCCAAGCACTAGTTGGGCAGATCCAGGCGGGGGGGTGGAAAGGAATCTCTGAAGTCAAGTAACTGGCTGGGAAAATGCCTAGAAAAGGGAATAAAAATAAGACAATAGAGAGTTTTTTCCAACAAATGCAAATGATCCTGACCTTCGGATCTGATGACAAGGATGTATCCTTGCCATCAGGGAAAGACGTGGAGCGCGGGGCCTCAGTACCCCAGACACCCAAGGGGGGTGGCGGGTGGGCTCAGGCCCTGAAACAGCTCAAAAAGGATTTTGAAAAGCAAGTTAGACAGGTGGAGGAAAAACTGGGAAGAGAAATGAGAGAGATACAAGAAAAGTATGAAAATCGGGTCAATACCTTGGTAAAAAGGAGACCCAAAAAAATGCTGAGGAAATTAACACCTTGAAAAATAGGCTCACTCAATTGGCAAAGGAGGTTCAAAAAGCCAATGAGGAGAAGAATGCTTTCAAAAGCAGAATGAGCCAAATGGAAAAAGAGGCTCAAAAGCTCACTGAATTTAATAGTTCTCTCAAAACTAGAATGGAACAGATGGAGTCTAATGACTTTAGGAGAAACCAAGAAATCACCAAACAAAACCAAAAGAACGAAAAAATGGAAGAGAATGTGAAATATCTCATGGGAAAAACAACTGACCTGGAAAATAGATCCAGGAGAGACAATTTAAAAATTATGGGACTACCTGAAAGTCATGATCAAAAAAAGAGTCTAGACATCATCTTCCATGAAATTATCAAGGAAAACTGCCCTGACATTCTACAACCAGAGGGCAAAATAAGTATTGAAATAATCCATCGATCACCACCTGAAAGAGATCCAAAAAGACAAACTCCTAGGAACATTGTGGCAAAATTCCAGAAATCCCAGCTCAAGGAAAAAATCTTAAAAGCAGCTAGAAAGAAACAATTCCATTACTGTGGAAATACAATCAGGATAACCCAAGATCTAGCAACTTCTACATTAAGGGATCGATGGGCGTGGAATAGGATATTCCAGAAGGCAAAGGAACTAGGACTCAAACCAAGAATCACCTACCCAGCTAAACTGAGTATAATACTTTAAGGGAAAATATGGTCTTTCAATGAAACAGAGGACTTTCAATCATTCTTAATGAAAAAACCAGAGCTAAAAAGAAAATTTGACTTTCAAACTCAAGAATGAGAAGAAGCATGAAAAAGGAAACAGCAAAGAGAAGTCTTAAGGGACTTACCAGAAGTGAACTGTTTACATTCATACAGGGAAAGACAATATTTCTAACTCTTAAAACTTTTCAGTATCTGGGTAGTTGGTGGGACCACACATACACATGTACACGCATGCACACACATACACACATGCACACACATACAGAGATAGAGAGCACAGATTGAACTGAATAGGATGGGACCATACCTTGAAAGAAACTAAGGTAAATGGTGAGAGAGAAATGTAGGGGGAGGAAAGAGAGGGAAAGAGAAGGGGGTAACTATATGTCATTTAAGAGGTAGGTAGGAGTTTTTCTTAGTGGAGGGAAAAAGAGGAGAGCTGAGGAAAAAAAAAAAAACAAGAAGTTTACCCTCATCACATTTGACTAAACGAAGGAGTGAAATGCACACTCATCTTGGTATGAAAACCTATCTTACAGTATAAGAAAGTGGGGGAGAAGGAAATATTGCAAGGGAGGGGATGATGGGGGGAGGGCAAAGGGAGGAGGGAGCAATTTGAAGTCAACACTTGGGGAGGGACAGGATCAAGAGACAGAAGAGAAACAATGAGGGGCAGGTTAGGAGGGATGGTAATCCAGTTAGTCTTACACAACACGACTATCAGGGAAGTCATTTGCAAAACTACACAGATAGGGCCTAAATTGAATTGCCTGCCGTCCCAAAGGGAATGGGTGGGGAGGGAGGGATGGGGAGAATTTGGAACTCAAAGTTTTAGGAACAACTGTTTAATATTGTTGTTGTAACTAGGAAAGAAGACATACAGTTAATGAGGAATAGAAAGTCATCTGGCCCTACAGGAGAAAAGAGAAGATGGAGACAAGAGAAGGGAGGGATGACAGAAGAGAGGGCAGATTGGAGATAGGGAAAATTAGATTGCTTGGGGTATTGGGGTGGGGGAGGGGATAAAAAGGGAGAAAATTGGGAACCCAAAAATTTGTGAAAATGAATGTAAAAAATTAATTAATTAAATAAATAAATAGAAAAATAAAAAAAAATAAATAAAAAATAAAAAAAAAGAAAAACAAAGTAACAAACATGTTTCTGTAAAACTTTATAATCTGGAGGATGGAGAAATCCAATTGCATAAAGTTGAAAACTTTTATGTGGCAGAAAATTGTTATGCTCTTTTCCCAAGCAGCCATATTAGTCATGTTAAATATGAATGCAACATTCAAAGAATCTCTGTCATGGACACCAAGAAGCGTTTCATTTGTGGAGCTGGTGAAACAACGCAACTGATTTTGCTGCACTATGAAAAGGAGAGGAATGAGATAAGAAGGATACCAGTCTCATGCTGAACTCAAAAACAAACATCAATGGGCATCAATCTATTCCTGATTTTTACTCATATTTCATCAGTCAGTCAGACATTCAGCTGGATTGATTCATGCATAAACCGATTCATTTATATGTACATTCAATTTTGGCTAAGTAGAAGATTATTGGACTTAGAATCATTGTTCTACAGCATTTCATGAAACAAGAGAACACTTTTTTCTGTCCCCATTTCTCTACTCTATTCCCACCCTGATGTCTTTTTATTCTTGACTTCATTAAAGGAGCCATGCTCTGACTACTTCTTAAACAGGTCTATTCAATCAATGGGCACTGACTCACCCTAAGTAAGTGCCTGCAAAGACCTTGGCCTAAAGGTCCCAAGATCTCCCAGTTCATCCTGGGTCTTCTCCAGTCGTCCTGAGGAATGCCAGGTCTCTGGATTCAGATGTCTCTGAGAGAGAGGTGAGGCTGGTGACCTGCACAGCCTTCCTTCACTCAAAACAAAGTCAAGTGCAAGTCATGTCATGATTTCTCTGATGGCATGGTACTTTTTGGCAACGAAGAAGAAACACAACAAACTGTACTTGGGAATAGCTGGAGAGGTTATTGGTGACTATGTAAATAATGACTGGAAGCATATGGTTATTCAAAGGTGGGGCAATATAGATTTAATATTGGAGAGGAAAGAGGAAGGAGAAAATAATTAGACTCATTCAAAAATCATATAATTTACAGTGGGGAGAGACTTCAAATATCATGTTATTCAATGAGCTCAATTTACAATAAGAAACCCCAAACCTCTCAAGTGCTCTTGAAATGGATGGAGTTAATAATTCACAGACAAAAGTCAATTAGCAATTTTGAGAGTGTCATTTATTAGCCAGGCTGGTGGCTGCCTCATGGAGAGACCCAGAGGAGACAGCCCCAAACTGAGATGGATAAGTGCATTTTAAGCATTTCACCACTACTCGGTATAGCCTTGCGGTTTCCACAGCAGAGTTCTGACAGAGCAAGAGTGGGGCTTGCTACTAGGCAAGAGCCCCCAAAACAGAGGGGGTTGTCAGGGTGCTACTAGGCAAAGGACCCCAGCAGAGGAGAGGTTCCAGGAGAAGTAGCCAATCACAGACTGGTTGTCATTCAATGTAGAGTAGTTGTCAGGAAGGGGAGGGGGCTCAGCAGAAGGTGGTTACCTGGCTAACATTAAGTGGGCACAGGTGGTTACCTGGCAATGGGTGTCTAACATTAGGGGGGCACAGGTGGTTACCTGGCAATAGACTAAACAAGAAATGACTGTTAACAATTAATCAGATATTAAACCAAAGGGGGAATAACATTTTGACAGGGGCCCAACAACAGAAAAACTGTTACTAGGCAAGTTATCCAACCCTCCCCAGTAACCTAACAGATATCTCTTAGCCTAGGGTCCCAGGGAGGAATAATGTCCACTTCACTCTAAATTCCTGCTATACCAAATAGTGAAGCTAGGATTCCCAATTCACTTCTCCTTCCACTGAATCTTGTTGCTGTCAAGCAGCAGCACTTAGTCTGCCACCTGGACCAAATAATGGTTGTTAGAGTTGTGATTAGGGGATGGGGATTCAGGTAAAATACAATCATGATTTAAATGCTACTGAAGAGGTCAGAATATCAATATCAAAACTTAGCTGATAAAACTGACTGTAGCAAGGTAAATGGGATCTCTACAATTCAATACTGTCAATCTCCGTAATTGTATTAGTCACAGCAATTGGAATTGCAGGAACATAAATTAGGACATGCCATGGTAGTCTGTAAAAACATGTTCACTATGCCAAGCACACTCTATTTGCTCCTTACATGTATTCACTGTCTTTATTACTAAGGCAAGGAGAAAGAAGTCTAAATATGTGCATCAACTTTAAAGTATACAAAAGTTACCTCCTCTTTACTAGGTCGTTGGTTTTATGATCTATTCTGAAATAAATACATATATGCATATATACCATATATACATATTTATATATACACATACATATGTATTTCTGTGCTTATATTTACCACAAACAAAATGGATAGAAATGAACTTAACTGAAACATAGGTTTTGGTGTAAGAAATAAATGGGCAAACTCCTAACATTAACATGACTGTTGCCCCACTAAAATAAATTATTTAAAGAAGTTTTGGAATTCAGAAAGCTACTTTTTGTGAATTTTAAAATATTTTAATGAACTCTAAGGTTATGGTGAGCCCCAAGCCTTTGTCATTTTATTACTCAAAAGTATTCTATTTTTGGTGTTACTCATTGCTTACTATAGAACATTAGAGACTTAGCAAAGTGAGGTTATAGGATTAAAAGAAATTGAGATTTTGGAATAAGAAATATATTTATTTATTTATAAGCCATAATTTATGTACAACATAGTAGAAGTATAACAAAACTGAGACAAATAACTTCTCTCAGAATTGAACTGTCCTGGAGAAACAGCACAATGCTATCTTTAAGGAGTAAAAATTTGAAAAATTTGTATTTGAATGGAAGCGATTAAATTTTGCATTATCACAATTTCCAAGGAAATTGGTAAAAATTTGACACTGGTTAGTCGTACATTTTTTATTAGTACATATCATAGTGCCTATTAGCATAGATGACCCCATTTTCAGGGTCATAGAAACCCATACACCAGGTAATTTGAGAAATAACAGAAAAGTAATTTAGTTTTAGTTTAGATTTTTAACAGCTTTCAATGAATCATCTATTTACTTAAAACACATTTGCTTTAATATTTTGTTTTAGCTTTTACATATTACATTGGAATAAAATACAAATTGAAAATGATATTCCATTTTACAAGTGTACACATAGATTAAGGTTGGGGATTCATAACATTTCAACCTATCTTTGAAATAGAATTATTTATTTTTTAAAGAATCCAGAAATTCTAGGTTGAAGACTAGGAATGAAAAATAATCTATGAATAATAGTATGATTACAGCAACTAGAGCATAAGTATAATTAAAGAAAGCTGAAGAAAATGTAAAGTAAATATGAAGAAAATGATGTGTAAAATAGCTGCTGGAAAAAGACAAAATGAGATAAATATATTTTATTTTGAAGATAAAATTCTTAGGAAAGTAGTATTGAAGAGAAAGAAAAAGGGATAATTCACATTAAAAAATCTTAAAAATTTTCTTATTTTTAAAATATTCCCCAGATATAACAATAAATGTCATTGATTTTTCATGTACATAGTGTCTATAATGAATCATTCACTGTTTACTAAGGAGAAACAACAGAAAAAATTCAATAATTGTCAAAAAAAATACTTCTATGCATTAGCAACCATTCTTGCACAATTACATCATAACCCGAATCCCTTAGCTTCTCCCCAAGTACTCTCTATTCAGACTACTCCACTTTTCAGGGTGTCAAAACTTAGAGAAGTAGAAGGACATTAAGAGAGAATAACAGACATTAGACAATGTGATAGCTACATCTTCTCATTGCTTCATAAATGGTAATAACACCATAAAATTGTACAGAATGGTCCTACAATCAATATCACATATAATCTAAAGACTCAAAGCATCATCACTGCTTGCCAACTTCTACTCACTACAGTGCTTGCTTGCTACATGATCTCACAAGTTCAGGTCTTGGACCTTAGTCACTGCTCTATCATTTATCCTGAATAATTTTGGACAAGTTACTAGACATTTGTATTTTCAATTTCCTCAGTTGTCAAGTGAAGAGGTTTATCAACATGATCTATTGCAGCTTTAAATAATTGATCTTGCAAAATAGACACACACAGCTTGTAACTGTAGGGGCCACATAAAGCTAAACGTTTCACTAGATAACACTTCCATTCACACTATATTCACTCAAAGTATCTAGGCTCAATTTTCACTTTTCACTTTCTCTCTTATACCAATTCAATTTCTTTGACTCAAAAGGCTCTACTTTCAAAACGTGACAATCACTGCATACTCTATCACGTGCAAATCAAGAGTCCAGATTTCATTCCCATTATTCCAAATATTCTTAATTTCCAGGGTCAAAGGAATGTATACAGGGACTTTCTAAACATACTTAATAGTTGTGGGCATTAGCTTGTCCTCCATTACCTTCCTCCTATATTTCTCTGCCTTCCAACTCAAATAATCTACAGTCTATCAGTCCTTATATAGATGCTAATTACAAGTAGAATTGAAAATTTGCGCATATTTTTCATCAATTCTAAACGGAATGGACTGCTTTAAAATTCTTGATCTAATGACCATAATATGCATCTAAAAATATTTCCCCTTATTTTTTTTTAAAGGCAAGAACTGGGGTGTCAGAACTATTCAAACAAGATTGAGTGAGGTGTGAGGATGCATGCCTCTAGGAATCTCCTTAGCTTTGTTCTCATATGCTGTACCTTTCGGTGATTTCTTGGTTTCTCATAAAGTCATTAGACTCCATCTGTTCCATTCTAATTTTGAGAGAACTATTAAATTCCGTGAGCTTTTGAGCCTCTTTTTCCATTTGGCTCATTCTGCTTTTGAATGCATTCTTCTCCTCATTGGCTTTTTGAACCTCTTTTGCCAATTGAGTGAGCCTATTTTTCAAGGTGTTAATTTCCTCAGCATTTTTTTGGGTCTCCTTTACCAAGATATTGACCTTTTTTTCGTACTCTTCTTGCATCTTTGTCATTTCTCTTCCCAGTCTTTCCTCCACCTGTCTAACTTGCTTTTCAAAATCCTTTTTAAGCTCTTCCAAGGCCTGAGCCCACCCAACACCCCCCTGGGGTGTCTGGGGTACTGAGGCCCCGCCCTCCACATCTTTCCCTGATGGGAAAAATACGTTCTCGTCCTCCCCATCAGATCCGAAGGTCGGGATCATTTGCATTTGTTGGAAAAAACTCTCTAAAGTCTTATTTTTCTTCCCCTTTCTAAGCATTTTCCCAGCCAGTTACTTGACTTCTGAGATTCCTTTCCACCCCCGCCTGGATCCGCCCAGCTAGTGCTTGGCCTCTGAGATTCAAATGTGCTTTCCCGCGGCAAGCTTTAGTTCTGGCGCAGGGGTGGGGGCAGGGCTGCCTCCTAAGCTTGGGCCCTCAGGGGCTTTCTGCAGAGACTTTCAGGAACGGAGCAGGTGGGGGCGGGGTGGGGGGCCCCGCCTGCTGTGCTCAGCTCCCTTGGGGGTTTTATTCAGAGGCATTCAGCAGTAGAGCAGGGTGGAGGCAGGGCCGTCTCCCCTGCTCGGCTCCCTCAGGTTGGAAAGACCTTCAGTATTGAAGATCCTACCTGCTGCTGGGGGATTCCTGAGTCCCGGGCCGCTGCCGCCTCAGCCGCCCGCCCACGCCTCTGCCTCCGCCGCTTCCTCCCGAGGGGGCCCGAGTCACGGAGACGCCCCGCTTCCCCTCTCCTTCAGCCTGGCTTTCTTTTTCACTGACCTGTAGCTTCTGTGAGCGGAGGGACTTTTCCGGCTGCCGGAGCTTCCCCCGGAGCTTTCCTCTCTGAAGTCTGCTCGGGTCAGCTTCTCTGGGTCGCGGCCAGGGGTGGGGGTGGGGTCCGCTTTCCGGGGTGTGATGGACCCTGGGGACGGCTTTCCAGGGTTCAGTGGAATGGAAATCTCTTCCCCTATGTTTATGCACCCCCTGCAGAGATTCAGAATTTATGGGGATCTCCTTTTACCTCAATTCCATGGGTTGTGGGCTCGGAGCTCGTAAATGTGCGTCCTTCTACTCCGCCATCTTGGCTCCGCCCCTCTGCTGTACCTTTTTCTTTGTAAGATAATTCCCAAAAATTCTGCATCTAGACAGTGATAATTCCCAAGAACATATTTCAATGTTACCAAATTAAGTTGCTAACTGCTTAAATTTAATTTCCAGAAGTAAAGTCATCTCCATACATTTGGAAATGCAAATATTGCATAGAGTAGGAAATATCACTGAGCATGTAAACTGAAAAACGAAGGATGGCAAAAAAAAAAAAATGGGTCATAACATAATCATTTGCTGATCTCTACACCAACTTCTTTTCTATACCACAAACTTCTAAATAAAAGTCCAGTCACCATGATGTTGTACCTATTATAATCCTATGAAGAACAATCCATTATTAAGTCCATTGTGATTTTATCATGATTCTCAGTCATGAATCTCAGATTCATTACCTGGATTCCTGAATGCCAGCTAAATAAACAATATTAAAGCGGTTCCAGTCTCAGGCAATCTGACTGGAGATCTTACCATATTTGATTTCTAATAGAATCAAGAAAGTCTTCCGAATTCTTCAAAAATATTTTATATATTAAAAACAATTTCCAAAATTTACTTTTAGAATAACAGCATCTGTTTCATCATGGCAATTTTTTTTTTCTCTTTTTAGGCTAGGGGAAAAGGTTCTGAATTATTCCAGTAAGCAATAGCCTAAACACCTTCAAAATGTTATAATTTATAGGTGTCAATGATAGAAGTTAGGAAGACCTGGTTACAAATTTTAACCCAGCTGTGTGTCTTTGAAAAAGATATATTAACTTCTTTTACCCTAGGTTACTCATTTTTGAAATGAGAAGATGGCGATAAATTATATCTATGAACCCTTTAATTCTGGTTTTCATCATGTAGAAAAATTTCTACATGTAATTATTAAGTATTAAGTAATTCTGGTTCTCATCATGTAGAAAAATTTCTTTTTTTTAATATAAATTTATTTATTTAACTTTTTACATTCATTTTCACAAAATTTTGAGTTTCAAATTTTCTCCCCATTTGTCCCCTCCCCCACCCCAATACACTGAGCTGTCTAATTTCCCCTATCACCAATCTTCCCTCTCTTCTATCATCCCTCCCATCTCTTGTCCCCATCTTCTCTTTTGTCCTGTAGGGCCAGATGATTTTCTATTCCCCTTTAACTGTTACTCTTATTTCCTAGTAGCAACAACAATACTCGACATTTGTTCCTAAAACTTTGAGTTCCAAATTCTCCCCTTCCCTCCCTCCCCAACCATTCCCTTTGGGAAGGCAGGCAATTCAATATAGGCCATATCTGTGTAGTTTTGCAAATGACTTCGGTAACAGTCGTGTTGTGCATCCCTCCATCTTATCCTGCCCCCCATTGTTTCTCTTCTGTCTTTTGATTCTATCCCTCCCCAAGAGTGTTGACTTCAAATTGTTCCCTCCTCCCATTGCCCTCCCTTCCATCCTCCCCCCCACCCTGCTTATCTCCTTCTCCCCCACTTTCCTCTATTGTGAGATAGGTTTTCATACCAAAAGGAGTGTACATTTAATTCCTTCCTTTAGTCGAATGTGATGAGAGTAAACTTCATGTTTTTTCTCAGCTCTCCTCTTTTTCCCTCCACTAAAAAGTCTCCTGATTGCCTCTTGAATGAGAGATAATTTAGCCCATTCCATTTCACCCTCTCTCCTCCCTCTACATTTCTCACCATTTACCTTAATTTCTTTTAATATATGGTCCCATCCTATTCAATTCACTCTGTGCTCTCTGTCTCTGTAGGTGTGTGTGCGCACATGTGTACATGTCTGTGTGCGTGTGTGTGTGTGCATGAGCGTGTGTGGTCCCACCAACTACACAGATAATGAAAAGTTTTAAGAATTACAAATATTGTCTTTCCATGTAGGAATATAAACAGTTCACCTTTGGTAAGTCCCTTAGGACTTCTCTTTGCTGTTTACTTTTTCATGCTTCTTCTCATTCCTGTGTTTCAAAGTCAAATTTTCTTTTCAGCTCTGGTCTTTTCATCAAGAATGCTTGAAAGTCCTCTGTTTCATTGAAAGACCACATTTTCCTCTGAAGTATTATACTCAGTTTTGCTGGGTAGGTGATTCTTGGTTTCAGCCCTAGTAACTTTGACTTCTGGAATATCCTAGTCCATGCCCTTTGATCCCTTAATGTAGAAGCTGCTAGATCTTGTGTTATCCTGATTGTATTTCCACAATACTGAAATTGTTTCTTTCTAACTGCTTGCAATATATTCTCCTTGACCTGGGGACTCTGGAATTTGGCCACAATGTTCCTAGGAGTTTCTCTTTTTGGATCTCTTTCAGGCGGTGATCGATGGATTCCTTCAATACTTATTTTTCCCTTCTGGTTCCAGAACATCAGGGCAGTTTTCCTTGATAATTTCATGAAAGGTGATGTCTAGGCTCTTTTTTGGATCATGGCTTTCATGTAGTTGCAGAATTTTTAAATTGTCTCTCCTGGATCTATTTTCCAGGTCAGTTGTTTTTCCAATGAGATATTTCACATTCTCTTCCATTTTTTCATTCTTTTGGTATTGTTTTATGATTTCTTGGTTTCTCAGAAAGTCATTAGACTCCATCTGTTACATTCTAATTTTGAGAGAACTATTTTCTTCAGTGAGCTTTTGAACCTCTTTTTCCATTTGGCTAATTCTGCTTCTGAAAGCATTCTTCTCATTGGCTTTTTGAACCTTTTTTGCCAATTGAGTGAGCCTATTTTTCAAGGTGTTATTTTCTTCAGCATTTTTTTGGGTCTCCTTTACCAAGGTATTGACCCGTTTTTCATGCTTTTCTTGCATCTCTCTCATTTCTCTTCCCAGTATTTCCTCCATCTGTCTAACTTGATTTTCAAAATCCTTTCTAAGCTCTTCCATGGCCTGAGCCCATTGGATATCTGTTTTGGGTGTTGGAGATACAGATGCCTTGATTTCTATGTCTTTCCCTGATGGTAAGCATTGCTCGTCCTCATCAGAAATGAAAGGAGGAAACATCTGTTGACCAAGAAATTACCCTTCTATGGTCTTATTTTTTTTTCCCTTTTCTGGGCATTTTCCCAGCCAGTTACTTGACTTCTGAGATTCCTCTCCACCCCCGTCTAGATGTGCCCAGCTAGTGTTTGGGGTCTGAGATTCAAATGCTGCTCCCCAGTCTCAGGGCTTTCAGCAGTGGGCATGGCTGCTATTCAATGTGAGCTTAAGTTCTGGTGCTCAGGTGGGGGCAGGGCCACCTCCCAGTCTCAGTTCCCTCAGGGTTTTTATGTAGAGATCTTCAGTAACGGCTCTGAGCTCCTGTCTGCTCTGGGAGTCCCTGGCCGCTGCTGTCTCTGTCACTGCCTCTGCCACTGCCTCCCGAGGGGGCCTGAGTCATGGAGACTCCCCTTTCCCCTCTCAGCCATCCCAGAAGTCTCTCTCACTTACCTGTACAGCCTGTGGGTGGAGGGACCTTTGCTGCTGCCGGAGATTCCATTTCTGAAGCCTGCTCGTATCTGCTCTTCTCCGGCTGCACAACCAGGGCAGGAGAGTGCTGGGCTCTGCTGTCTGATGTGCAACGAACCTTTGGGATTGGTTTTTCAGCGCTCTGTGCAACGGAAATCTCCTCCACTGCGTTGCTGCATGGTTTGCACTGCTCCAGAATTTGTGGGGAGTTCTTTTTACAGGATATTTATGGGCTGCGGGTTTGGAGCTAGCATATTTGAATGTTTCTACTCTGCCCTCTTGGCTCCTCCAGAAAAATTTCTAAAGAAAGAGAAGGGAATGAAAAGGAAAAGAGGAGAAGGAAACTAAATGTATGAATTTGGATTTTAACCTGATGTACTGTACAAAATATTGCTTTAAGCGTTTTTACCCTAACTGCTTTCCTATTATCCTATTTTTTCTCAAAGAATGAGTATTTTACCTCAGCAGCTGGGAGAAAAATTTGCATTTGAATCCATGTCCTTTGACTCAAGATTCAGAGCTCTTTACACTATCTTATAGTCTTGTCCAATATTATCTATGACTGGGTTTTGATAGGATTATTATTTTTTTTTATTATTTCAAGAAGTCTGAAATGATGAAGTTCTATTTTCACCCAAAGAAGTGCTTAAATGTTTTGATGTGACTTGACTATGATAAGAAGCTTCATGATCATTTTCTTGAAAGGTAATGGCTCAAGTGACCCTGAATTTCTTCATTTACTTATGTTGGAAAAGGAACTACCTTAGCAGAGCTATCAGGCTTTGATTCAGGATGAGGGCTTTTCAAGGCAAGAGTTATCTGTGAAAAAGGCAGCCACACTCAGGGAAATACATCAGATCCTAGACTGATAATGTGTGAAATCTAAAGTTGTAAATGACTAGTCAAGAGTAACTGAATGTAATCTATTGCCTTGTGATACAAATGATATGACTAATAGGTTGTGACTGGATAAAGGGCAAAAGAATCAAAATAACATATGTATTTAACAGATTGTAGCAATATCTCATTGAGACATTTAGATTTGGTTTATTTAATAATAATCAATGAACACTGGGATAATTTATGAGACATATTATCAAGAATATCTTAATTTTGCTTGAACTTAATCACTTTCATGAAAAGGCCACATAGCATGTGCGAATAAATAGAAACTACACGAAAATTCATTTGCTTTTCTGGTTCATTCCTGCTCTTCATATTATAAGGGATGGGTCTGTTCAACTTTAAGTCAGTTGTATAGTTGGTAATCAATTAAATCTAATTCTTGCAAAGAGTATTTTGTTTTTTGTTCTGGAGCTTACTTAAGCTCAGAAGCAGATACCTTTAAATTTAGACTTCTTCAATGTTTGTCACATACCACAATCCCATTGTTTAAAGGAAATATTAAATTAATTGAAATAAAGTAAACATTTTTGACAGGTTCTCATAGATTTTTTTGTCTGCTTTGATTCCAGTGGTTTTGTACTCATAGAATCTTAGCCCTAAATGAAAATCTTAGCAAAACTTTACAATTATAAATTGTAAGTACATAAAGACATATATTTAAAATCTAAGTTATGAACAAACAAATTAACTTTTTTCAGGTTTCACCCTAGTGAACCAGTACTCTGGAAAGAGCTCCTTGGATAGTAATGATATAATAAAATGTTGAAACCAGCCTAAAACTTGATTAGTCATGATGATGATCATCACCATCATCATGACGATGACAAATGTGTGTGTGTGTATATATATATATATATATATATATATATATATATATGCATATATATATATATGATATGGTGATACATAGAATATGAAATACTGAGTAGAAAGTAATGAAGACATGAAGACCTAGGTTCTAGGGCTACCTCTGACAGTAACTTGTGCTACTTATCAAACATCACATAAAAACTCTGGCTGTAATTTTACTTTGCTGTTTTTTTTTAAATTTTATTTGTTTTCAGTGTTCTGAAATAACTTCCAAATATCTTAGATTTTTTTGCCCACTCTCCCATCCTTCCCCCCTAAATCTCCACTCCATCTCCGAGAAAGCCTACAGTTTTATATAGATTATATACATGAATTCCTGTTAAATACATTTTCACCTGAGTCATGCTGCATAGAAGAATTATAATGAATGGGAGATATCAAAAAACAAACCAAAACATAAAACAAAAGAAAATGGTCTGCTTCATTCTGCAGTTGAATTCCATAGTTATTTCTCTGGATATGGAAGGCATTTTGCTTCGAGAGACCATTGGGAATTTTTTCAATCCCTGCATTGCAATGAAGTACTAAATCTACCAGAAAAATTCCTTGCATACTGTTGTGTAGAAATTTCTCTTGGTTCTGCTCCTTTCACTCAGCATCAGTTCATATATGTCTTTCAAGGCCTCTCTGAAGTCTTCTTGTTCATCACTTGTTAAAACACAATAGTATTCCATTACATTCATACACGACAATTTACCCATTTGTTCAATTTTCCTTTTCAAGGAGATGTTCTCATCAGTGAATTCTTTCTTAATAATTTTAAAATCATTGGCCAGTTTATCTTCTATTTCCTTCTTCAGCTGTTCCAGGAGAGCTGCTTGTACTTGTGAGCAGTTCATAGTCCCTTCTGAAGTTTCAGATGGAAGTACAGTCTCAGCTCTGACATCTTTGGTGTTTGTGTTTTGGTCCTTATCCCCATAGAAAAATTCTATGGTTCTTTTGGTCCTCTCCTTTTCCCTGTTCATGATGTTGATTGAGTGTTGTGGCTTCTGGTTCTTTCAGTCAGAAGCTAGAGAACTTTTTGCTGAGCTGATGTGTTAAAAAGCTAACAGCAGGTTTTTGTTTGGTGTTTCCGTGATCAGCCCTGGGATTAGCTTGTTAAGTGTGGGGGAGGAGTGCTCTGGTCACAGGAGATCTCCTCAGCTAAACTGAGGCAAAGGCAAGCTCAGGGGCTGGTGATCCCTGCTGCCCTATTGTCTTTCTGATTCCACTGGAGAGGTGATGCATGCCTAGATCCTAATGCGTGTTCCCACCCCTCCTGGGGCTCCTCTCCTGGCGCTGAAGCTTGCCTGGGTCTCAGTGCGAGTTTTATCCACCCTGGGTCCTCTGTGCTTCCAGTGTGCCTCCACCACAGTAGGAGGAATCCCCCTTGGCTATTTTCCTAGCCTCAGGTGTTGTGAGACTATTATTGGCCCTTTTGCTGTTTCTACTGACTTACCGAAGTTTGATCTTTGCGCTGAAGGTCTCAGGAGCTGCTGTGCTGATATCTGGCGCTCAGTGGCTCTCACTAACTCGGTTTGGCTTGTCTCCTGCCCTGGGTGCCGCTCCTCTGGTTCCGCCCGCCACTCAGGTTTCTCGGATCTCTTCTGCTCCGCTGTGCTGGCCACGGGGAGCTGTGTGCTGTGGGCTCACCCCCGCAGAACAGATCCTTCCCGTGGACCTTCCAGTCCAACCTGAGCTCCGAATCCGTCACTGTCTGTCACCCACTGGATTCCACACCTCCAAAATTTTGTCAGATTCTCCTTCCAGAGGTACCTGGAGGAGTTTGTCCGAGAGCTTAGGTGAGTCGTTGCCCTCACTCCTCCATCTTGGCTCCACCCCCACACTACAATTTATCTAGCCAGTTGCCAATTGATGGGCATCCCCTTGCTTTCCAGTATTTGATCAGCACAAAAAGAGCTGCTATGAATATTTTTGTATATGTGGGACACTTTTCCATTTTTATAATCTCTTAGGAATACGGTCCAAGAAGCCGTATTGTTGGGTCAAAGGGTATGTGTATTTTTGTAGACCTATGGGCATAGTTCCAAATTGCTTTCCAGAATGACTGGATCAGCTCACAGCTCAACCAACCATGAATTAATGTACCAATTCTCCCATATCTACAATATTTATCATCTTTCTGCTTTGTCATATTAGCCAATCTGATAGGTATGCTGTGGCATCTCAGAATTGTTTTGATTTGCATCTCTCTAACCAATAGTGACTGAGAATATTTTTTCATATGATTATTGATAGCTTCAGTTTCTTCCTCTGTAAACTGCCTATTCATATCCTGTGACCATTTATCAATTGAGGAATGACTTACATCCTTGTACATTTGACTGAGTTCTCTATATATTTTAGAAATGAAGCCTTTATCACAAACACTAGTTGCAAAATTTCTTTCCCAGTTTTCTGCTTCCCTAATAATCTTGCCTGCATTGGCTTTGGTTGTGCAAAACTCTTTGAATTTAATATAATCAAAATTGTTCATTTGGTACTTCATAATATTCTCTTTCTCTCCTTTCATCAAAAGTTCTTCCCTTCTACATAAATCTGATAAATGCATTATTCCTTGCTTCAATAATTTGTTTATAGCATCAATTATTATGCCTACATCATGTACCCATTTGGATTTTATTCTTGTTTACCGTGTCAGGCATTAATCTATGTCTAGTTTCTACCACATTGTTATTAAATTTTCCCAGTCATTTTTGTTGAACAATGAGTTCTAATATAGAAGCTGGGGTCCCTGGGTTTATCTAACAGTAGATTGTTATAGTCATTGACTACTGTGATGTGAGTACCAAACATATTTCACTGCTCTACTCTTTTGTTGCCTAGCCAGTACCAAGTGGTTTCGATAATTGCTGCTTTATAATACAATGTGAGATCTGGTGGAACTAAGCCACCTTCCCTAGCATTTCTTTTCATTAGTTTTCTTGATATTCTGGACATTTTGTTCTTCCAGATGAATTTTGATATTACTTTTTCTAGCCTTAGAAAAAAATCATCTGATCACTTGATTGGTATGACACTGAATAAGTAAATTAACTTATGCACAATTGTCATTTTTTTTTTTTTGGTATTGGCTTGGGCTACCCAAAAGCAACCAATATTTTTCCACTTACTTAAATCTGACTTTTTTTGAGCAAAATGTGTTTTGTAATTGTGTTCATATGGCCCTGGATTTGTTTTGACAGGTAGACTCCCAAGTATTTTATAGTGTCTACTCTAGCTTTAAATGGGATTTCTCTCTCCATCTCTTGCTATTGGGCTTTGGTAGTAATATAGAAATGCAGAAGATTTATGTGGATGCATTTTGTAACCAGCAATTTTGCCAAAATTGTTTATTATGTCATGCATTTTTACTTGATTTTCTGAGATTCTTTAAGTATATCATCATATCATCATCTTAGTTTCTTCTTTGCTTATTCTAATTCTTTGAGTTTCTTTTTCTTCTCTTATTTGAACAGCTAAAATTTCTAGTGTAATAATGAATAACTGTGGTTCTAATGGATATCCTTGATTCACCCCTATACTTCTTGGAAATGCATCTAGATTATCTCCATTGCATACAATGCTTGCTGAAAGTTTTAGATAGATACTGCTTATTATTTTATGGGCATTTCCACATTTCCCTATGATCTCCTGTGTTTTCAATGGGAATGAGTGTTATATTTTGCGAAAAAGTTTTTCTGTATCTATTGAGATAATCATTTGGTTTCTCTTAATGTGATAAAAAAATGTTCATAGTTTTCCTAATATTGAAGCAGTCCTGCATTTCTGGTATAAATCATACCTGATAATAATGTATTATTCTCATCAGAAGTTGAGGTATTCTTTTTGCTAAAATGTTATTTAAACTTTTTGCATCTATATTCATTGGTCTATAATTTTTTTCTCTGTTTTGGTTCTTCTTCACTTAGGTATCAAATCATGTTTGTATCATTAAAAGAATTGGGGAGGACTCTTTCTTCCCTAATTTTTCCAAATAATCATTTCAGTACTGGAATTAACTGTTATTTAAATGTTTGACAGAATTCACTTGTGAATTCTTCTGACCTTGGAGATTTTTTTCCTGGGGAGTTCTTTGATAGCTTGTTCAATTTCTTTTTTCTGAGATGGTTGTTTAAGTAATCACTTTCCTCCTCTATTAGTCTGGGCAATTTTTGTTTTTTAAAATAATCATCCATCTCATTTAGATTGTTGAATTTATGGGCACACAGTTGGAAAAAAACTATTTTTTAATATTGTTTTAATTTCATCCTCATCGGAGGTGAGCTCACAATTTTTATATTGGTAATTTGGTTTTCTTCTTTCTTTTTTTTTTAAATCAAATTGACCTAAGATTTATCAGTTTTATGAGGTTGTTTCATAAAACCAACTCCTAATTTTATGTATTAGTTCAAGAGTTTTCTCAATTTCAACGTTATTAATCTCTCCTTTGGTTTTCAGTATTTCTACTTTGGTATTTACGTGGGGATTTTCAATTTGTCCTTTTTCGAAATTTTTCACCTGCATACCCTATTTATTGATCTCCTCTTTCTCTATTTTATTCATGTAAGCACTCACAGATATAAAACTTTCCCTAAGAACTGTTTTTGCAGTACCCCATTATATTTGGTAGATTGTCTGATTATTGTTATTCTCTTGAATGAAGTTCTTGATTCTTTCTCTCATTTGTTGTTTTAACCCACTTTAGGATTAGATTATTTAGTTTCCACTTAATTTTTTTAATGACCTCTCTGAAATATAATTTTTATTGCATCGTGATCTGGGAAGGATACATTGACTATCTCTGCCTTTCTGTACTGGATTGTGATGGTTTTTTGACTATGTATATAGTTAATTTTTTTAGAGATGTCATGTATTGCTGAGAAAAAAGGTATAGTCCTTTCTATCCCCTTTCAATTTTCTCCAGAAATTTGTCGTATCTACATTATCCAGAGGTTTTTTTTTTTTTTTTTACCTCCCTAACTTCTTTCTAGTTTATTGTGAGTTTAGATTCATCAAGTTCAAAAGGGGAGAGGTTGAGGTCCCCCACTAGTATAGTTTGCTGTCTATTTCTGCCTGTAACTCCCTTAACTTCTCATCTAGGAATTTGGACGCTATACCACTTGGAGCATATATGTTTAGTAATGATATTGTTCCGTTGCGTGTGGTTCCTTTTAGTAGGATATGGTTTCCTTCCTTATTGCTTTTGATTAGATCTATTTCTGCTTTTGCTTTATCTAAGATTAGGATTGCTAACCCTGCTTTTCTCGCATCAACTCAAGCAAAATATATTCTTCTCTAATCTTTTGCATTTACCTGTGTTTGTGCCCCCATTTCAAATGTGTTTCTTGTAAACAATATATTATTGGATTATGATTTTTAATCCATTCTACTATCTATCTCCATTTTGTGGGAGAGTTCATCCCCTTCGCTTTCACAGTTATAATTACTGTCTGTTTCTTTCCCTCCATCCTCTTTCACACCGTCTGTGCTTTTCCTTCTCTCTTCCCTGTTCCCCTCCACAACAGAGTTTTAATTTTTGACCACAATCTCATG
Source organism: Bettongia penicillata ogilbyi (assembly GCA_023548195.1). NCBI lineage: Eukaryota > Metazoa > Chordata > Mammalia > Diprotodontia > Potoroidae > Bettongia > Bettongia penicillata. The sequence continues at coordinate 308,427 of JAJHZJ010000565.1, forward strand.
GAATCTTCCCTTCTTTCCTTCTGATCCCCTCCCTTTTGCTCCCATTTTACCTTTACTATTTCTGCTTTCCCTTTTAGCCTGCCCTCACTTTTCTTTACCCCTTCCCCTCTTACTGCCTACTCAGCTAGTTAGATTTATATACTTCATTAAGTTGGTTGTTCCCTCCTTGAATCAAATAAGATGAGAGGAAATATCAGCAATGCTCTTCTCCCTCCCCTCTTTCCCTGTGCTGTAATATAATTGTGTGTCTCTTCTTGTGATGTAAATTACCATTTTCTGTGTCCTCCTTTTCACATCTCATGTCAAAATCCGTTAGTACCCTTAAATCACGTTTTTAATCATCACATCATTGACTTTATACCTATTCCCTCTATCTGTATGCCTTTTATATTTCATTATAACTATACAATTCTCAAGATAAGCAAGAAACTTCTTCCTCATATGGATGTAAATAGTTTGCCCATATTGAGTAACAAGTTTTTTTCCCCATGTTTACTTTTTTATTCCTCTCTTGAGATATGCATTTGAAGATCAAATTTTCTATTGACTTCTAGGCTTTTTATCAGGAAGGTCTGGAAACCTCTTATTTCATTGAATATCCATATCCTTCCCTGAAAAATTATTCACAAATTTGTGGAGGAGTTGATCCTTGGTTTTAGTCTCAGTTCCTCTGTCTTATGGAATATCATATTCCAATACCTTCCTTCTTTTAATGTGGAAGCTACAATGTCTTGTGTGATCCTGACTGTAGCTCCTTGGTATTTGAATGGTTTCTTTCTGACTGCCTGTAGCATTTTCTCTTTCACTTGATAGTCCTGGAATTTGACTACAATATTCGTTGGTGTTTTTCTTTTGGGAGGTGAACGGTGGATTCTTTGGATGATTATTTTATATTCTGGATCTAGGATTTCTGGCAGTTTTCCTTGATGATTTCTTGGAAGATTTTGTCCAAGCTCTTCTTTTCATCATAGCTTTCTGGTAAGGCTATACTTCTTAGATTTTCTCTCTTGGATCTTTTTTCCACATCAGTTGTTTTTCCAATAAGATGTTTTACATTTTCTTCTATCTTTTTATTCTTTAGATTTTGTTTGACTGATACTTGTTGTCTCATAGAGTTATTAGCTTCTACTTGACCAGTTCTATATTTTATCAAATTGTTTTCTTCAGTTAACTTTTGCATCTCCTTTTCAAACTGTCCAATTATTCCTTTTAAGGAGTTACTTTCTCCGGTTAGTTTTTGTGCTTCCTTTTCCATTTTTCCAATTTTCCTTTTTAAGTAGCTATTCTCTTCAGTGAATACTTTTCTCATACTTTTAAAATCATTGATCAGTTTTACTTCTATTTCACTTGTTTGGCTTTTAAAATCCTTCCTCAACTCTTCCAAGAGTGTTCTTTGTACTTGTGACCAGTTTATAGTCCCTTCTGAAGTTTCATATTGGGGTACTGTCTCAATGCTGACCTCTTTGTTATTTGTGTTTTGATCCTTGTCCCCATAGAGAGACTCTTTGCTCTCTTCTTTTCTGCTTTGTTTCTCACTCATGATGATGATAGTCACCTGTTTCTTGCTTTTAAAGTAGATAACTGATTCTAGGGCATGAGGGGCTCTGTTCCACAGTTATTACGACTTGAACTTGAGGCCTTGTATGTTATGGCCTCTGGTTCTTTCACCTAGAAGCTGAAGTGCTGCAAGTGCTTACCTGGTACTTAGCTGGCAGGTGTGAGAGAGAAGATTCCAGGTGAAGTCTTTTTGTGTTTCCCTGGATTTTCCCTGGAGATAGCTTTGTTATGTGTGGGCAAGGGGTGGTCTGACCATAGGAGGTCTCTTCTGCTAAGGTAGAACATAGGCAAGCTCAGCAGTTGGTAATCCTGGCTACCCTAATGTTCTCCCAATTCCCCTGGCATGCTGAAGCATTTCTGGGGTCCTGATCTTGGTGTTTGGGGGCCTCCAACCCCTAGGACTCTGGATCTCCTCCCAGTTTGTGGAGGTGGGGCTCTGGTCCTGCACTGGTCCTCTTCAGTCACAACGAGAGAGACCCTCCTTAGCGATTTTCCCAGCCTCAGGTGCTAAGAGACTGTTTGCCCCTTCTGCTGATTCCACTCTTCCAGGAGTTTTCCTGGGGAAATATTCCATGTTTCTTTCAATGTCAATAAGGGGAGGAGGAGAGAGCATTTACTCATCACTCTGCCATTTTGGCTCTGGGAAGTTCAAGTAGGTGACTTACAGACATTTAATCTGTGAGCTGATAGTCTCAGGAGCAGCTGTTGCAGTTTCCTGGGGATCTGTGACTCCCACTAGATCGGTTCCACTGCTCTCCCACCTTGAGCTGATATCTCCAAGATTCTGCAGTGAAGCCGCTGCCTTAGACCACTCAGAACTTCCTGCTCAACTGTACTGCAGTGGGGACCCTCTGGTACAGCCTGTGTGCTGTGTGCTCCTCAAGCCCCATAGAGCAGATCTTTCTTGTTGACCTTCCAGTCTGTCTTGAGCTGTGACTATGCTACAATCTGTCTCATATTGGATTCTGCCCCTCCAAAATTTGGTAAGATTCTCTTTCTAAAGGTATTTGAAGGAGTTTGTCTAAGATTTTAGGTGAGTAGTTGCTTTCTCTTTGTCATTTTGGCCCTGCACTACTGTTATTTTTCTTCAATTAAAACAAAACAAAAATTAAATGATAACAGGGTTCACAAGGGTGTTGTATCAAAGGAAATAATATCCATAAAATATTTTATCTTAAAAGTTAAAGCACTACATAACTGTAAGCTAACAGTAGCAGTATAGATATTATTAGCATTATCATTACTAACATATAATTTCTTTTTTTCAAAACATTCTTTGAAAATATTTTTGCGTGAAAATTTTATGAATATTTTCCTTAGGATTCTCTTTCACTAGCAAGTTATACACATTCTACCTGTTTCTAAGGAGGCATATTTAAATTTAGACAAAACAGGAGATAGTAGTATAAATTCAATTTGCAAGGGAAGGAAGTAAGAAATGAAGGAAACAAGGAAGGAAAAAGGAAGATGAAGTAGAATTAGAGAGAGAGAGAGAGAGAGAGAGAGGAAGGAGAAGAAGAAGGAGCAGGAAGGGAGGAACATATGAAGGATGAAAGACAGACTGAAATTCCTAGTTCTTCCCTCTCTCACATCTACAGAAATTCACATCCTCTTGAATTAATAACTGAGACAACAGCTATGTAGATTTTATCTTCTCCTTACCTATACCCAACTTAAACAGGATAATGAATAAACAATGAATAAACCTTTAAGTGTGCTATCCAAGGTCCTAAAAATGTTATTAGTGATAGCACGTGAATATTCAGACCTCATCTGTTCCCATAAGATATATCAAATATTAATTAAAAGAGCAGGTGCCAAAGAATATTTATTTAGATAAGACATCTCTCGTGACACAAAATACCATAGATTGGAGACATAGAAATAGAGCAGACAGTCTCAGAGGAAAGGTATTATAAATCTGAGTGGATCACATCCTCTGCTTCTATTGCTTACTCTGGTTGGGGAACTACTTCATTGGGCTCCAAATCCATTAATGCAAGCATGTATGGGTAGAGACTGAATGATGAGAAAGAGTCCTAAAGGCTCTTAAATACAACTGATGGATACACCCTCCCCCCAAAAAAGGAAGAGACAGTAATTACTTCTCAAATAACAATGAAAAAACACAGAAATAACAAGTACATGTAAAAATACACTCACAAGGAAATATAAAATGGAATTCAGCTAAATTACACTGAGGAAAAATATATCACTGAGAATATATTTTGATAAAATATGAAAAAGAGAAGATAACTAAGTTTAATATGCAATTCTTGAATTAAAAAAAATCAGCAATAAGGAAACCCCAAATTAGAACCAAAAAAAAAGAGAAGAGAAAGACAAACTGGCTACAGATTTCTAGTAAATTGATATAAAAATAAGAACTAATTCTTTGAAAAAATTAACAAAATTAATAAAACTTTAGCCAATGTAATCAAAAGAGAGGGGAAAAATAAAATTACTGAAATGAAATATGAGCAAAGGAAATGCAACACAGACACAGAATTGTCAGAATGTATATACTCTATGAACTGAGAATTTAAACAAAATAGATAATTGTCTACAAAAATACATAATGTTCAAATTAACCAAATATGAAATAGACGTATAAAGGTACTCAATCACAGAAAATGAAATTGAAGCACTTTTCAAAAAGCTAACAAGTGATGTGGAGACAAGATGGCAAAACGAAAGCAGGCATTTCCTTGAATTTTCCTCCTAATACTTGTAAAAAAAATGAATCTAAACTAATTCTATAGTAGCAGAACTCAAAAAATGACAAAGCGAAAGAAATTTCCAGCCCAAGATCATCAGGAAGATCGAATGGAAAGTTTTTTCTGCACCATTCTGAGAGAAGAGCACAGTCTAGAATGGAACAGGAAAGCAAAGATAGGATGGAGCAGGCCTTGTGGAACTGAATCACAGGCAACTGCGTGGGTTTTGAGACTATTCAACCCACAAATGCCAAAGGCAACTTAGAAGGTCAACAAGAAAAGTCTCTTAGACCTGAGTTAGAGAGTAGGAATATCCAGCAGCAGCTATAGAGCAGCAGCAGTAGTGGCAGCAGCAGTGGTTGCTTCCAGAGCTCTCAGCTTGCTGGGTTGCAGTTATCTTTGGTAGGTGCTAAGGCAGGATTCTCTTGCTTTGCTCCTGCTTCAATCTGGGTTGCAATATTGGGTGGCAATCCTAGGGCTAGGAGGAACCTTGGTTTGGCAGAGCTTGTGGCAGCACGGAGAGGGAACACTTTTCACAATTTTCAGGCATAAAAAAGTGCTTTTGGTCACACAAAGACCAGAGCACAGACAAGGAGAGAATGAAATAGCTTTCCTTTGATGATACCTCTTTGAGAAAACTGAAAATGTTCAGGTCCCTGGTAGTATCTATAAAAAGAGCTGTACCCTCACTGACAAGGCAAGCAATTCAATATAGGCTATGCACGTGTGGTCACCCAAAATGCTCCCATAACAGTCATGTTGTGAAAGACTAACTGTATTTCTTTCTATCCTATCACACATATCCCTTATTCCATTATCGCCTCTGACTCTTCCTTCTCAAAAGCTTCTGATCACTTCCATTTGCCCTTCAGTCAGCCTTCCTCCTAACCCCTCCTCCTACTTTTCAATAGAGTATAATAGATATTCATACCAAATTGAGTGTGTATGTTATTCCTTACTTAAGCTAAATCTAAACCTCAATTCCCCTCTACTCCCCTCCATTGTAAAAGCTTTTTCTTGCCTATCTTATGTGAGAAGTTAAAAACTGAAAACAAATAAAATAATAAAAAAACATAATCTTATAATATGTTGTTTATGAGGGCAGAGCCAAGATGACAGAGTAGAAAGACCCACATACACTAGCTCTTACCCCACAGCCCATAAAATACCTGTAAAGAAGAACTCTCAACAAATTCTAGAGCAGAAGAAATCACAGAAAAATGGAGTGGAGGAGATGTCTAGCCCACAGTGACTTGAAAGACTGATGGAAAAGGTCTGTCACAGCAGACTCAGCGTAGAACCCAGCCCAGCCTTGGCCAAGAGGCACTGAAAGGAGCAGATCCAAGCAGGCTTCAGGGACAGAATCTCCAGCAGCAGCACAGATCCCTCAACCCACAGGCCCAAAGGTCAGTGAGAGGGTCTTTTTGGCTGACCAAGAAGGGAGCAGGATATGCCCACATTTCAGGCCTCCTCAGGTGGCAGCAGTGAAAGCAGCAGCAGATGAGGGGTTCCCAAAGCAGGCAGTAGCCCTCATCCATTGTTGAAGGTCTCATCATAAAACCTCTGAAGGAACTGAGCCCTCTGTGTTAGACCTGTTCCCACCTGAGCAGCTGATCTTAATTTCACACTGAAGAGTAGCCCTGCCCAGAATTAAGCCCCTAAGGAATCAGAGCAGCTTATATGAATCTCAGTCCCCAGTTCTGGCTTGATGGTACTAGAGGAGAGTTGGTTATGGAGAGGAAACTCAGAAAGGGAAAAAATATGAGACCATAGAAGGTTACTTTCTTGGGGAACAGATGTCTCCCCCCATCCTTTCAGATGAGGAAGAACAAGGCAAACAGTTAGAGGAAGTCAAGGCCTCCTCTGCCTCCAGGGTCTCCAAAGGGACCTTAAATTGGGCTCAGGAAATAGAAGATCTTAAAAAAACAAGTTAGCAGTTTACTAAAGGAGAACCAAAAATAATTCTGAGGAAAATAACAGCTTTAAAAAGAGACTAGTTCACTTGAAAAAAGGGGTCCAAGAAGCCAATGAAGAGAAGGTATCTTTAAAAAGCAGAATTAGCCAAATGGAGAAGTTTCAAAAGCTTTCTGAAAAAAAATAATGCCTTGAAAGAGAGAATTGAGTTCAGGAAAATGAATGACTCTGAGACAAACCAAAGCAGTTAAAAAATGAAACCAAAAGTTTGAAAAAATAGAAGATAATATGAAACATCTCATTGGAAAAACAACTGACCTATAAAATAGATCCAGGAGAAACAATTTAAAAATAATGGGCCTACTTGAAAGTCATGATAAAAAAAGAACCTAGACATTATCTTCCATGATAATGGAAGGAAAACTGCCCTGATATTGTAGAACCAGAGGGCAAAATAAATATTGAAAGAATCCACCAATCACATCCTGAAAGAGACCTGAACAGAGAAACTCCTAGCAATATTGTGGCCAAATTTCAGAGTTCCCAGATCAAGGAGAAAATACTGCAAGGAGCTAGAAAGAAAGAATTTGAGTATTGTGGAAATACAATGAGGATAACACAGAATTTGGTAGCTTCAACATTAAGGGATCAAAGGGCTTGGAATGGGATATTCCAGAGGTCAAAGGAACTGGAATTGAAAGCAAGAATCACCAACCCAGAAAATCTGAGTATAATAGCAGGTGAACAAATAGTCATTCAAAGATATAGAGGACTTTCAGTCATTCATATTGGGAAAAAGACCAGATCTTTATAGAAAATTTGACTTCCTAAGACAAGAATCAAGAGAAGCATGAAAAGGTAAATAGGAAATAAAAATCATAAAAGACTCTCTAAAGCTTAACTATTTACATTGCTACATGGAAAGAAAATATTTTATTATTACTCCTGAATCTTTTCTCAGTATTTGGGTAGATGGAGAGATTGCACACACACACACACACACACACACACACACACACACACACACACATGCACAAATAAAATAAAATAAAACAAATAAAAGAAAAGAAAAATTAAGGGGTGATGGAGGAAAATACCAGAGAGAGAAAGGGAGAAATGGAACAGGACAAGCTATAACTCATAAAAGAGGTAAGAAAAATATTGTTCAATGGAGGAGAAAAGAGAGAAAGGTAGAGGGGAAAAATGAAACTACTCTCTCTACATGTGGTTGAAGGAGGGAATAACACGCTCACTAAATTTGGTATGAAAATTTATATCACACCACAGGAAAGTAGGGGAGGAGGAGACAAATGGGGTGAGGGGAATGATAGAAGGGAGGGCAAATGTGAGAAGGGAGTTAGAAATAAACACTTTAGAGAAGGGACAAGGTCAATTGTGCAGGGAAAAATAAGGGGGGATAGAGTAGGACAGAGGGCAATATAATTAGTATTATACAACATGATTATTATGGAAGTCCTTTGCAAAATGACACTTATTTAGTCTGTATTGAATTGCTTGCTTTTTTAGTGGGATTGGGAAGGGAGGAGAGGAGGGAGAGAAGTTGAAATTCCAAAGTATTAGCAACGAATTTTGAGAAATTTTATTGCATATAATCAGGAAATAAGAAATACAAGGAATTGGGTATAGAAATTTATCTTGCCCTAAAAGAAAAGATAGAAGATGAGGATAAGGGAAGGGTGGAATGTGATAGAAGGGAGGGTACATTGAGGGAAGGAATAATCAGTATGCAAGGTATTAGGAAGCAGGGGGAGGGGAGTGATGGGGAGAAAAGTTGGACATGTTATAAAATGAGGTAAAAGCAATTAGTATAAAATAATTGACTGAATTAATTACTGAGAATAAATCAATGGTATCTTCAGTTTAAGGGAAAGAATTTTAGTCTAAATTTCCTGGAGGAAGGTAACCTTGGGTAAAATTTGGCATTGATGGAAAAGTTAAGGCTTTTATGGTAAATTTGATTTTATGATTGCTGCTTCATCAGGAACTGTAACATGTATAGAAAGGTATGTAAGCCACTTAAGACTTGTCTCAAAAGATGTTCCTTAGCCAACGTGAAATTATAATCATATTTGAAACCTGGTTATTGGAATTTGCTATTTTTAGATGCTGTGGGACTATTAAGTGACTGTTCATCTGAGTCGAACTCCAGATATTGATAGCAAGAAAGGTGGTCTGAGTCTCCTATCCATGATGCCAGTAAGCCTGTGAGATGCTGCTGTGAACTGCAAAAGGTGATATCATGGGAAGGGTGAGAGAGCGACCATTCAGCCTGGGTTGAGGTAGAATTCTCCTGACTCTATTTCCCCACTGACACCTGGAAGACTTTAAGCCTGACTGAATGCAAGTGGACAATCTAATCCTGCTTGGAATTGACATGAAGTTGGGGAGACATTGTATCCCTGCAATGTCTCTACTCTTGGTGGCAATTTCTTATAGTCAAAAAGTTTGTAAGCTTAGTACCAGATCTATGCAATTTTAAATTATTGGTAGGGGAACATCCGAGGTGAAGTCTAAAATTAAGTTATTAAGCATAGAACTTTAGACCAGCAACAACAAGTTAGAGTCCTTTAATTCTTAGTAATACTGTAGAAACAATTAGGTCAAGGGTTTGTGAAGTTAGCAACGTAAATATTATTTGTGTCTCAGTTGGTTAATGTTTAAAAAAAGTTCTTTTGTAGTCCATATTGTAAATGCTTTAATAAGAAGTATCATTTGACCAAAAGTTTGAATTGTTTCATCTGTTTTATGCTATGTTGAAAATGAAAATAAAACTAGAATATCAGGGTAGTTTTCCTTGGTAATTTCATGAAAAAAAATAAAACAAAAAATCAAAAAATAATATGTTGTTTAGAAGACACAGATTTGAAACAGGGAGATATACACAGGGTAAAGGTAAAAGGCTGGAAGAGAATGTATTATGCTTCAGCTGAAGTAAAAAAAAAAGCAGGAGTAGCAATCTTAATCTCAGACAAAGCAAAAGTAATAATAGAGCTAATTAAATGAGGTAAAGAAATTGTATACCATAAAAACAAAAATGGAACTAATTTAATGAGATAAGGAAGGAAACTACATGACATTCCAAGTTGTATAGAGTCCAAATTCTTAAAGGAGAAGTTAAAGGAGTTACAGAAAGAAATAAACAACATAACTAAACTAATGGGGGACCACAAGTCTTCCTTAAAATTAAAAATAGCATCTCCCTAAATCCACCAGCCAGCAATGAATGTAATATGTGTGTGTATATACATACAGACATACATATATACATATACATATATATATATACATATATATGTTTGATGCATTTCCAGTAAGAACGGGGATGAAAGAAGGATGTCCATTTTCACAACTGTTATTCAGTGTGGTAGTAGAAAGGCTAGCTTTTGCCACAAGAGAAGAAAAATAAATTGAAGGAATCAGAATAGGCAAAGAAGAAACTAAGTTATCACTCTTTGAAGATGATATGATATAAAGCATCATGCAAAAAACTACTTGAAAGGAAAAACTTTAGCAAATTTGCAGCTTATAAAAGAAACCCACAAAAATCATTGGCATTTTTATATATTACTAACAAATCCTAAAAGCAAGTGATAGAAGGAGAAATTCCATTTTAAATTATTGAAGATGTTATACAATATTTGAGGGTCTACCTGCCAAAACAAAGCCAGGAACAATTTGAATACAATTGCAAGATACAAGTAAAGTCAGATCCAAATAATTGGAAAAAAAATCAGTTGCTCATGGGTAGGCTAAGTTAATATAATAAAAATGACAATTCTACCTAAATTAATTTATTTATTCAGTATCACATAAATAAAACTACCAAAAATTATTTTATAGGCCTAGAAAAAAATAACAAAATGCATCTGGAAAAGCAAAAGGTACAGAATATCAGAGGAATTAATGAAAGGAAATGCTAGAGAAGGCAGCGTATCCATACCAGATATTAAATTGCATTATAAAGCAGTAATCCTCAAAACTACTTGGTGCTGGCTAAGAAATAGAGGGATATATCAGGGGAATAGGTTAGGTACAATAAGACACAGTAATCAATGACTATAACAATGTACTGTTTCATAAACCCCAAAATGCCAGCTTTTGGGATACCAACTCACTTTTTGACAAAATCTACTGGGAAAACTGGAAAATAATATGGCAGAAATTGGTCATGGACCAACATCAGAAACTATGACACTATCCCAAAATAAAGTCCAAATGGATGCACAATTCAGCTATAAAGGTTGATGCTATAGTCAAATTATTGGAGCAAGGAATGGCTTGTCTGCCAGATTTATGGAGAATGGAGTGATGTGTGACTGAACAAGGGATAGAAAACATTATGAAATGGAAAATGGATCATTTTGAAAAAGTTAAAGTTAAACGATTTTGCACAAAGCCAATGCAATCAAGATTAGGAATGAAGCAGCAAACTGGGAAAGAATTTTACAAGTAGTGTCTGTGTTAAAGGCCTCATTTCTAAAATATATAGAGAAATGAGTCAAATTTGTCAGAACAGAAGTCACTCTCCAATTGATAAATGGTCAAAAGATATGAACAGAAAATTTTCAGAGGAAGAAATTAAATCATCTATAGTCATATTGATTAGAGAAATGCAAATCAAATCAACTTTGAGGTACCACATCATGCCTATCTGAGTGGATAACATGACAAAACTGAAAAATGATAAGTGTTTGGAGATGATGTTGGAAAATTGGAAATCTAATTCATTTAAGTTGGAGTTGTGAGTTGATCCAGTCATTCTGGAGAGCAACTTGGAACTGTGCTGTAAGGACTAAAAGTTGTGCATATCCTTTGATTCAGCAATACCACTTCTAGGGCTGAATCACAAAAATAGAATCACAATGGGAAAGGACCCCCATATACAAAAATATTTATAGCAGTATTATTTCTTTGCAACCAAGAACTCAAATTTAGAGTATGTAGAGAATGGCTGATCAAGTTGTGGCATATGAATGTAATGGAATACTATTTTGCTATAAGAAATAATGAACAGATTGACTTCAGAGGCTGAGTGAAGGCAGAAGAATCAGAAAACATTTTGCATAATATCAGCCACAATATATAATGACTGACTTTGCTAGATGTAGCACTGCTCAACAATGCAAGGAGGTAAAGCAATTTCAGAGTACTCACGATACAAAATGCCATTCACATCCAGAGAAAGAAATATGGAGTCTGAATGCAGAGTGAAGCATTTTCTTCTTTTTCTTTTTTATAGTTCCACCCATTTATTTCTTGTTTTATATTTATTTTTTATTTTTTTGAATTCCAAATTTTCTTCCCACCTTTCCCCTCTCCCCAACCCATAATGCTTTGATTTCTGACTACCTCATTCCCTCAACATGTCCTGCCTTCTATCAGACCCCATCCTTCCCTTATCTGTATATTCTGTCTTTTCTTCTAGGGCAGTGAGATTTCTATACCCCATTATCTGTATTTCTTATTTCCCAGTTGTATGCAAAAACAAGTTTTAAACCTTCATTTCTAATGCTTTGAAGTCCAACTTCTCTCCCTCCCTCCTCACTCATCCCCACTGAGAAGGCAAGCATTCAGTATAGCCTATACATGTGTAATTTTGCAAAAGACTTCCATAATAGTCATGTTGTGTAAGACTATATTTCCCTCCATCCTCCCCTGCTCCTCATTTATTCTATTCTCTCATTTGACTTTGTCCTTCCCCAAAAGGGTTTACTTCTAATTACTTCCTTCTCCCATTTGCCTTCCCTGCTAACATACCTCTCATTCCACTTGTCTTTTCCCCTACTTTCCTATAGTGTAAGACCGATTTTCACACGAATTGAGTGAGCATGCTATTATCTCCTTAAACCAAATGCGAAGAGAGTAAGCTTCACTTTTTTCCTCTCATATCCTCCGTTTGCCTCTCCATTGAAAAAGCTTTTTCTTCCCTCTTTTATGAGTGACAATTTGCCCCATTTCATTTCTCCCTTTCTCCCCCCAGTATATGCCTCTCTCATCCCTCGATTAATTTTTTTTAGATACCGTCCTTTCTTATTGAAATCAACCCATACTTTCTGTGTGTGTAGGTGTGTGTGTGTGTGTGTGTGTGTGTATGTGTAATCTCTCTAACAACGTAAATACTGAGGAAAGTCTCAAGAGTTACAAATATTATCTTTTCCATGTAGTAATATAAATAGTTCAACTTTTGAAAACCCTCTTTTGATTCTTGTGTTTGAAAGTCAAATTTTCTATTCAGTTCTGGTCTTTTCACCAAAAATACTTGAAATTCCTCTATATCATTGAATGACCATGTTTTCCTCTGGAGTATGTTCCTAACTTTTGCAGAGTAAATGATTCTTGGTTTTAATCCTATCTCCTTTGATCTCTGGAATATCATATTCCAAGCACTTTGATCCCTTAATGTAGAAGCTAACAGATCCTGTGTTATCCTGATTATATTTCCACAAAACTCGAATTGTTTCTCTCTAGCTGCTTGCAATAACTTCTCCTTGACCTTTGAACTCTGAAATGTGGCTACCGTATTGTATTCCTAGGAGTTTCTCTTTTCAGGTCTCTTTCAGGAGGTGACTGGTGGATTCTTTCAATATTTATTTTAACCTCTGGTTCTAGAAGATCAGGGCAGTTTTCCTTTATAATTGCATGAATGGTGATGTCTAGGCTCTGTTTATGACAATGGCTTTCAGGTAGTCCCATAATTTTTAAGTTGTCTCTCCTGGATCTATTTTCCTGGTCAGTTATTTTTCCAATGAGATATTCCTCATTATCTTCCATTTTTGTTTCATTCTTTTGGTTTTGTTTTCCAATTTCTTGGTTTCTCAGAAAGTCATGAGCTTTTTTCTGCTTTATTCTCATTTTTATGGTACTATATTCTTCAGTGAGCTTCTGAACCTCCTTTTCCATTTGACTACTATTGCTTTTTAAAACATTCTTCTTCTCATTGACTTTTTGGACCTCTTTTGTCAATTAAGTTAGCCTATTTTTAAAGGCATTATTTTTTCAGCATTTTTTTTTTGGTTTCTCCTTTAGCAAACTGTTGATGTGCTTTTCCTGATTTTCTTGCATCACTCTCATTTGTCTCCCCAATTTTCTTGCACCCCTCTTACTTGATTTTCAAAATATTTTTTGAACTCTTTCATGGCCTCAGATGATTGCATATTTATTTTGGGGACCTCTGATAGTAAGCATTGTTCTTCTTCATCAGAAAGGATGGAAGAAGATACCTGTTAGTCAAGAAAGTAACCTTCTCATCTTATTTTTTCCCTTTTTGGGGCAATTTCACAGCCAGTTCTTTCACTTTTCAGTCCTTTGTCAATAGGAGAGTATACTCTGGTAACCTGTAAGTTCTCAGTTCCTCCAAGGTGGTACAATCTAGGGAGAGGACTTAACTCCTCTCCTGGTCTGTGCACTGATCTGGGAGCAACCAAAATTTTCTGCCCAGAATCTTGGAGTTGTAGAATTCCATCTCCACATCTATCTCCAGCTCTGCCATGCCCCAAGACTGTGCTCAATACTGAGATTGAGATCAGCTGCCCAATTCCCTCAGGGGCTTTAGTCTGAGGGCAGGGCTGTCACTCAAGATCGAGGTTGAGATCAGTTGTTTAGTTCCCCCAGGGGCTTTTGGTGGAGGGCAGGGCTGCCTCCATGGCTGAAATTCAGATCAGCTGCTGATTTCCCCCAGGGGCTTCAGGAAGAGGGCTCTACAAATGGATACTGCTGTTACCTCAGTCCCTGTAGCTGCCTTCACAGCTGTTACTGCTGCTGCCTTCCCTGCTGCTGCTTTCTGGGAGCAGGGTTAAATATAGAACCTGCTCCCTTCTCACTCAGTAGGTAAGGTTCTCTCACTGATGTTTGAAGTTGTATTTAGTGCTTGTGGGTTGAAGGAGATGAGAACACCCTCTCCTGTTTGGAATTCCACTCCTTATGCCTGTTCTGGTCCCTTTCCTCCTTGTGCCACACTGCCAAGGCTGGGCTGCGGTCTGCTGCACACCCTGGGCAATAGACATATCCTGTTGGCCTTCCAGTTTACCTTGGGCAGAAAACCTCTTTCTCTCTGTTGTTCTGTGGCCTCTGCTGCTCTCATATTTGTTAAGAGTCATTTTTTATAGGTATTTTACAGGCTGTGGGGGAAGAGCTAGAATATGTGTGTCTTTCTACTGTGCCATCTTGGCTCTGCCCCCTACCCATTTCTTCTAATTTTTCTATACAACATGATTAATGTCAATACATGTTTAATGGGACTGTATTTGTAGAGTCTACATCAGAGTGCATGCTATCTTGGGAGATGTGGAGGGAAGAGAGAGAGGGAGAAAATTTAAAACACTATAAAAGTGAATGTTGAAAACTAAAAATTATTAAACTTAAAAAAATGTAGTGAATGGGAAGAACACTTAAAAACAAAATTATACTCCAAAGTTTTAATTGTCAAAATTATCTGATACTGTATGAAAATAATTTTATCTGTGAGATAGAGTAAATAAGGAAGAGTAGGACAAAATTGAACTCAGTACCCCACAGTTCAAGAAATCTTTGAAAATAATGTAAGATATTTGATGAAAAATAACACATTTCAGAAGTAGTCCTGGGAAAGCTTTAAAAAAAAGTAACTTGAGGGAGGTGTAGCCAAGATGGTGGAGAAGAAAGTAGCATCTAATCTAATTGTCTCCCCATAGCCCATAAAATACCTGTAAAAAATGACTGCAAATTCTAGAGCAGCAGAAGCCACAAAACTACAGAGTGAAAGAGATTTCCAGCCCAAGGCAGCATGGATGACCAACAGGAAAGGTTTATAGCACCAGACACACAGCAGCTGGGATTCCCAGATTCCTAAAGCCACAAACACCAAAGGCAGCTGCAAAGGTCGGTCAGAAAGCTCTTTAATCTCTGTGAGAAGGGAATGTGGTCTGACCCTGGCAGCCACAGGAGGGGAAGTGATTGCTGCTACACAGCATCCCTTTATGGAGACCTCAGCTTAAAGATCCTAGGGGAATTGCTCTACTGATATGGGTCTCAGGCCTGAGTGGCAGCCCTAGGGTGAAGAGTAACATTGACTGGTGGAGGTGGTGGAGGCTGTGGAGAGGGAATTCTATGCACAGATCCTGTGCAGAAAAAACCAGTGGTTGCTCCCAGACCAGAGCACAGGCCTGAAGAAGAGGAAACTCCTCTCCCTTGATTGTGACACCTTGGAGGAACTGAGAACTTACAGGTCCCTAGAGTGTACACTCCCCTTGAAGCAGAACACAAAAGTCAACCAACAAGCTGGAAAAATGCCCCCAAAATTGAAAATATAAGACTAGAGAAGATTATTTTTTGGTGAACAGGTATTTTTGCCATCATTTCAGATGATAAAGAAAAATGCATACAATGAAAAGGAAGACATAAAAGTCAAGGTTTCTACATCCAAAATTTCCAAACTAAGTATACAATGATCTCAGATGATGGAAGAGCTCAAAAAGAATTTTGAAAATCAAGTAAGAGAGGTAGAAGAAAAATTGGGAAGAGAAATGAGAGGGATACAAGAAAGTCTTGAAAAATGAGTCAACAGCTTGCTAAAAGAGAACCAAAAAAATGCCAAAGAAGCTAACACTTTTAGAAATATACTAATCCAATTGCCAAAAGAGGTCAAAAAAGCCAACCAGGAAGATGGCGGAGTAAAAAGACTCATGTATGCTAGCTCCGAATCCACAGCCCAGAAATTTCCTGTAAAAAGAATTCCCCACAAATTCTGGAGCACTGTAAGCTGTGCAGAAACACAGTGGAAGAGAATTCCATTCCAGAGAGCCCTGGAAAGCCATCCCCAGGGGTCCGTCATGATCAGGGCACAGAGCCCAGCCCTGCACTGCCCTGACCAGGTGGCACCAGAGGAGCAGATGCAAGCAGGCTTCAGGGACAGAATCTCTGGTGACTGGTAAGGTCCCTCCACCCACAGGTGCTACAGGTCAGTGAGAGAGACGTCTGAGCTGGCCGAGAGGGGAGCGGGGTGTCTCCGTGACTCGGGCCCCCTTGGGAGGCAGTGGCAGAGGCAGCGGCAGAGGGAGCGGCAAGGGCACTGGTGGCCTGGGACTCCCCAAGCAGGCAGGAGCTCAAGGCCATTACCGACGGTCTCTGCATAAACCCCCTCAGGGAACTGAGCTTGGGAGACGGCCCTGCCCCCACCCACTCTATTACTGAAGGTCTCTGCATAAAGCCCCTGAGGGAACCGAGCCTGGGAGGTGGCCCTGCCCCCACCCCAGCACCAGAACTTAAGCTCACATTGAATAGCAGCCCCAACCACTGTTGAAAGCCCATTTGAATCTCAGAACCCAAACACTAGCTGGGCAGATCTAGGCAGGGGTGGAGAGGAATCTCAGAAGTCAAGTAACTGGCTGGGAAAATTCCCAGAAAAGGGAAAAAAAATAAGACCATACAAAGCTACTTTCTTGGGAAAGAGATGTATCTTCCTCCTTTCATTTCTGATGAGTAAGTACAATGCTTGCCATCAGGGAAAGACATGGAGGTTGGGGCCTCTGTATCCCAGACATATGAGGTGGATGTCCAGTGGGCTTGGGCCATAGAAGATCTCAAAAAAGATTTTGAAAATCAAGTTAGACAGGTGGAGGAAAAACTGGGAAGAGAAATGAGAGAGATGCAAGAAAAGCATGAAAAATGGGTCAATACCTCGCTAAAGGGGACCCAAAAAAATGCTGAAGAAAATAACACCTTATAGTTCTCTCAAGATTAGAATGGAACAGATGGAGGCTAATGACTTTCTGAGAAACCAAGAAATCACAAAACAAAACCAAAAGAATGAAAAAATGGAAAAAAAAAATGTGAAATATCTCATGGGAAAAACAACTGACCTGGAAAAGAGATCCAGGAGAGACAATTTAAAAATTGTGGGACTACCTGAAAGCCATGATCAAAAAAAGAGCCTAGACATCACCTTTCATTGGGAGGAGAGAGGATGAAATGGAATGGGGTAAATTATATCTCATTCAAGAAGCAAGCAGGAGACTTTATAGTGGAGGGAAAAAGAGGAGAGCTGAGAAAAAAAACATGAAGTTCACCCTCATCGCATTCGACCAAAGGAAGGAATAAAATGCACACTCATTTTGGTATGAAAACCTATTTTACAATACAGGAAAGTGGGGGAGAAGGAGATAAGCATGGTGGGGGGGATGATCGAAGGGAGGGCAATGGGAGGAGGGAGCAATTTGATGTCAACACTCGGGGAGGAACAGGATCAAAAGACAGAATAGAAACAATGGGGGGCAGGATAGGATGGAGGGAAATATAGTTAGTCTTACACAACACGACTATTATCGAAGTCATTTGCAAAACTACACAGATATGGCCTATATTGAATTGCCTGCCTTCCCAAAGGGAATGGGTGGGGAGGGAGGGAAGGGGAGAATTTGGAACTCAAAGTTTTAGGAACAGCTGTTGAGCATTGTTGTTGCTACTAGGAAATAAGAAATACAGTTAATGGGGAATAGAAAGTCATCTGGCCCTACGGACAAAAAAGAAGATGGGGACAAGAGAAGGCAGGGATGATAGAAGAGAGGGCAGATTGGTGATAGGGAAAATTAGAATGCTTGGTGTATTGGGGTGGGTGGAGGGGATAAATGGGGAGAAAATTTGGAACCCAAAATTTTGTGAAAATGAATTTTAAAAAAGTTAAATAAATAAATTTAAAGTGAAAAAAAAAGAATGAAAAGATAGAAGTAAAGGCAAAATATCTCGTTGGAAAGACAACTGACCTGAAAAATGTGTTCAAGAGAGAAAATCTAAATATTATTGGTGTGCCAGAAACCCGTGATCAAAAAGAGCCTGGATAATATCTTCCAAAAAATCATCAAGGAAAACTGCCCAGTGGTCAGAGATCCAGATGGCAAAATAGTCACCGAAAGATTCCATTTGTCAATTCCTGAAAGGGATTGAAACCTGAAAAAGCAACAAATATCACTGTCAAATTCCAGAAATACCAAGTGACAGAGAAAAACTGCAGGCAGTCAGAAAAAAACAATTCAAATATCCAAAAACTCAGTCAGAATCGCAGAGGACTTGCTGCTTCTACACTGAAAGACTGGCAGGAGTGCATGTGATATTCCGTAAGGCAGAGGAGCTGAGACTACAACCAAGGATCAATTATCCAGCAAAACTGAGCATAATATTTCAGGCAAGGAGAAGGGAATTCAATGAAATGAGGGATTTCCAGACTTTCCTAATGAAAAGGTCAGAGCTCAAGAGAAAATTCGGTATTCAAACACAAGTCTGAAGAGAGGCATAAAATGTTAAAATGGAAAAAATTGTTATTGAATATGGGCAAATTGTTTACATCTCTATAAGGGAAGATGATATTGTCAGTCTTGAGAATAGTATATGAATATATGATATTTAAAATAAATATACAAAGATAGAGGGAGTGGGTGTAAATTAACAGATGTGAAGATAAAAATGTGATTCAACAGTTCAAAGGGATAGTAATGGGAAATTTGAAAAGGAGGAAGCAGAAAAAGGTAAATTACATCACAGGAAGAGGCACAAAAACATATTACAGAAAGGGAAAGAGGGAAGGGAGATAAGCAGTATTTGAGTGCTCTAATGTGGTTCAAAGAGGGAAAACCAAACTCAGTTAAGAATAGAAATATTACAACCTCTGTGGGCATTAGGAGGAGAAAGGGGCATAAAAAATGAGGGAAGGCTAAAAGGGAGGGAAGAATTAGTAAGAGAAAAAGGGAGTAAAAAGCCTATGGGGGTGAAAGAAGGGTGGGATGACCAAGGGAGGAGGTGGTCAAAAATTAAAAGACCATTGTGCGGGGGAAGGGAAAAGAGAGAACCAAGAGCATAAATGGGGGAAAGAGAATGGAGTTAAAGATACAGATAATAATCATAACTATGAATGTGAATGGAGATGAACTCTCCCATAAAATGGAGACAGCATATTGGATTAAAAACCATAATAAAAGAATGCATTGTTTACAAGAAACATATTAGAAATGAGAGGATACACGCAGGGTAAAGGTAAAAGATTTGAGCAGAATATATTGTGTTTCAACTGATGGAAGAAAAACAGGGGTAGCAACACTAATCTCAGAGAAAGCAAAAACAGAAATAGATCTAATCAAAAGAGATAAGGAAGGAAACCATATCCTGCTAAAAGGCACCATAGACAAAGAACCAATTTCACTACTAAACATGTATGCTCCAAGTGGTATAGCATCCAAATTTTTAGAGGAGAAGTTACAGGAGTTACAGGAAGAAATAGAAAGCAAAACTATACTAGTGGCAGACCACAACCTTCCCCTCTCTGAACCTGTTAAATCTAAACTCAAAATAAACAAGAAAGAAGATAAAAAGGTGTATAAAATTCTGGATATGTTAGATATGATAGAGTTCTGGAGGAAACTGAATTGGGATAGAAAGGTATATAACTTTTTCTCTGTGTTACATAGCACATATACAGAAACTGACTATGTATTGGGGCATAGAAACTTCACAATACAATGAAGAAAGGCAGAGATAGTCAATGTTTCCTTCTCACATGGTAATGCAATAAAAACTGTATGTAATACAAGATTGTGAAAGATAAACCAGAAAATAACTGGAAACTAAAGAATCTTATCCTAGAGAATGAGTGGGTTCAACAACAAATCACAGAAAGAATCAAGAACTTCATTCAAGAGAATGGCAATAATGAGACAACCACCCAAAACTTAAGGCGAATACTGCAAAAACAGTTCCTAGGGGAAGTTTGATATCGTTGAATGCCTATATGAATGAAACACAGAGAGTCCAGTGAAAAGGGCATGCAGTTGAAAAAGCTAAAAAAGAACAAATTAAAAATCCCCTAGTAAATACCAAATTGGAAATTCTGAAAACTGAATGAGAGTTTAATAAAATTGAAATTAAGAAAACTATTAACCTAATAAATAAGAAGAAACCAATAAAATCGAGAAATGTTTGGTAAATTTGATTTAATAAAAAGAAAGAAGGAACCAAATTACCAATATCAAAAATGAAAAGGGTAAACTCACCTCCAATGAGGAGGAAATTAAAACATTAATTAGAAACTACTTTGTCCAACTGTATGCCCATAAATTTGACAATCTCCATGAGATGGATGATTGTTTATATATATATATATATATATATAAATTGCCCAGATTAACAGAAGAGGAGGGTGAATACTTAAATAATCCCCTCTCAGTAAAAGAAATTGAGCAATCCATCAATGAGCTCCATAGAGAAAAATCTCCAGGACCACATAGATTCATAAGTGAATTCTATCAAACACTTAAAGAAAAGTTTATTTAGACTATTTGACTGTTTAGACTGTTTGAGAAAATTGGTAAAGAGTCATACTAAATTATTTTCCTGATACAAATATGGTTCTGACACCAAAACCAGGAAGAATCAAAACAGAGACAGGAAGTTATAGACCAATTTCTCTAATAAATATAGATGAAAAAATTTTAAATACTATATAAGCAAAAGAATATAATGAGAACAATACATTATGATCAGGTAGAATTTATACCAAGAATTCAGATTTGGTTCCATATTAGAAAAACTATGAACATAATTGATCATATCAAATACGAAACTAATGTGATTACCTCAATAGATGTAGAAAACAACTGACAAAATACAACACTCATTCCTACTGAAAACACTGGAGAGCATAGGAATAAAGAGAGTCTTACATAAAATAATAAGCAGTATCTAGCTAAAACCATCAGTAAGCATTATATGTAATGCAGATAAGCTGGATGCATTCCCAATAAGATGAAAAAGCACTGCCCTTTATCACCACTATTTTTCAATATGGTACTAGAGATGTTAGCATTAACAATAAGAGAAGAAAAAGAAATTAAAGAAATAAGAATAGCAGAGAAGAAACTAAGTTGTCACTCTTCACATATGATTTGATGTTATATACACAGAGAATCCCAGAGAATCAGATGAAAAGCTTATTGAAATGATACACAACTTTGACAAAGTTGCAGTTTACAAAATAAACCCACATAAATCATCTGCATTTTTGTATATCACTAACAAAGCCCAGTAGGAAGAAATAGAAAGTGAAATTCCATTTAAAGCTACAGCAGACACTATACAATATCTGGAAGTCTACCTGCCAAAACAAACCCATGGACTATAAGAACACAATTATAAAACACTTTTTGAACAAAGTCAGATCAATTAAGTGGAAAAACATCACTTTCTCGTAGGTAAGCCAAGCTAATAAAATACAAATGATAATCCTACCTAAATTAATTTACCTATTCAGTGCCATACCAATCAAACTACCAGAAAATTATTTTCTAGAGGTAGAAATATTAGTATCAAATTTAATCTGGTAAAACAAAAAATCCAGATTATCAAAGGGACTAATGAAAAGAAATGGCAGGGAAGGTGACCTTGCCCTACCAAATCTCAAATTGTGTTATAAAGCAGTAATCATCTAAATCACTTGATACTGGCTAAGAAATAGAATGGTAGACCAGTAGAATAGATTAGGTACTCAACATGCAGTAGTCAATGAATATAGCAACCTACTGTTTGATAAAGAAGTATCCCAACTTCTGGGAAAAGAACTTACTGTTTGACAAAAATTGCTGGGAAAATTGGATAATAGTGTGGTGAAAAGTGGGCATAGACCAGTGCCTGACATCATACACAAGAATAAAGTCCAAATGGATACATGATCTAGGAATAAAGACTGATATTATAAACAAATTAGGGGAACAATAAATAGTGTATTTGTCAGATTTATGGAGAATGGAGAAATTTTTGACTAAACAAGAGTTAGAGAACATTATGACATGCAAAATAAATAACTTTGATTACATTAATTTGAAAAGTTTTTGCACAAGTGAACCCAATCCAACCAAGATTAGGAGAAACACAGAAAACGGGAAAAGAATTTTTGCAAGTAGTGTCTGTAATGAAAATCTCATTACTAAAATATATAGAGAGGTGAGTCAAATGTACAAGAATACAAGCCATTCCCCAATTGATAAATGGTGAAAGGATATGAACAGGCAATCTTCAGAAGAAGAAATTAAAGCTGTCTATATTTATATTAAAAAAATACTCTAAATCACTCTTGACTGGGGAGTTGCAAATCAAAACAACTCTGAGGTATCACATCACACCTATAAAATTGGCAAAAATGACAGAACAGGAAAATGATAAATGTTGGAGAAGATGTGGGAGAGTTGGAACATTAATTCATTATTGGTGGAGCTGTGAGCTGATCTAGCCATTCTGGAGAGCAATTTAGAACTATACCCAAAACTACAAAAATGTGCATATCCTTTCACCTAGCAATATTACTCTAGGTCTGTATCCCGAAGAGATCATGAAAATGTGAAAGGGTTCTGCATGTGCAAAAATATTTATAGCAGCTCTTTTTTTTGTGACCAAGAACTGGAAATAGAGGGGATGCCCATCAACTGAGGAATGGCTCAACAAGCTGTGGAATGTAATGGAATAGTAATGTTCTATAAGAAATGATGAACAGGAAGACTTCAGAAAGGCCTGGAAGGACTTATATGAACTGATGCTAAGTGAAAGGAGCAGAAGTAGGAGAAATGTGTATGCAACAGCAATCACAGTGTGCAAAGAATTTTTGTGCTAGTCTTATCCCTTCACATCAATGCAAGGACCTAAAAATTCCCAATGGACTTCAGAACTTTTGCATCAAGAGAAAGAGCTATGGAATTGGATCAAAGAATGAACCAGACCATTTTCCCTTGTTTGTTTTATTGTTGTAATATTATATATTACAACATATATAAATAATGTATAATGTGTAATAAAAATTTGTAATATTTGTTTTCTTTTATGATGTCTCCCTTTCATTTTAATTCTTCCATGCAACATGACTAAATTGAAAATGTATTTAATAAGAATGTATGTGTAGAACTCATATAAAATTGCATGCCATCTCAGGGAGAGGGGGGAAAGTGGGAGAGGAAAGAGGAAAATATAATATATATATATATATATATATATATATGGATGTCATTGTAGAAAACTGAAAACAAATTAATTAATTAATTAAAAAATAAAATAAAAGATACTAGTGAACCAAATGAGCTCTTGCACATTTTTGCCAGGAAGGATTACATAGAGATCTATACCATAACTTCTCGATGGGGAGAAGTTTTAGGCCCTCTCTCTTGACACTGATACATGGTCCACAAACATGGAATTTGGTTCTTTCCCTATATATTTGTTATTTCCTCCTTTATAAACAGTTTTGGAGATGACTGTGACTTTGTGAAAACTGAAAGTTCTATATAGCTAGTGCCATAAGTATGAAAACTGGGGCCCATGAGAGGAGTTTGTCAGAAAATAGACAAAGTCCCAAGTAACATATTTAATCCAGCATAGAACCAATTAAGCTAGGAGGGAAGTATAATGATTCTTTAGTTAGCTATGCTGAATTCAGCATTTGAAAGGGCAAATGACACATAGAAACAACTGTTAAGTTTAATCCCACTCTCCTTAGGGGCTGAGGAAGTACATGAGAGGCTGTGCTTTCAATAGGGATAATATTTGTACTTCTGTCCTTACTGTATCTTGTCGTTAAAAAACTATTTCTAAAAGGTAATTGATGTCAGTTGGCTAAGTGAAATGAGAACAAATCAATGATAATTATTATAAGGGGTAATGAACAAGAGTAGAGGACTGGGCCAGTGGCATTAGAGAGACAACACCTGATCTATGAGGTGTGTCCCTTGAACCTTGAGATGTGTTGGAGTAAGTCTTTCTTCAGGAGGGGGAGTTCAGATTCTCCCTAAACCAAAATTCCTTGGATTCTGCACATAAGCCTTAAATTTGATTTTATTTTGTTTTGAATCTGCTCTAGGATTAGTCTGATACCATTTCAACATTATATGGGAAACTTGTCCCATTTTCAGCTTGTACCAAGAAAAAGCAGTAACAACTCTTTTCTTTAAAAGTTTTATATCAATGGATTGCTAATGACAATATAAATGCTGTTGTTTCCCCATCTTCAAACCTAACTAATATGGAATAAAAGAATAATAAATGCTTAAGCAAGTTTTCAGATGACTCAGAGGGTGCCATTTCTACAAGAAAGATTCCATGAAAAGTATATATATATTTTTCTCTGCTATGATCAACATCATATGTATTTTGCTGCCTTTCCAACTATGTGCTCCTTCAACTTCTCTTTACATAGTTTGTGAGATGGGATCAAATAGATTATTATTTCAGTGCATTACATAGCCTAATTCCATCAGCTGCAAGGAAAGTTTTATAAGAAATCCGGTCTTGCCAGCTTTGATGAACTGACATCTAGGAACCTAGGGAGTAGAGCAAGTGAAATGTAGAGAACTAGTTTTTGAGCAGTCATTGCCTAGTGTCCTAGATTATGGTTGATGGAAGACATTGCCATCAAAACCTTTCCATAAAAATATGCCTCTTTAAAGATTTTAGGAAGGAAATTTGCTCTCAATAATTCTTCAGTGTTAGACAAAAGTGAAAATTAGTTTGGTAGTATGACATGTAGCATAGCTAGATAGCAGACTGCATAAAGTACTGACCTTGGAATAAGGAAGACTCATCTTCATGAATTTAAATCGCATCTCAGACACTTACTAACTCTGTAACCCTGTTTGTCTTCGTATGTCATCTGTAAAATGAAATAGAGAAGGAAATGTCAGACCACTCTTGTATCTTTACCAGGAAAATATCATATTGGATTACAAATAATCAGATATTACTGATTGACTCAACAACAGTGAAAACACAGTCTTCACTGTTTATAGATCTCAGGGTATTGTGGGGATATACAACAGGGAAATATTTTCCTTTTAATTTATTTGTGTTTTATTCATCTAGTCTGAGTTTGCTATGTTCTGTCAGGAGAATGTTCTTATTATCATTATTAATATTTTTGATTTGATATTAGGTTCGTTGTAAATTATCTGTGTTGTCTACATTTTTGCACTGTTTCAATTGTGAACCAGGATTTTAAAGAGAACTTCTTTTTCATTGATACACACCCCAAATATTCACACAGACTATTTGTGTTAGACTTACGATAGAATATTCCAAACTCATAGTGGTCTGCTCAGTAACTGCGGGACGCATTGAAACTTGACTCTAGCATGATGATATCATTTTGGTCCTCTTCAAAAGTGAAGGAAAACAGCAATCAATCAATTTGAATACAAATAATTTGATTGTCCCTTATGACAATGAAACTGGTAGATAATACACATTGGTATATGTATAGCAAACAGAAGGTCACAAGTCCCTGAGTCAAATAGCTAGAACGAGTCTGAGACCACCTAACTGCCCAAAACAAGTATATAACAATTTCCTGCTGTGTCCCTGTGCGATTCAGGTTGAAAATACTATATCCAAATACTTTCCAAATATCATTTAATTTGATCCTCACAACTCTTTTTTTCCCACATTTTATATTTTTTTATTATTTAATATAAATTTATTAATTTAAATTTTTACATTTATTTTCACAAAATTTTGGGTTCCAAATTTTCTCTCCATTTATACCCTCCCCCAACCGCAATACACCAAGCATTCTACTTTTCCCTATATCCAATCTGCCCTCTCTTCTATCATCCCTCCCTTCTCTTGTGCCCATCTTTTCTTTTGTCCTGTAGGGCCAGATGACTTTCTATTCCCCATTAACTGTATTTCTTATTTCCTAGTAGCAACAACAATACTCAACAGTTCCTAAAACTTTTGAGTTCCAAACTCTCCCCATCCCTCCCTCCTCACCTACTCCCTTTGGGAAGGCAGGTAATTCAATATAGGCCATATCTGTGTAGTTTTGCAAATGACTTCGATAATAGTTGTGTTGTGTAAGACTAACTGTATTTCCCTCCATCCTATCCTGCCCTCCATTGTTTCTATACTGTCTTTTGATCCTGTCCCTCCCCAAGAGTGTTGACTTCAAATTGCTCCCTCCTCCCATTGGCCTCCCTTCCATCATCCCCCCACCCTGCTTATCTTCTTCTCCCCCACTTTCCTGTATTGTAAGATAGGTTTTCATACCAAAATGAGTGTGCATTTTATTCCTTCCTTTAGTCGAATGTGATGAGGGTAAACTTCATGTTTTTCTCTCAGCTCTCCTCTTTTTCCCTCCAGGAAAGAATCTCCTGCTTGCCTCTCAAATGAGTGATAATTTAATCCATTCTATTTCACCCTATCTCCTCCCACTACATTTCTCTTTCACTGTTTACCTTAATTTATTTTAAGATATGGCCCCATACTATTCAATTCACTCTGTGCTCTCTGTCTCTGTATGTGCGTGCATGTGTGTATGTGTGTGTACGTGCACGTGTGTACGTGTGTGTGTGTATGTGTGTGTGTGGTCCCACCAACTACCCAGATACTGAAAAGTTTTAAGAGTTACAAATATTGTCTTTCCATGTAGGAATGTATACAGTTCACTTTTGATGAGTCTCAACACTTCTCTTTGCTGTTTACCTTTTCATGCTTCTTCTCATTCTTGTGTTTGAAAGTCAAATTTTCTTTTCAGCTCTGGTCTTTTCATCAAGAATGTTTGAAAGTCCTCTACTTCATTGAAAGACGATATTTTCCCCTGAAGTATTATACTCAGTTTTGCTGGGTAGGTGATTCTTGCTTTGAGTCCTACTTCCTTTGACTTGTGGAATATCCTATTCCATGCCCTTGAATCCCTTAATGTAGAAGCTGCTAGATCTTGTGTTATCCTGATTGTATTTCCACAATACTGGAATTGTTTCTTTCTAGCTGCCTGCAAGATTTTCTCCTTGACCTGGGAATTCTGGAATTTGGCCACAATGTTCCTAGGAGTTTCTCTTTTTGGATCTCTTTCAGGCAGTAATCGATAGATTCCTTCAATACTTATTTTGCCCTCTGGTTCTAAAATCTCAGGGCAGTTTTCCTTGATAATTTCATGCAAGAAGGTGTCTAGGCTCTTTTTTTGATTATTGCTTTCATGTAGTCCCACAATTTTTAAATTTTCTCTCCTGGATCTATTTTCCAGGTCAGTTGTTTTTCCCATGAGATATTTCAAATTCTCTTCCATTTTTTCACTCTTTTGGTTTTGTTTTATGATTTCTTGGTTTCTCAGAAAGTCATTAGCCTCCATCTGTTCCATTTTAATTTTAAGAGAACTATTTTCTTCAGTGAGCTTTTGAGCCTCTTTTTCCATTTGGCTAATTCTGCTTTTGAAAGCATTCTTTTCCTCATTGGCTTTTTGAACTTCTTTTGCTAATTGAGTGAACCTATTTTTCAAGGTGCTATTTTCTTCAGTATTTTTTTGGGTCTCCTTTACCAAAGTATTGACCTGCTTTTCATGCTTTTCTTGCATCTCTCTCATTTCTCTTCCCAGTTTTTCCTCCACCTGTCTAACTTGATTTTCAAAATCCTTTTTGAGCTCTTCCATGGCCTGAGCCCACTGAACATCCACCTCGGATGTCTACGATACAGAGGCCCCAACCTCCACGTCTTTTCCTGATGGCAAGCCTTGTACTTCCTCATCAGAAATGAAAGAAGGAAGGATCATCTGTTCCCCAAGAGAGTAGCTTTCTATCGTCTTATTTTTCTTCCCTTTTCTGGGCATTTTCCTAGCCAGTTACTTGACTTCTGACATTCCTCTCCACTCCAGCCTAGATCTGCCCAGCTAGTGCTTGGGGTCTGAGATTCAAATGCTGCTCCCCAGTCTCAGGTCTTTCAACAGTGGGAGCAGCTGCTATACAATGTGAGCTTGACTTCTGGTGCTGGGGTGGGGGCAGGTCCACCTCCCAGGCTCAGTTCCCTCAGGGGTTTTATGCAGAGATCTTCTAAAATGGAGCTCCGGCCTGCTCCGGGAGCACCTGTCAACTGCTGTGTCTTCCACTGCCTCCTGAGGGGGCCCGAGTCACAGAGACACCCCATTCCCCTCTTGGCCATCCCAGAAGTCTCTCTCACTGACCTGTAGCACCTGTGGGTGAAGGGACCTTCACAGCCTCCGGAGATTCCGTCCCTGAAGCCTGCTCGGATCTGCTCCCCTGGGGCCGCATGGCCAGGGTAGTGCAGGGGTGGGCTCTGCTGTCCAGAGCGCAACGGACCACCAGGGATGGCTTTCCAGGGCTCTCTGGAATGGAAATCTCTTCCCCTGTGTTTCTGTGCAGCTTGCTGTGCTCCAGAGTTTGTGGGGAGTTCATTTTACAGGGAATTTATGGGCTGTGGGTTTGGAGCTAGCATACAGTGAGTCTTTCCACTCTTCCATCTTGGCTCCTCCCCTCCAGGCTCACAACAACTCTTTGAGGTACTTGTTATTAGGATTAATATTTTGTAGATAAGAAAACTGTCTCTGCCATTAAAACACACGTTCCTTGAGGGTAGTAAAACCTTTTGGTTTTGCTCTCCACCAGTTAGCCCCTGACATATAATTAATTTTAAAATGTTGTTGACTAACTTTTGAAATTGATGGTGTTAGTAAGATACCATGAGAGTCACAATCATTTGGGGGAACTAATTTATGCAGATAAAAATATCAATTTTAAAACAATATATCCTTTAATTTGATCTTTACTTCTTTCCATTTTGGGATGACATAGAAGTAATCATAGTTTTTTTTTTTTAAATTTCATGATTTAGAAACTGCCTATATGTACCTTTTATGATTTTACTAATTTTGATCATATCCCCTCTGAGATTTCTTTTTATATCAATGTGTAATACATGTTTTAAAGTTATGCTTAATTTGTTAAATCTTAAAAGGGTTCCCACTCAATCATTCACTTAGTTTCAGTTTTTCCTCCCTCCTTTGTTCTCCTTCTCCCCTTTCATCCCCTTCTTTTTCACTGTTTCTCTATTTCTCTGTCTCTGTCTCTCTATTATCTTCTAATACTTCCTCAGAATCATTATTCCCTTTCTTCCTCTGCTTTTCTTTCTTGAGTGTCTGTGCCTTATTGTGAATTCCATGAACATGTTTTGCTCACCTATACTGGTAGCATTTAGCGCTATGCAAGAAGATTCTTATATACTAAAACTAACAAACAAAACAAACTAATACTTTTCTCTGTGTAGTTATACAAAACTTACAGACTCATTGGCTATGCTCTTCAAAACAACTATACATTGGCACTGGGGAAAAATAATTTCTCTTCTATTGATTCATCATATGAAAGTGTAAGATCAAAAAACATGCCTGCTGTATCATTGACTCCTCTAAATTTGCTCAGTGAACTTATTCCTTTGCATAGCAATCCTCATATTGTCCTCACATTTTTCAGGGAAAATAACAGGCAGAATATGTCCTAGTGACTTATTTACCTTGAATTCATCACATGCTAGTATATGCTATAATTTTGTATCAAACATAACTTTTCATTTTTTCTTTTCTTTTGTTATTGTATGAATTGGAAACACGTTCATTGCATTATTCCCCTTATTCTTTTAAATCACAGTTATGTGTTGCAATGGGTAGAGCACATGGCCTGGTAGAGTCAAGAATATCTATGTTCAAATCCCACTTTACACATTTACTACTTGTGTGACCCAGGGCAAGTCACTTAACCCCTATTTGACTCAGTTCCTCAGGTGCAAAATTGGGACCTACTTGGGAAGGAAATGTCAAACTACTTCAGAATCTTTGCAGAGAAATCCCCATGTCTGTGGGGTCACATACAGTTGACCATAACAGCAAAATTCTTTTTAGCATTCATTTCTAATATGTTACTGATTTTTTCTTCTGATATTCTTTCCAGTAAAAATTACACTAACTAAAGGACCATTTTGAATTTTTCACAGGAACTCATAAATTTATGAAATAGACATTAAGTTATTATTTTTAATGAAAATTAAAAGGTGAGAATGAGGAAGAACTCATTTTTCCCTAAAATTGACATTGTAAAGACATATCAGAATAAAAATGTTAAAAAGCTATCACTTTGGAAAGGAATACTATAAGATTTTTCATCTTTTATCTTCCATTTCCTCTTTTGCCCCACTTTCACTCTGTAACATTTTGACACTTAAAGAAACCAGTCAATTTTTCTTAACCATCGTCTTCATCATCCCAACCTATTTGTCAACATTCAGAGGCAAGATGTTACACTTTTATTTTCGTTAAGTTTAAAACCAGATGCCTTAGCATATGCTTCATCATTTAGAAGATGCACTGTACATTCTTATTAGAGAAACAAACACCATGATATCATTCAGTTAGCTACATATTTTTCCTCATACACCTGCAGACCAACAAATACTACTTAGTCATTTTTTCTGCAACATGAAAGCAGAGTGTTCATCTGATCTTTTCAATTTTCTTAGAGATTAGCAATTCTATGACTTCATGCTTATGAAATTCCCTAATTATTACATCTATTTGTCTACACATATATGCACATACATGTTAGTGTATGTGTGTGTGTGTGTGTGTGTAGAACCTATGTAGATGTGCAGGACAAATGTGCCAAGGAAGCATTTCACATAAAAGTAAGATACAATGGTTTTCAAAGTTGCGGAGATTCAATAAAAGTTCCCTGTACATATATTTCATCCCAACTCTGTCTACACTGATCTGTGGGTTGCTTTGTCCAACATTACATTGAAAGAATTCAACAAATCATCTGCCAAATCATTGTTCAAATAAGAGAGAAGGCAGGATGGGATAGAGGAGTATATGAGTTTTGTATGCCATTTACTTGCTGTTTTGAGCAGGTAGGTGGTACAATAGAGTGTCAGGATGAAATCAGAAAGACTCATCTTCCTGAGTTCACACCTCAGACATTTGCTAGCTATAGAGTTGGGGAAGTCATATAACCCTGTTTGCCTTAGTTTCCTCATCTGTGAAATGAACTGAAGAAGGAAATGGGGAACCACTCCAGTATCTTTGCAAAAGTAACCCCACATGAAATCACAGAGTGTTGGGCATGACTGAAAAAAAGACTGAACAAACACACATACAATAGCTATCTTACTTTGGGCAAATCACTTAACTACTCTGAAACTCAGTTTCCTCACTTGTAAAATGAAGAACTTAGTCTAGATGACCTCTGAGGACTCTTTCAAATATAATTCATTTAACTGGTTATTCCTCTGTATACATGGTTCATTTCTACCTTTTCAAATGTAAGACTAAATTTTTAATATGAAACTGAATTTTATGGACATTTGTTCCTGTAAACCTTGTCAGTTTCAGGTTTTGCTTTTCCTTTAACTGCTTCAGTTAAAAACTTATGTTGCATGAGCATGGATAGTCAACTAGACCTCTGTTGTCTTTGATTTTCATGTTTCCCTCTAATGATGGAGCTCATATTTTGTTCATGTCTTTCCAAAGTCTATGGTTCTTTTCCATGTCTTTTACAAGTTCACAATAATGGGTCTCCCTAATTTGCTAGGGGGAAGTGGAATGAGGCAGGTGGGCTTATTGACTTTATCCTGATGCCATGAGTATACTAGCAAAGTACTTTGGTTATGTACCTTTTATCCCTCAATTTTTCTCTTTCCATCTAATAATACCATTTAAAAAAAATTTAACAGAGCTCTGCATGCCACTCTAACTGAGTACTATATATTTTTTTAGTTTTCACCAATATGAAACCTGCCTCTCCTTCGAACTTATCTTTCTTTTAATGGTACCACTGTTCTGCCAGCACCAGGCAGAACCTTTTAAGTTCTATAACAATGATTCTATTATCATTCACTTTACCACCTCTGCATCTCTGCATTGGTAGTCACTGATGTCTAAAATGTTCTCCCTATTCATTTCTGCATCTCTGAATTTCTAAATTCTTTCCAAGCAGTCTGTCTCTTAATTGCAAAAGTTCCTTCCAAGAACAGATCAGTTACCACGAGCTCTTATAGCCTCAATTTTTAATGTCTTAATTAAATTACCTGTATTTTATCTATATACAGATTATTTGCCTTTAGAATATCGTTTCCTTGAAAACAGCCTACTGATTAACATTTTCTTTGCATTCTCAGAGCCTAGAATAGTATCTTTTAAGAAAAAGCATTTATTAAGTGACATGTACCAGAACAATGGTAAGTATTTTACAAATACTATCTTATTAGAACTGCACAACAGACTTGAGAGGTAAATTGGATTATTATCCCTATTTTACAATTGGGAAAACTGAGGCAAACACAGTCTAAGTGACTTGACAGACTAGTATGTGAGGATGGATTTGAATTCAATTCTTCCTGACTTTGGAACCAGCTGCCTAGTAGTAAGCTCTGAATTAGTAGTTTGTTGATGGGGAGAATCATTGTGAAGTGATAGTAATTTCCTTTTAACATAATAGCCATCAAATATATTTAAGGTAGAAAAAGAGATACTAAGAGATGCTGTCTGAGAAAAGTGAGTGAGTTACATTTACATTTATATGGTGGAGGGACATTCCAGCATCCAAGGAAACTAGAGGACCACTTTCTTCTCCATTAGGCAGGAACCCTTCATAATATAGAGAGGGAAGGGTTCAAGATGATCCATAAAAGTCACAGTCTCTTGTGTTTGCCTCTATCTTAGTGATTATGCATCTTATGTCTTTGAACATCTGAAACTTAAAGGACAGCCATGCTGGTGTGGCTTGTCATATTTTATATAAGTAGAAATTCTCATATAGCCTCTAGCCTGGACTGCTGTTGTCACATAAAACCTTCAAATTAAATTGTCTTTGGGCTATGAATCTGAACTTACACATTTGTTTTCTTTTTTATAAATCCAAGCATTTATCTAAATGTATTTTTATAAATCCAAGCATTTTCATCTAAATGTATTACCAATTTGGGAATCTTTAGGAACGTTAGAAATTTCTGAATGTCTTCATTTCTCCTCTTGTCTGTATTATCTCTTCCTTTTTGGTTGGCATATAAAGATTGATTAAATGGGATAAAGTCTAGTGACTTTTTGTCTATTCTCATTTCCTACTCTAATACTAATAAAATAATATTGATCTAAGAGAAACAGCATTTGCTATGACAGAAAGGGGACTGAAGGTGGAATTTGGGTAACTGAGTTTAAATCCCAGCTCTTTTTCTTACTACCTCTGTAACCTTGGTTAAGTTACTTAAGATCCTTGGGGGATTATTTCCTCATCCATGAAATGAGAAGATGGAAGAGGTGACCCTCAAAAGTCTCCTTCAGTTCTATAATAATAAAATTTTTTGGTAATTTGTGTTTTTGTACTTTTAAAATACATTACAAAAATTCTTTTTTAAAGCAGTTTTTATAAAAAATCAGTTGCTTATTTTTGGCTGAAATTTCATTATTATAATTATGTTAAAATAGATTGTAATTATAGAATTCTGAGCAGTTCATAGGTTGTGATGTTAAAGCATCTGATTCATGAGCAATTAAAGATAAATTGAGCAAAAACATTCCCATATTGGTTAAATCTAAAAATACTAAGTCGATAACCTCTGTGTGTGAACCTGGGTTGGAGGGAAAAGAATTAAATGCTTGTTAGGTTTGAAAGATCTACTTTAAACATTGAAAGACAAACTGGAGAAATGGAACAATCTTCTATTCTGAGCAGGGAAAGGTGTGCACAATCCTTGAGCTCAGGACTTTTTCAGTTTCCTTAGTGTTACAAATGAGTTGAGAACTAAAAGCCATAGAGAAAATAGACATTTTATGGGAGATCTCTGTTTCTGAAACATAAAGTGAAGACAGTACTCATTCAGGGCTAGAATTACCATGAACGAGAAAGGTTTCAGTTTCAGCCAATAGAATTCACCAAAGCACTTATAGGAACTATGCCAAGGCAATAGCCTGGAGCTACTGGTAAAAGAAATGAGTTTTAACACAAGGATGGACCTAGCCCTAAAAATCAGGGTGTGTTTGAACTAGACCAAAGATGTCAAAAACATGGCCTGCAAACACTCCTGATGCTGTCAATATTTAGTGACCCCCCATTTCTATTTGAATTTGACATCACTTCTTTAGACAAATGGATTAGGATAGAGGAGAACAGGTGCAATGGGACTAAAGACATGGAGTTAATGTCACTATACTAGAGAGAATAGACTAAATTAGGATATGGAGGCAAGAGAAAAGAGAGTGACATATTTTAAAGCACTACAAAAATGTCATACTAGAAATGCTATGTGAACTCTCCCAAGGAAATATAAGAGGAAAGGGTTTCTCCTTCATTGGTCATGTCTTTATCTCTGCAAGCCAAGACATTGTGAGAAAGTATTTAAATTGGCTAGCTTTTTAATTAGTCCCTCGACTTGAAAATATCTTAACCGACTTTCAAGAGACTGAAAAAAAATCCAACCTAATATGGAGGCCAAGAAAGGCTATAAGAACTAAAAGTGGAATAGAGTAGGTATCTTTAGGAAAGTAATAACTTCTCAGAGGTGTGGGAAAAGGTCAATACCCAGAACATAAACCTTTCTTGGGCACAGTCATCATGATATAGAAGCAAGACGTAGAAGCCCTAAAACAATATTTTGTGCCTATTGAGTAGGACATGGGAATGTAGGAGAAATTCTTCAGAATGAATGAAGAATCCAAGTGACATGTATGGAACATGTATAGGGAGTTGTGGAAGAGAATGGAAAGACTGTGAATAGCCAAAATAGGGAGCATGTCCTGAAGGCAGAAATCCAAATGCTTCTGCTTGCTGGATTGAGCTAAGGGTATATGTCTAATATTATCTAGGCCAATGGAAAGATCATATTATCATTTCAAGAGGTTTTAGTAAAGTCCTCTTTGCTTTCCTTGGGCTGTCCTTTAAAAAAATCTAAAAGGAAATAAACACTCTTTATTCTTTAAACCCAAGTTCATCTTTGTCCACTAAACAGGAGTTGGTAACTAAAAAAGAGTTGGTAACTAGATCTAAAACTGGAATTATAGTTCTTTAAACAATCATGATTCCCATAACCTCATATAAAGCTTCTTATTTACCATGTCTCTCCTTTTGTGGCTGGGTCTCTTATTGATAGAACTGTAATTTAGATCTCAGAATCTTGACTCTTAAATGTATGACTAGTTTCCCAAGTCCATATCCCTAACCTCTGTGGCTGAAATTCCTCATCTTTCATTTAAACTAATTAAACTGGCTTACAACTTCTTGAATTTGATAATTTTGCAGACATGAACACTGACTTGCCTGATCTACAGCCCCTGCCATCCCTTCTCCAATCTAACTGAAGCTGGATCTTCATGCCTAACTAGCCCTACTCCTGATCTATCTGGGTATGAAATCAGTAAAGAGTTTTATAATGACTTCTATGACACAGAAACATTTGCAGCCTTCAGGTTGACAAAATACATGAAGCGATGTTCCTGTAGTAAATTGAGGAGTAGAGAGGAGGGCCATTGTCTAAGGTCTTTTTCTTAATAAGCATGGATAATATGGAAATTCATGTGGCTATACAGGCCTACATCCCTTGGGGCACATATATGAATTTTTGAGTATAGAAGTGAAACAAGTCATTGAAATATTTTACCTATTACATGGCAAAAGGCCTGAGTTTCTCCAGTCTTGTCCTTCTTGATGTCATTTTTCTACTCAATTTAACAAATTAAGGTGCTAGATGATAGAGGAGATATAAAAATACATGAGATATATTTCCCACCTAAAGATGCTAAAGGAAATAAATACCTAGATATTTTAGATATAGATGTATGTAAAACATGTAAAAACTTTTAAGTGCAAAGGAAAATTGCAAACTATGTGTAATGAAAAACATGAGGAGACAGAGAACAGATCAGGCAGGTTCTGAGAAAAGTTTATGTATGATCAAAGGATCATGGATCTAGAAATCTCAGGGGCCATCTAATTAGTATTGAGGAAGGTTGCAACCAGATTATAAAGGGCCCTGATTTTGAAACTGAGACTTTTGATAGTTCAGGATGGGGGAGCCCTGTAACTCTGAGGTTATACACTTAAGGTAGTAATTAGGATGAAATATTTAGGGTAGAATGGGTGAGAATAATATATAAGCAAATATAGAGATAGACGAGAATGGGGTCATTGAGGAAGTTTTAAATGATGTACATGCTTAGGTTACAGGAAATGGAAGAGAACTTGGAGTTGAAACAAAGAAAAAGCAGTCAGAAATTTATGAAAACTAATTGAAAACAGAGTATCCAGTCAGTGAACAGTATATGATAGTATCATATGCTGCAATGGTGCAAAGTAGAATCAACTCAACAAGTAGATAGACTTGATTTTGGGAAAATGTGGGTTCAAATCATGCCTCAAATATCTATTTTCTTTACAACTTTGGACAAGTCATTGAAACTCTTAGTCTGTCTCCTTGAAGGTAAAATAAGGATAGCAATTTCAATCTACCTCAAGGACATGTAAAAATTAAATGATTTTATTGAAAGAATGATGATGTTAATGGTATAATGCATATTTAAAACTTATATGCATATCAGCTGTTATAATTTTGTGATAAAAAGGTTCTTAGAGCAGTTTTAATATGCAGAAGCCAAATTGCAGGAGTTAGAAGTGAATGAAGCATTTAACTTTTTCATAAGTTAGACATAGCATAGAAAAATTTTAGAATTATTAGTGGTGCATTTATCTAGAATAACATGAACTATTTTGTTTCTTCATCAGAAAAAAGATAGAGTTGAAGTCGATGAGTTTCTGCTTTATTGTGCTAGATGGTAATTTGAGACTTCAAAGGGAGAATCAGCTTGGAGAAGTACTATTAGCTAAGAGTTAACTTTGATAGGTAGGTGGGTTGGATTGCCTAACAAGTGTGATTGAAGGGGCTTTAAAAGGCCTTCCAGAGAAAAATAAGGTACTCCCTTTATGCTGGAGCTTTGAGTACTTGCACATTTTCAACTCAGAAAACACTTTTACTTTTGCCTCCCTAAGTGAATGAGTTTTCCCCAGAGGATGCAAGAGACTGCTATCAAGCAAAAATAAATATCACCAAACCCTTATAAGAGATTGATTCACTATTGAAATATTTGACTTGACAATATCGTTTGGAATTTATAGAATTCTATACTAGGGCAAGATGATTGCTATATTATTCATCAACCAGTATAGTAGATATTTATTTTTATAGGACAGTGACTGTGAATTTATTCAGTCACATAATGAAGGGCAATTTAAATGAGCTAATGACTTTAAACTTCTCCAGTAAGAACCATTATTTCAAAGAGCACAGAGTCACCATCCATCTGTCAATTAAAAAGTGTAAACAAGATAAATTGTACCCCATAGATTTCATTTAACAAAAAACAAGCTCTGTGGGTGTTAGCCAATGATGTTGAGTGACTCTCCTGTGACTAATTCTATAAAGTTCTCCCTGATTGTATAGAAAATAATTTTTAATGTTTATTTTCTCTAACAAAAATTTTCTCCTTTCAATCTTCCATTTACATAATGATAATATTTATATAACACTTTAACATTACAAAATATTTTCCTCATGACATCTTTGCAATGAAAATAATATAAATGTATTGTCCCTGTTTTAAAAATGCAGAAACTGAAGTTTATTGAGCAAGGATTGTGCGTGTGTGTGTGTGTATGTGTGTGTGTAAAATTAAAGTCTCCTAAAGTTCAGTCAGATAATAAACATTTATTAAGTGTTTATTACATGTAAGGCATTGTGTTGTGTGCTGGGCGCACAAAGAAAGGCAAAAGGCATTCCCTGCCCTGAGGGAGCTCACAATCTAATGGGGGAGATAATATGAAAACAAGTATGTACAAACTACTTACAGGAAAAACAAAAGGAAATTATCAACAAAGGCAAGGCAATAATATAAGAGTAACTAAAAAAGCTTAGAACTTTAGCTGCTTAAAGGAAGCACGGGGATCCAGTAAGAAGAGCAGAGGAGGCAGGGCATACCATGCATGAAAGATAGTCAGTGAAAATGCAGGGAGTAGGCAGTTGGAATATTTTGTTTTCAAGGTATAGAAAGGAAGATAGTGTCACTGGAGTAAAGAGTATATGGAGGGGTGTAGTGTGTAATACAATTGGAAAGGGGGGAAGACCTAGATAATGAAGAGTTTATTGCTCAGGGAGGTGATATGGTCAGACCTGTATTTCAGTTGAGTGATATTTATGAGCCCCTTCTCAAAATAATGATTTCAAATGTAATACACACCTCTCAAGATTAACAAGTCTCATCTTCCCTTATAGTGATGTAAACAGCTTTCCCATATTGGGTAACAAGTATTTTCCCCCCTGTTTACCTTTTCATGCCTCTCTTGAGACCTGTGTTTGATGATCAAATTTTTTATTAACTTCTGGGCTTTTCATAAGGAAGGTCGGGAAATCCCTTATTTCATTGAATATCCATCTCCTTGCCTGAAATATTATAGTCCCACCTCTTTGCCTTATGAAAAATCGTACTCCCATTCCTTTGATCTTTTAACATAGAAGCTACAAGGTCTTGTGTGATCCTGACTGTAGCACCTCAATATTTGAATTGTTACTTTCTGGCTGCCTGCATTATTTCCCCCATTACTTAACAGTTCTGGAATTTGGCAACAATATTCCTTCCCGTTTTTAGTTTGGAGTCCCTTTCAGGAGCTGAACTGTGGGTTCTTTTCATGACTATTTTGCCCTCTGGCTCTAGGACTTCTGGGAAACTTTTCTTGATGATTTCTTGGATGATAATATCTACGTTCTTTTTTGCATCATGGATTTCTGGTATGCTGACAATCCTCAGATTTTTTTTCTCCTCCTTCTATTTTCAAAGTCAGTTGTTTTTTCCAATTATATATTTTACATTTTTTCTATCTTTTCATGGTTTAGATTTCTCTTTGAGTGATTTTTGATGACCCATTGATTTATTAGCTTCTACTTCCCCAATTCTATTTTTTATCTAATTCTTTTCTCCAGTTAACTTTTACATCTTCTTTTCTATCTGTCTAATTGTTCCTTTTAAGGTACAGTTTTGTACTACCTTTTCCATTTTTTACAATTTTCCTTTTTAAGGTACTGTTCTCTTTAATGAATACTTTTTTCATATTTTTTAAAATCTTTGATCAGTTTTTCTTCTATTACTCTAATTTGAGTTTTAAAATCCTTCCAAGAAGGCTCTTTCTGTGTCAGACCAATTCATATTCCCTTCTGAAGTATCAGCTGGGAGTACAGTCTCAGTGCTGACCTCTTTGGTATTTGTGTTTTGGTCCTTTTCCCCACAGAAAGATTCTATGATCTTTTTGCTTCTTACTCATGATAAGAACCCTTTTCCTGACTTTTAAAGTATATCTCTGTGTCTGTGGCACAGGGAGTTCTGTCCCACAGTTCTTATGCCTAAAACTTGCAACTCTGTATGTGTGTGACCTCTGGTTCTTTCAGCTAGACATCAAAAAGCTACAGCTTACTTGGTGCTGAGCTGGGTGGTGTTTGAAAGCAGAGGCAAGGTGAAGTCTTTTGGGGTTTTCTCTGCAGTTACCCTGGAGCTAGCTTGTTAAATGTGGGGGAAGGGTGGTCTAGGTGCCAAAGGGTCCTCTGCTGAGCTAGAGCATAGGCAAACTCAGTTATCACTGCTAGTGTCTTCCTGATTCCCCTGGGCTGCTGAGAAAAGCCTAGGGCCCTGATGTTGGCAGTTGCTGGCTTCAAACCCCTGAGGCTGATGATATTTTCCCAGGTTGTTGAGGTGCAGCTGTCTTGGATAGCTCTTGATGCTGCACTGGCCACACTTCAGCCACAACAAAGGGAACACTCTTTAGCTATCTTTCTAGCCTCATGGGCTGAGAGTCTATTTACCCCTTCTACTACTCCTACCATTCCATGGTTTTTCCCAGGGAGATATTCTTTGGGTTTTTCAAGATCAACAATGGGAGGGAGATAACAATTACCTATCATTCTACCATCTTGGCTTCTGGGAACTGTAAATATATAGACCTCTTTAAAAAGTTGTCCTGGGATGACCCCTTTAAATGGAACAGAAAAAATAAATTAAGCTGAGTGGAGCAGGAGCTTCAGGGATTTTTTCCCCAAGTTATTAAACAACAAAGTGGTACATTAGATGGATTATTGAATCTAGAGTTAAGAAGATAAAATCTTAAGTGCAGTTCTTGCCTCAGATATGTACCAGCTTTGAGAATCTTGGCAAGTCTATTAACTTCAGTCTTCCCAAATTCCTCACCGGCAAAATAGGGATAATATGTCATTTCTTCACATGATTTATGTGAAGACAAAATACGATAATTTGAAGCACTTTGCAAAGCTTAAAGCTCTATATACAAAATGTTAGCTATTCTCATTATTAGTATAGTTTTATATAAAAATAATTCACAAACAATATAATAAAGACCTAAATATCAGAATCAATTAAAAATATATAATTGGAAACCTAGAATGGTTGTTATGAAGTGATTGGCATACATGCAACATCACAAGATATATAGAAAGGCTCCCAGAATTTGAAGTGGACCCTCTCTGGTAGATTTATGGAAGGGTATTGACAAATAATGAAAAGGATGAGACATGCAAATATACTTCAGTATATTTCATTGAAGGAAGTATTCAAAATGATAAGATAAGAAATTCATTAAAGTATTGAAGTATCTCAGAAAGGACAAGAACCATGCAGGATGAGAACACCACTGTTGTTTGTTATCTTTGCCATTAGAACAAGTACTTATGATAATAAGAACATAGAATCTGAGTTTTGAAGTATTTATAAAGCATTAATATATACACATATACGTACATTTGTGTGTACATATATACATATATATACATAAATATGTGTGTATATGTGTGTGTGTATGTGCGTGTGTGTCCCAGTATCTCTGGGTGTTGTGTTGTATATATACACACAAGCAGATATGCATATATTACTATATGTCTTTTCTTAGTTTGCACATTTCATGTAAATACATATACCCATGGCACACGTCTGATCTTTTGAATTAAAAATGATATATATTTTTTTACAAATAAGGAAAGATAAGGTAACAAAGCTTAAATGACTTGCTCAAAATCACAGTTATTAAGCAACATATCTGGTATTTGAAAAGAGACCTTCCAACTCCAAACCTCCACTATACCCTACTACCTCTCACAAGGAGGAATTCTCATATGTGCCTCACTGAGAATTGAATCCATGTCTTTTTTTGATGCTATCCTTTTGTAAAGGGATATCATGAAAAAAAGAGAATGGGGATAAACAAATGGATGAAAATCAGAGATTATCTTTAATATTTCGTTTGACTTGAATGTAAAAATGTATTAAATGGCATCCTATAAATCAGTAAAGGAAAATGATGGAGACCTATTTTAAAAGATTTTGAATTCCAAGATCATTTCTATTTAATTTATTCACTAGGTAATTGAGAATAATTAGTAATTTTTAGTAGTAGCTACCTAATCAAAGCAATGCATTTGGAAGATTATTGAAGGATTGACTTTGAAATCTGAAATGGGATGTGGATAGACAGTAGGGAATTAGAAGAGTTATGTATCGTGGAGTAGTCTAGGTTAAAGGATATTAGGACTTTTACTAAAAAGTATGCAGTGTTAACAGAAAGGAGAAAATTAATCACAGTACAATTAGTACACAGCAACTGATTGCAAATGGGAAGAACAAAGTGAAAAATGTTAAGTTGAAGTTCTTAAACTTCAGAAAATTTCAATAGTTACATTTTCATACATGCAGTAGATAAGATTTCATCTTATTTATCATCGATCAACCAACTCACTTCCAAAAAAAAAATATGATCCTACACCTCAACTGCAGTCACTGGCAAATTACCAGGTTTAGAGATGGGATAGAAATACCCACCGAGAAAGAAATGAAGACTGAGCTTAGAAATCTTTCCGAAGTATAGAACAAAAGAACACACTCAAAAAGACATAGTTAGGAAGCAGAAATTTCCATGAAATCTAA
Organism: Bettongia penicillata ogilbyi; assembly: GCA_023548195.1. Taxonomy (NCBI): domain Eukaryota; kingdom Metazoa; phylum Chordata; class Mammalia; order Diprotodontia; family Potoroidae; genus Bettongia; species Bettongia penicillata. The sequence goes on from JAJHZJ010000565.1 coordinate 350,424, forward strand.
AACAATTCTGCCAAGCCTTTTTATGTCCCTCAAAAGCAGTGATTAGGAGAAAATTTGTATGACCAAATGGTCATATCAATAAAATGGAGAAAGAGCTGGCTAATGAATTGGGTATGGGATTAAAAAAAAACTTGAAAAAAATTTATAATCCCTAATTATACATTAAATTAGAGATTCTAAAACTTAATGGTGAGATTAATAAAAATAAGAATAAAAAAACATTGAATTAATAAATAAAATGAGTATTTGGTTTTATGAGAAAGAGAAATTAAGTAGATAATAAAATAAATTATTTAAAACTAGAAGGAAACCAAATCACTATTATCAAAAATGAAAAGGGTGAATATACCATTAGTGACAATGAAATTAAATCAAATTTAGCTATTATTTTGCCCAATTATTTGCCAAAAAAATGTAACAATTAATGTGAAATTGAAGAATGTCACAAAAATAAAATAATTTACCAACATTTTCAGAAAAGGAAATAGAATATCTAGTAGATATATTTTCAAAATAATATATAATTAAAATTGTTAAGAGAAAAATAACCGTAATCAGTTGGATTTAGAAGTGAATTCTGCCAAACATTTAAAGATCAACTATTTTCAATACTAAACAAATTACTATGAATAATTGGTAAGGAAGGCATCCTACCAAATTCCTATTAAGAAACAAATATGATACTGATACCTAAACCAGGAAGAGAAAAACAGAAAAAAGAAAATTATAGACCAATTTCATTCAAGAATATGGATGCAAAGTTCTAAATAAAATACTAGCTAAAAGATTATAACAATATAGGAAAAAGATTACACTTTATGATCAAGTAGGATTTACACCAGGAATGCTGGAATGATTTAACATAGGGCAAACTATTAAAATAATTGATTACATCCATAATAATTTTTTTAAAAATGTGATTATATCAGTAGATGCAGAAAAGTTTTTGATAAATTTCAGCACTCATTTTGTTAAAAACACTTCAAAATTTTGGGATAAATGGATTTTTCCTTAAATTGATAAAAGTCATTTATCTAAAGCCATCAGCAAATGTTATTTGTAATGAGAATATACTAGAAGCCTTCCCAGTAAAATCAAATGTGAAGCAAGAATGTTTACTGTCACCAATATTTTTTAATATTGTATTGGAAATCCTATCAATAAGAGAAGGAATAGAAATAGAAAGAATCAGAATAAGGGATAAGATAATCAAACTCTTTCTTTTTGCAGGTGATATGATGATATACTTGTAAAATCCTAACGACAACAAAAAAAGGTTCAGACTAGTGAGTAATTAGGTAAGAACTGACAAAAGGAATCTTTCTGCCTCCTCAATTTTACCTATTATATGCCATCGCTATCTGTGCATGATAGTGAAACAATGGCACCCAACTCGTGATCTGGTGTCATTTTCAATTCTTTCTCAATGTAGAATGAAGACCTAGTTAATGACTACATGCTCCACTATTACCTCTGGCCGTGGTGCTGATAGCAGCCACCTGTGTAATTATTTTTTTTCCTCCTTTGTGTACAGGGATCATAAGTGTGTTTGGATATTTAGAATGAATAACCCTAGTCAGAGCAAAGGAATAAACATATTCAGCTATTTCTCCGGGATTTTCCCTACCCCCAACTGACCAAAAAGCACAATTACACACTCTTCTGTTTGTATTTTCCAAATTTCTCATATTTCCTATCTATCTTTTGATTTCACTCACAAGGATAGCCTGCCTCGTTTTTTTTTTTTTTTTTATATATGAGATATGAAAATAGCATGTAGGTCTGAAGCTTTAAAACTAAACGGCAAAGTGACAGTAAAAGATACAATAAACCAGGTTCATAAGTCACTGAGATGACTAATCATATGATGATAAACAGTCTGGATTATGTAGGACCTACTCTGGAACAGCAGACTCTTGTGAACTCTACAGTCTTGATCTTCAGGGTTTTTCAGTAGATACTTTGTTAATTGTGACACCTATTCCTCCATTTCCTGAACTTGTGGTCCATTGATACTTACTGATTGATACAGATTCCTTGGTAAAATTATGGTTAAAATGATGAACATGGAATCATGAAACCGTAATTCAAATCCTGTCTCAGAAACTTATTCGTTATATATATTTACTAGCTGTACAACCCTGGTCAAATAACTTAGTGAGACAATCTTTATGTTCTCCCCTGAAAAATGAGATAAATAATAACATCTCCCTCACATGGATGATTTGAAAATTAAGTTAGGGAATATATCTAAAGAATTTTGGAAAGCTTAAAATGCCATATAAGTCTTAGCCAGTACATCATTTGCAGGTATTGTTCCTAGCTTGTGTTTGTCATAGGATTTTTTTTTCAATCTCTACTATGTCAGTTGCACGTGTACACAGGAAAAATTCATAGTTCATCTGTAATGATGTATGTAATAGAAGAGTGCTGTCCTATCATTTCAAAATTTCTAAAGCACAGTCAGAAATAGGCCCAACGCAAATATATATTCCAAAATAATAGGCACTGTTTAATATATTCGTTTATATACTCTGTAAGATGACTGACCCCTAGATGGTAAGCTATGATAAGAAATAAACCATAGCACATTTTCAAAGTTATCTCTGTGACTTAGTCAAAAACAATGAACATCTGATTCTGAGAAAATCAGCATGGTAAACCCATGCAAGTTAATTAGTTCTTTAGAAAACAACATGTTGTTTATGTGATAGATGGTGATTTGGAGTGTAAAATTAAATGGTACTTCTTTGAGAAATAATATATTACAATGGTGATGGAAGCATTCCTCAAGAATGGAATAATTCAATTATGAAATTAATCTCCACTAGGTAACATTGTGTAAGGGTTACCACTAATGACTGTATGTATTTTATGATTTTTATATATGTGAATATTCTTTCAACCAAAAGGATGTAAGTTATTTCAGTAGAGAGATTACTTTGTTTTTCTCTTCTTTATATCTCTAGTATCTAGTACAGTGCTCGACACATAATAAGGTTTTTTTTTTAAAACAAATGACTTTTTCAGTTATTTATACACTGTCAATAATCACTGCTTTCGACAGAATGATAATAAAAGCATTGAGTTAAGAGATATTGAGAGGAAACTATAAGACATCTTTTCAATAACTCTGTGACCCTACAACCCAACTCTGGAGGGAAAAAAATGTAGCACAAACATTCATTTGCTTATCGTTCTTTGCGCTGCAATAGGATTGAAAAGACATCACTATGTGGGGGTTAATATACAATGTGCCCAACTGTAGCTCTTCAGATGGATATGAGTTTAGAAGGTTCTATCATGGGTTGGGCACAGATACTCCACATGAACATCTGGAGTAGAAAACTCTCTAAATTTCTGTATCTCTTGGCTCTTTTGACCTACTGCAATTAACAGTTTGATCATAGAGTACAACAACCTTCTCTGATGTGGGCATGCTATTCTGAGAGGTCTTGTGCCAGTGTCAACCTTGTCTTACAATTGATTCCAAAACTTTTTAGAGATACCTTGAGAATGTCACTGTATTTCTTCTCCTGAACTCTGTGTGAGAAATTGACTTGAGTAAATTCTCCATAAAATAGTGATTTAGGCAAACATATGTTTGACATTTAAACACATGGCCAGACATCAAACTTGTCCTTCTTATAGTAGAGTTTCAATATTTAGCAGTTCAACTTGAGAAAAGACCTTAGTGTCTGATATCTTATCTTACCAGATGATCTTTAGAATCTTGCAAAGATAACTCAAAGTGAAGCAATTCAGTTATCTACAATGGCACTGGCATACTGTTCAGGCTTCACAAGTATTCCAAGAGGTCAGAAAAATGGCTCTGCAGACATTTGGTTTGGTAACCAGTCTAATATCCCTTCCCTCCCACAGTTTCCTACAGAGCTTCTCAAACACTAGGATAGCTCTGCAATTGTACGTGTCAACCTTGTCATCTATGGGTACATCCCAGGAAAGTATACTGTCAAGGTAGTTGAACTTATCCACAGCATTAAAAATTTCTCCATTTGCCAATGATTTCACACACAGGTGGCTGGTAGAGAACTTCTGTTTTCTTGGCGTTAATCATCAGTCCAAAATTAGCACCTGTGGCAGAGAAACCAATCCAAACCCTGTTGCACCTCAGCCTTAGAAGCTGCATTGAGTGCACAACCACTTATCTGTGAACAGTAAGTCACATGTTCATTTTTTCTGCCAATTTAGTCTTGGCTTATTGCCTTTTCAAGATAAATAATTTATCATCATCATAGTATCTGATTTTGATGTTTTCTAAAATCTTCATTGAAGGTGTCTAACAATATATACTGAAACATACACTAAAACATACACTAAAAAGCAAGGGAGCAAGCAGGCAACCTCGTTGTATATCATTGGTAACTGGGAAAGTGCAAAGGTATCATCCATTATCCAGTACCTATGCAAACATGCTATCATGAAACTGATGTACAATACTGATGAACTTCTCCAAGCAACTGAAATTTCTAATTTATTTCCCTAAGCACGCATGATTGACAGTATCAAAGAACTTGGTCATACCAGTGAATGGTGTGTACAGACATCTATTCTACTCCTGCCATTTCTTCTGGAGTTGTTGGATAGCAAACACTGTATCAAGTATTCCTTGGTCCACTCTGAAGCCCCACTAGTTTTTGGGTAGATAATCAACTTCTAAGTGAAGGATTATCCTATTAAAGAGTATTCTGGTAAGAATCTTGCCAGCAGTGATGGAGAGACCCCTATCCCCCACCCTGCGATTATAACAGGACAATCTATATCCCTTTTAAAAAAAAATGAAATAGTGTTTTATTTTCCCCAGTTACATGTAAAACAACTTTAACATTACTTTTAAAATTTTGAGTTCCATATTCTCTCACTACCTCTTCCCTCCCCAATCCCTCACTGAGAAGGTAAACAATGAAATATAGGTTATATATGTGTGGTTATACAAAACATTTCCATATTGGTTATGATATGGAAGAAAATATACAAAAAATAAAATCTGAAAAAAATAAAGAAAATTTAAAAAGTATGCTTTAGTGTTTATTCATACACAATTACTTCTTTCTCTGGGAATGTACAGCATTTTTATTCATAAGACCTTCAGAATTGACTTAAATCATTTTATTACTGAGAATAGCTAAGTCATTCATACCTAATCATCTTACAATATTGCTGCTACTTTGTACGCAGTACGTATCACTTTGTATCAACTCATGTTAAGTCCAGGTTTTTTTCTGAAATCACCCTCCTCGTCGTTTTTTATATCACAACAGCATTCCATCATAATCACATACCACGATTTGTTCAGACTTTCCCCAATTGATAGGCATCCTCTCAATATCTAATCCTTTACTCTAGAAAAGAGCTGCTATGAATATTTTTGTACATATAAGTCATTTTCCTGTTGTTAAAATCTCTTTTGGGATACAGACATATTAGAACTATTACTAGACCAAAGAGTATTCATTGTTTTATATACTTTTAGGAATAGTTCCAAATTGCTTTATGGAATGGTAGTTCACAACTCCACCAACAGTGCATTTATATCTCATTTTCCCCACATCTCCTCCAACATTTGTCATTTTCCTTTTCTGTCCTTGTAGTCAATCTAATAGGTATGAGTTAGTACCTCGGAATTGTTTTAATTAGCATTTCTCAAAGCAATAGAAAGCTAAAGCATTTTAATATGGCTATAAATAGCTTTGATTACTTCATCTGAAAACTGATTGTAACTTTTGATCATTTAACGATTAGGAAATGATACTTACTTTTATAAATCTGACTCAGTTCTCTAGATGTTAGAGAAATGAGGCTTTTATTAGAGAAATTTGCTTCAATATTTTTGTTACTATTGCTAATTGTACTTCCCCTCCACCCTATCCAACTTCCACCCTCTCTGCCCAACATATCCACCCTATTCAAAGTGTTTTGCTTCAGACCAACCCTCTCTCAATCTGCCCTCCCTAATTTCCTGTAGGGTAAGAAATATATCTATACCCAACTGAGTGTCTGTTATTTCCCCTTTTAGCCAATTTTGATGAAAGTAAGGTTCACTCATTCCCCTTCCTCTCCCCCTCTTCCTGTTCACTGTAAAATATTTTTCTTCTCCCTTTTATGTCAGATAATTTCGCATATTCTATCTCTCCTTTTCCTTTCTCCCAGAATATTCCTCTCACCCCTTAATTTTATTTTTTTTAGATATCGTGCCTTAGTAGTCAACTCATATTCCTTTTAACTGTCCTCACAATGAGAAAGTCCTTATGGGTTACCAGTATCATCTTTTCATGTAGGAATGTAAGCAGTATATCCTTCTTAAGTTCCTTATGATTTCCCTTTCCTGTTTACATTTTTATCCTTTCCGTGACTCATGTTTAAAAGTCAAATTTCTATTCAGTTCTGGTCTTTTCATCAGGAATACTTGAAACTCCTCTATTTTATTGAATATGCACTTTCCTGTTAAAGAATTATACTCAGTTTTGTTGGGTAGCTTATTCTTGGTTGTAAGCTTAGCTTCTTTACCCTCCAGAAAATCATATTCTAAGCCCTCCAATTTCAGTGTAGAAGCTGCTCAATCTTGTTTTATCCTGACTGTGGCTTCACAATACTTGAACTGTTTCTTTCTGACTGATTTCAATATTTTCTCCTTGAGATGTGAGCTCTGGAATTTGCCTCACACACTCCTAGGAACTTTCATTTTTGGGATCTCTTTCTGGAGGTCATTGGTGGATTCTTCAAATGACTAATTTAGGTTCTGGTTCTAGGACCTTAGAACCATTTTTCTTGATAATTTTGTATAACAATTAATCTAGGCTCTTTTCTGGATCATAACCTTCGTTAAGTCCAATAATTTTTAAATTGACTCCTCTGAATCTATTTTCAAGGTTAGCTTTTTTCCTATGAGATATTTATTTATTTATTTCATTGTTTTGATCTTTTTTTAAAACTATTTTGTGATATCTTTTAAAGCCATAAGCTTTCATTTACTCAGTTCAATTTTTAAGGCATGTTTTTTTCTTCAGTGAGATTTTGTACCTCCTTTTCCGTTTATCCAGTTATTCTTTTTAAGCAGTTTCTTTTTTCAGTGAATTTTGTACTTCTTTTTGTCTGGCCGATTCTGCTTTTAAGGCATTCTTCTCTTCATTGGTGCTTTGAACCTCTTTTGTTATTTGGTCTAGTCATTTTTAAGGTGCTATTTTCTTTAGCAGTTTTGGGTGTCTCCTTTATCAAGTGGTTGATGCATTTTGCATGATTTCTTGTATCACTGTCATTTTTCTTCCCAATTTTTCATCTTTCGCTCTTACTCAACTTTCAAAATACTTTTTGAACTTTTACATACCCTAAGACCAATTCATATTTTTTTCCTTTGAGACTTTGTATGTAGGAACTTTGACTTGGTTATCTTCTCAGTGTAGGTTTTGATCTTTTTCACCATAGTGACTTTTATGGTGATTTTTTTTCTTTTGTTTGCTCATTTCTGAGTCTACTTATTCTCTTTTAACTCTCTGTTAAAGTAGTGCTTTGCCTGCAGTATGAAGGGCACACTGTCCCAAGTTTTGGAGTTTTGTGCAGCTGTATTCAGAGATACTTCTGTGAGTTTTTAGTTCTTTCAAGTAATCACGATCTAAGGAGAGGTGTGTTTACTACACTTCTGGCCTGTACTCTAGTCTATGAGTGATTACAACCATTCTTTTCTGCTTTGAAACTATGACAAGGGCCCCCATTCCACTGAAACTGAAAGCTCTGGTGTTCTAATACTTCTTCTTGCCCTGGGAGTGCCACCAAGGACTGAGAGCCATATTCAAATAGAAGAAGAGCAACAGAATCTTTCCTCAGTGCTAGCAAAGAGCCCTGTATAATATTCTACTGACCATTTCTTTGATTCCCTTCCCCTTTACTCTTTCTGGGTTGAGGGATCTGGAAGCAGTTGCTGCCAGTGTCTCCTAAGGCCTGCTTCTGGTCTGCTGGGACTGGGTCTGTGCTGGCACATCCTGTGCTGCATCATGCTCCACTTTCATCTAAGTGTGACAGACCTGTCCTGCAGACAGGAATAGAAACATCAAAGGCACTATGCCACACAAGATGAGTCTAATGACAATCAAACCTCTTCTTTAGTTTGAAATTTGGTTAGAGAAGTATTGACTTCAACATGAGGTATATGGTAAGTAGCTTCAGCTTTGAATGATAATTATCTTTTGAAATTATAATACAAGTGTTCCTGGCCATCTAGGATTATGTTCTCATCACTAATAAATGTGACTGCATCAGTGCTGATTAATTGAGATGCACCATGGTTCTCTGTTCCTTAAAAAACCTTCAGGACATCATAAAAGGACTTTGAATTATTGCTATTGGTGTAAAACTGAATTTCATCTGCCCTCTTATGAGGCAAGATCCACATATCTCTCTAAACATTTTTACTTTTGATGGAGTTCAATGCTGTTTCTTAAACAAAGACAAACTATCTTGCTGTCAAACATTGGACTTCTCATTTTTCATTCTGGAGATTCCGAATTTCACCGCCATTCATCTTGGTGTTTGCATGCATTTTGATCCAGATATGTAAATTTGGTGCTGTACACCAAATCTCTAAATTCTTATTTTCTACCCCAGTGTTTCCACCTATATTTTGGCTCAACTTTCCTTCCAAGCTATCAGCAAGTGTTCATGCATTAGGAAGTGCTCTAATCTGACGACATTAAGTCTTTTGGTAGTTGTTTTGCCATGGGCCACTGATTTTACTGAATGTTTAGCTTAGGATGAGAGTATGATCAATCCAGCACTCTGCACCATAAAATGCTTTTGTCAATGTCACAACCCATCTGTCTTGTCTCTTTACAATGACATAGTCTATTAAAGACCCATGTTTGCCATAATGGTGCACTGAGGAAGTTTTGTTGCATTTATTGCAACAAATTTATTGTTGGTGATGAAAAGGCCATGAAATTCGTAAGTGTTCAGTAGTAAGTGAACACTGTTATTTTTCTTTCCAACTACAATTCTCCGTAGGACTCAATGCTATGTCTAATAATCTGTAACCCTTCTGGAATGAATATTCCCCAGAATTATATACTTCTCCTCTTTTGGCACATTGATTATGAGGGTCTTCAGGTGGGTCTTCATACATTTTTTCCTTGACCTCATTGGGGTTTATCATAGTGGGAGCATACAACTTTTGTTAGGGGCATGATATTTTTCCTTAAGTAGCAATTACATTATCACAAGCCTGTTGTTCTCACTTTTTGGGAGGCATACGAGCTTGTTGACAAGATTAATTTTGATTGCAAAATAGATGCCAACTTCACAGCACTCCCAATCCTTATGGCTCCTCCAGAAAAAAAAATGTTTATAGTTCCAGTTCCAGTAAGCTGACCATAATTTACCAGCTTTGTTTCACTCAGGGCTACTATTTGGAAGTGAAACCTGCTGAGTTCTCTCATAACAATAGCTGTTAATCCTTCAAGTCTACTAGATTTCATGTTTTCCATAAACTTGTGCTTATGCATGTACCATGTACCAATGGTGAGTGGAATCATGTTCTCACAGGTTTTTGTTCTGTGTGTGTGTGTGTGTGTGTGTGTGTGTTTTGATTTTGTAGAATGATCCCCATTTGTCAAAGTAAACAGGTAAGGGTTAGGTTAGGTGGCACAGACAATTTTTTGGGCATCTTTGGATCCCCTTGATTGTGCTAGGAGTTGAGCAGTGAAGTGCTTAAAAAGGCTACTCAGACACCCAGGGGCTGCCAAATCCTACTGATGCTTCAGTTGAACAAAAAAGCAAAAATATACCCTGTGCTGCTTGTGCACACAGTTGTGACTACAGATCCTAATCTATCCACACCTGTTACTTTATCATGTGCTCATCTCCATAGGACTTTTATGTAGGTAAAAATGGAAAAATGACATGAGTTATGTCCTTTGAATTGTACATTAATTGCAATTGAGTGAGACAGAGTTGTGCAAAACTATCAGCCTCTATCTCCCAGAATCACTGAAACTGAGTGACAAAACAGAAGTGAAGAAAACAAGAGATCGCTCGGGATGTAGTGGATGATCTTAGTGTCCTCAATATCTAAGCAAGCTGCAAGACTTGCACAGTGCCCCCTATTATCACTTTCATCGCCTATTGGGAACAAATTGTTCACATTTGCCTATTCTACTAGTGAAGTCCTAGCATTTTGGGGGTGTGTGTTCATCTTTCATTGCTGAAGAAGATTATGCCATCAGAGAAATAATAACATGACTTGCACTTGACTTTGTTTTTTGAGTGAGGGAGGATTGTACAAGTCGCCAGTATCACTTCTCCTCCAGAGCCATCTGAATCCAGCAACCAGATATTCATCAGGATGATTGAAGATGACCCAGGATGAGGCAGTTGGGGTTGTGACTTACTCAAAGGGGTAGACATTCCCCTAACTCACCTATAGTTTTGTGATTCATCAGTTATCCCCAACCAGAGTGCTGCTGCTACGCATTCTTAGAGCCACAAGTAAGAGCTGGGTAGCAGCTAGACATCAAAGGCGGAAAACTGTCTTGAAAACGCCTTGGCAACCCTCATATCAGGGGTAGCAATCTTCCCTGAATACCTGTATACCCCAACCATTACTATGCACACTCCAAGGAAAACTAATCACTCTATCATTCTCCTTATGAAAGTCCTGATTTTGTGATAATATTTCTTATTTCAGGCACATGAACCAGCCTCAAGGGGAAAAGGAAATTTAAAAAAATATATTAGTGCCTGCTGTGTCTGATACCCTGATAAAATCTAGATAGTTTAAAATAAACTAAGTCAAATGAACTATTAAGACCATAAATGTTTGTTTACCTTCTTTCAATTGGTGTTGACATTCCTTAAAAATAAGTTTTATAGCAAACATGTAGCAATCTATCACAGCATAATTTCTTTCCACCGAAGTCTGCTCACAGAAATAATACTTGACTAGAAATGATATGGTCATGTGTCCAAGGAACTAATTCCCTGATCAGTTTTGACTCAAGTCTGTCCCAAAAGCTACCCAAAGGCATATATCACCACAAAGATTAAGCAGTCGGGGATTAGACACTCTAAGTGGAATGTCATATGAAGGCTTTGGTTAATTTCAGGAATTCTCTTCTTCTTCACTCCATATGACACCCAATTGGAAGATGCATCTTTTCTCAGCAATGTCTTACATTGCATTTGATCCATTTATAATCCTTTTGACAGTAGTGTAAATTCTAGAGAGATAACTTTTTTTCTTGTGGGAGACAGATGTCTAGCTTAAAAATATCATACAGAGGAATTATCATGTCAAGAGTATCGGAATTAAGAGTTAAGGAAGGTTTGAACACTTCCACTAAAACTAGAAGTATTTACACGAATCATTTAATTCTGAATTTCACTTTCTTATAAAGTGGGGCAGCTAGGTGGCACAGTAGATAGAATTTAAAAACCTATAAAATGAATATAATCATGCCCAGAGTACTTACAATATCTTATAGTATGAATGTGGGGGATTAAACGTGATAATATATGCAGAGTAGTTGAAAACTATGTGAAGCATTTTGTGGAAAATTCTATGTAGCATTTTGAACAACAAAGTAGATCTTTCTATAGAGCACTGGGTCTAGCATCAGGAAGAGATGAATTCCAATCTAATTTCAGACACCTAGTAGCTGTGTGACCCTAAGCACATCACTAACCTCCTTTTTTCTCAGTTTTCTTTTATGTAAAATGGGAGTAATAACATTACCTACTTCCTATGGTTAATATGAGGATTAAATAATATTTTTAAAAATTCTTAGCACAATTCGTGGTGCATATACATTTTTAATATTTTCTTCCTTCCTTCCTTCTTTTTCTTCCTTCCTTCCTGCTTTCCTGTCTTCTTCTCTTATGTCATTATTTACATACATGATATCTTTTCCCCCACTAACAGAACCTCTTAGAATAAAGAGTATATTTCATATTCATTTTAAATTTCCTTCAGTATTTTAAAATAATCAGTCAATTAGCATTTACTAAGAGTTTATTTTCTGTCAATACTGAGGATACAAAGAAAATAGAGGAATTATCCCTGTCCATGTGAGCTTGAATTCTAATTGTAAAGTTAAAATATCATAACTAGCTACATAGAAGATACAGAATAGATGCAAGGTAACCTTGGAGGGGGAATGTATAGTATCCTCTGAGGATTAAAAAAGGATTCTTGCAGAAAGCAATATTTGTGATGGGCCTTGAAGGAAGCCCAAGGTTGATATACGAAGAGAACGCGCTTCAAGCATGAGTACACAGATAAGGTAAAGGCAAAGCCACAGAAGATGGAATATTGTGCTCAGGTAACAAGTATGTCAGTATAGCTAAAATGCAGAGTGTGTAAAAGGACATAAACAAACTGATAAAATAGGAAGGGAGCAAGTTAGGAAGATTTTGGAATACCAGGTTTTCAATATGTCTTGGTTAAAATTAATCGACTTACGCAGTAAAATATTGTTAGTGGAGCAATTAAATGGTACCATCATTCTGGCAAGCAATTTGGAAGTGTAAAAGCAAAGTAACTAAAGTGTCCATACCTTTGGAAGCAGAGATGCTATTATGGAGCTTGTACCTAAGGATACTTTTGATAATTACAGAGTCGTCATGTATTTCAAAATATTTGTAGTAGCACTTTTTTGTGAGGGCTAAAATTTGAAAAGAAAGTAAATGTCCATAATTTGGGGAATAGCTAAATAATTATGGTGCATGAAAGTAATGGAATAATAAAGTACTCTAAGAAATGATATCTGTAGTGGATATTTATAAACATGGAAAGATCTATATGAACTGACAAAAAGTGAAGTAAGATGATATAATAATAAACAATAACTACAATAATGTTACAGGTAAAAGCAACAAAATTCAAAAGTAATTGTGACAAAACTATAAAGTCAAATGAGACTCAAATGAAGAGATCTGAGAAGGTAACTCCAACCTAGACTATCATGCAGATGAGAAGTCAATAGGTATTATAAAATGAACATGCTTGCATACTTTTTCAGTATATAAATCAGTTATAGTATTGTTTTTCTCTTCAGAAATACTGTTTTTCATATGAGATAGCTCTTGGTTACAGGCAGGGGAAGGAATATATGGGATACTATGGTAATGTAAGAAAGAGAAAATATCAAAAAACACATTTTTAGGGGGCGGAGCCAAGATGGCGGAGTAGAAGGACGCACGTTTACGAGCTCCAACCCACAGACCATAGAATTAATGTAAAAAGAGACCCCCATAACTTCTGGACCCCTAAAAAGGGGTACAGAAACGGAGTGGAAGAGATTTCCATGCCAGAGAGCCCTGGAGACCTGTCCCCAGGGCCCATTGCGCCCCGCAAAGGGGACACCACCCCCAGCGCTGCCCTGGCCGTGGCCCCAGAGAAGCTGACCTGAGCAGGCTTCAGGGATGGAAGCTCCGGCAGCCGGGAAAGTCCCTACGCCCACAGAAGCTACAGGTCAGTGAGAGACAGTTGACTGGCTGAGGGGAGTGGGGTGTCTCCATGACTCGGGCCCCCTCGGGAGGAAGTGGGCGGCAGCAGACACGGGAGCAGGAAGCGGCAGAGGCAGAGGTGTGGGCGGCAGTGGAGGCAGCAGCTGCGGTGGTGGCCCAGCACTCCCCCAGCAGTAGGCAGGATCTTCATTACTGAAAGTCTCTGCATAAACAACCTGAGGGAGCTGAGCCTGGGAGACGGCCCTGCCTCACCCTGCTCCGCTACTGAAGGCCTCTGCATAAAGACCCTGAGGGAGCTGAGCCTGGGAGGAGGCCCTGCCCCCACCCCAGCACCAGAACTAAAGCTCATTGATTAGCAGCTGGGCGGGCGGTGCGGAAAGCCCATTTGAATCTCAGAGCCCAAGCACTAGCTGGGTGGATCTAGGCGAGGGTGGACAGGAATCTCAGAAGTCAAGTAACTGGCTGGGAAAATGCCTAGAAAAGGGAAGAAAAATAAGACTATAGAGAGTTTTTTCCAACAAATGCAAATGATCCCAACATTCGGATCTGATGACAAGGACGTATTCTTGCCATCAGGGAAAGACGTGGAGGGCGGGGCCTCAGTACCCCAGACACCCCAGGGGGATGTCCGGTGGGCTCAGGCCTTGGAAGAGCTCAAAAAGGATTTTGAAAAGCAAGTTAGACAGGTGGAGGAAAAACTGGGAAGAGAAATGAGAGAGATGCAAGAAAAGTATGAAAAACGGGTCAATACTTTGGTTAAGGAGACCCCAAAAAATGCTGAAGAAAATAACACCTGGAAGAATAGGCTCACTCAATTGGCAAAAGAGGTTCAAAAAGTCAATGAGGAGAAGAATGCTTTCAAAAGCAGAATTAGCCAAATGGAAAAAGAGGTTCAAAAGCTCACTGAAGACAATAGTCTCTGAAAATTAGAATGGAACAGATGGAGTCTAATGACTTTCTGAGAAACCAAGAAATCACCAAACAAAACCAAAAGAATGAAAAAATGGAAGAGAATGTGAAATATCTCATGGGAGAAACAACTGACCTGGAAAATAGATCCAGGAGAGACAATTTAAAAATTATGGGACTACCTGAAAGTCATGATCAAAAAAAGAGCCTAGATATCATCTTCCATGAAATTATCAAGGAAAACTGCCCTAACATTCTAGAACCAGAGGGCAAAATAAGTATTGAAAGAATCCATCGATCACCACCTGAAAGAGATCCAAAAACAGAAACTCCTAGGAACATTGTGGCCAAATTCCAGAACTCCCAGCTCAAGGAGAAAATCTTGCAGGCACCTAGAAAGAAACAATTCCAGTACTGTGGAAATACAATCAGGATAACTCAAGATCTAGCAGCTTCTACATTAAGGGATCAAAGGGCGTTGAATAGGATATTCCAGAAGTCAAAGGAACTAGGACTCAAACCAAGAATCACCTACCCAGCAAAACTCAGCATAATACTTCAGGGGAAAATATGGTCTTTCAATGAAAGAGAGGACTTTCAATCACTCTTGATGAAAAGACCAGAGCTGAAAAGAAAATTTTACTTTCAAACAGAAGAATGAGAAGAAGCATGAAAAAGGAAACAGCAAAGAGAAGTCTTAAGGGACTTACCAGAAGTGAACTGTTTACATTCCTACATGGAAAGAAAATATTTGTAACTCTTAAAACTTTTCAGTATCTACGTAGTTTGTGGGACCACACACACACACATGTACATGCATGCATGAACAGACACATACACACATGCACACACATACAGAGACAGAGAGCACAGAGTGAATTGAATAGGATGGGACCATAGCTGAAAAGAAATTAAGGTAAATGGTGAGAGAGAAATATAGTGGGAGGAAAGAGGGTGAAATGGAATGGGGTAATTATATGTCATTTAAGAGGCAAGTAGGAGACTTTTTAGTGGAGGGAAAAAGAGGAGAGCTGAGAAAAAAAAACAATTAGTTTATCCTCATCACATTTGACTAAAGGAAGGAATAAAATGCACACTCATTTAGGAATGAAAACATATCTTACAGTATAGGAAAGTGGGGGAGAAGGAAATAAGCAAGGGGGGGGATGATGGAAGAGAGGGCAAAGAGAGGAGGGAGCAATTTGAAATCAACACTTGGGGAGGGACAGGATCAAAGGACAGAAGAGAAACAATGAGGGGCAGGGTAGGATGGAGGGTAATTCAGTTAGTCTTACACAACACGACTATCAGGGAAGTCATTTGCAAAATTACACAGATATGGCCTATATTGAATTGCCTGCCTTCCCACAGGGAATGGGTGGGGAGGGAGGGATGGGGAGAATTTGGAACTCAAAGTTTTAGGAACAACTCTTTAGTATTGCAGTTTCTACTAGGAAAGAAGACATACAGTTAATGAGGAATAGAAAGTCATCTGGCTCTACAGGAGAAAAGAGAAGATGGAGACAAGAGAAGGGAGGGATGACAGAAGAGAGGGCAGATTGGAGATAGGGAAAATTAGATGCTTGGGGTATTGGGTTGGTGGAAGGGGATAAAAGGGGAGAAAATTTGGAACCCACAATTTTGTGAAAATGAATGTAAAAAGTTAAATAAATAAATAAATAAATAAAAATTAAAAAAAAAACATATTTTTAATTTAAAAATTAATTAATTTAAAAATTCATGCTTCCATTATAAGAAAATTAACATTCAGAAATAATAAGTGGCCCAGCTCGGTAATGGCAGAGTAGAGACTGGAATATAGACTACTACTCTAATTCTGGTCTGGCCCAATTTGCTACCAAACTTACATCCATCATACTAGAATCCTTCATTCTATTTTTATCTTCCATACCATGTTTCATGTACTGCATAGCCTACTTTACTGACAACTTTCTACATGGATAAGGATTTGGCAATATTCTTTCATATTTCACAAGAAGAAGAAAAGCACTCAGATATTAGTTGAACCAAAAATGGCATTACCAAATAAAATGACTCCATGGGATCTCATACATGAACAGTTAATTTTGGTCCAAAAGAATGAAAAAGAAATATGTCTAAGTATATAGCTAATGTTCCCCAGGTTGTTTTTTATTTTACATCTTCAAATTACTCGAGGAACTTGTACTTATCTTGTGCCTCAGCAAAATCCTTTTGTGTATTACTAGGAAACTATAAGCATAGACCTACATTCATACATTCATATTTGCATAAATATGATTAATTACCAAAGGCACATTTCATTATAAATAGAATGAAATTTGTATCCCACTGGAAGTCGTTAGATATTCTGTATAGCACACTGACATAAAACATTGTGCCACTTTTGAAATGTAAAATAAAAATCTCAATCCATTCAATTTTTTTTCTGATTGATAAATCTTAACACAAAGGCTTAATGGGTTGATGTTCCGTAAAATCTATGTGAATTTTTATATATTTAAATATGTGTGTGTATGTGTGTAAATTGTGTATTTTCATGTGCATAAATATGTCACTTCCTGCAAATGTATGTCATTAACAAACAGAGTAGAGTTTTGAATGTATTGGTCTAATGGAAGAATTACAAACCTTTTAAAACTGTCAGGGATGTAAGCAGAGGCAGAATCAGGCACCGCAGCTCCCACAACAGCCTCCACCCACTGTTGGATCATAAAGCCCCTGGGGGAACTGAGAAGCTGATCCATACCTCAGCCCTGTGTGGCAGCCCTGCTTCCACCTAATGATCCTGGGAGAATTGAGTAGCTTTTCTGAATTTCAGCTCTCAGTGCTGACTTGGTGGATATGGAGGCCACGTGGTTGTAGAGAGGAAATTACTACTCATAGATTCTGGGGATAAAAGTTTATTGTTACTCCCAGACAAGTGTACACCCTTGATAGTGCCACCTTGCAAGAACTAAGGTGTTACAGATCCCAAGAATATACTCTTCTCTTGAGAAAGGACCCCAAAATCAAGTTGACTGGGAAAATGCCCGCAAAAGGGGAAAAGTAAGACCATAGAAGTTTACTTTCCTGATGAATAAATATCTTCTCACATCCTGTGAGATGAGGAAGAACACTGCATACCATCAGAGAAAGAAACAAAAGTCAAGGCTTCTGTATCCCACACATCCAAAATAAATACTCAGTTTTCTTTTTTTTTTAATATAAATTTATTTATTTAATTTTTTACATTCATTTTCACAAAACTTTGGGTTCCAACTTTTCTCCCCATTCATCCCCTCCCCCCATCCCAATACATTGAGCATTCTAATTTTCCCTATCACCAATCTGCCCTCTCTTCTGTCATCCTTCCCTTCTCTTGTCCCCATCTTCTCTTTTCTCCTGTAGGGCCACATGACTTTCTATTCCCCATTAACTGTATTTCTTATTTCCTAGTTGCAAGAACAGTACTCAACAGTTGTTCCTAAAACTTTGAGTTCCAAATTCTCCCCATCCATCCCTCCCCACCCATTCCCTTTGGGAAGGCAGGCAATTCAGTATAGGACATATCTGTATAGTTTTGCAAATGACTTCGATAACAGTCGTGTTGTGTAAGACTAACTGCATTTCCCTCCATCCTATCTTGCCTCCCATTGTTTCTATTCTGTCTTTTGATCCTTTCCCTCCTCAAGAGTGGTGACTTCAAATTGCTCTCTCCTCCCATTGCCCTCCCTTCCACCATCCCCCCCAACCTGCTTATCTCCTTCTCCCCCATTTTCCTGCATTGTAAGATAGGTTTTCATACCAAAATGAGTGTGCATTTTATTCCTTCCTTTAGTTGCATGTGATGAGGGTAAACTTCATTTTTTTTTCTCAGCTCTCCTCTTTTTTCCTCCACTAAAAAGTCTCCTACTTGCCTCTTGAATGAGAGACAGTTTACCCCATTCCATTTCAACCTCTCTCCTCCCACTACATTTCTCTCTTACCTTGTACCTTAATTTCTTTTAAAATATGGTCCCATCCTATTCAATTCACTCTGTACTCTCTGTCTCTGCATGTGCGTGCTTGTGTGTATGTGTGTGTCCATATGGGCATGTGTGTACGTGTGTGTGTGTATGTGTATGTGTGTGTGTGGTCCCACCAACTACTCAGATACTGAAAAGCTTTAAGAGTTATAAATATTGTCTTTCCATGTGGGAATGTAAACAGTTCACCTTTGGTAAGTCCCTTATGACTTCTCTTTGCTGTTGACTTTTTCATGCTTCTTCTCATTCTTGTGTTTGAAAGGCAAATTTTCAAGAATGCTTGAAAGTCCTCTGTTTCATTGAAAGACTGTATTTTTCCCTGAAGTATTATACTCAGTTTTTCTGTGTTGGTGATTCTTGGTTTGAGTCCTAATTCCTTTGACTTCTGGAATATCCTATTGCACACCCTTCGGTCCCTTAATGTAGAAGCTGCTAGATCTTGTGTTATCCTCATTGTATTTCCACAATACTGGAACTGTTTCTTTCTAGCTGCTTGCAATATTTTCTCCTTGACCTGGGAATTCTGGAATTTGGCCACAATGTTCCTAGGAGTTTCTCTTTTTGGATCTCTTTCAGGTTGTGATCAATGAATTCCTTCAATACTTATTTTGCCCTCTGGTTCTAGAATCTCAGGGCAGTTTTCCTGGATAATGTCATGAAAGATAATGTCTAGCCCCTTTTTTTCATCATGACTTTCAGATTGTTCCATAATTTTTAAATTGTCTCTCCTGCATCTATTTTCCAGGTCAGTTGTTTTTCCAGTGAGATATTTCACATTCTCTTCCATTTTTTCATTCTTTTGGTTTTGTTTGGTGATTTCTTGGTTCTGAGAAAGTCATTAGCCTCCATCTGTTCCATTCTAATTTTCAGAGAACTATTTTCTTCAGTGAGCTTTTGAACCTCTTTTTCCATTTGGCTAATTCTGCTTTTAAAAGCATTCCTCTCCTCATTGGCTTTTTGAAACTCTTTTGCCAATTGAGTGAACCTATTTTTCAAGGTGTTATTTTCTTCACCATTTTTTTGGGTCTCCTTTAGCAAGGTATTGACCCGTTTTTCATGTTTTTCTTGCATCTCTCTCATTCCTCTTCCCAGTTTTTCCTCTATCTGTCTAACTTGATTTTCAAAATCCTTTTTGAGCTCTTTCATGGCCTGAGGCCACTCAATTTCAATGCAGAGTCTCTTAATTTAAGTAGCAATTCAAATGCCATCATCTTCCCGGAACATTTCCTTTTCCCTCCAATTGCTAATGCTCTACCCCCTACATTACTTTTTATTTGAATAATACATATGCCTATATGTGTATATATGTATATGTATACACATATATATATATTCAAAAAATGTATATTTAGATGTATAAATTTTATATATACAGCATATATTTTCATATGCACTTATTGTTTCTGTCATCATAACACAAGATCTTCAGGTGCTGAAAATGATTCATGCTTTGTACTTGCAACCCCATATCTTGATGTTGATTGACTGGTTGTCTCATAAAGGAACAACTAAGAGCAAAAGTTGATGGGTAGCAATAGGTTAATTTAGGTTTCCTCCCAATTAGAACTATTCAGAAGTTCGTGTTCTTTCAGTAAACAAATTGTTTCTGAATAGAGCTTTTGAAGAATAATCCTGGTAATCATTTCTGAAATCTGTTAAGTTCATTATTTTTAAAGGAAAGTTTGAACCAGACAGCATTTCAAGATCCATCCAGTACTGAAATTCTGAGATCTACTCAGCATGATTGACTTTTACTGGGACTTTTTTTAATAGGTAGTCAGAATAATGTGGAAAGTCACTGAAATTGGGGTTAGAATCCCTGGATTGAAATACAAGCTGAGCTATCTATCACTACCTGTATGATATTAGGCAAAACATTTCACCTTCACCTTGATTTCATTAAACAATGCTTAAAATAAAGAATACATTGTGAAAACAACAGTAATTTATGCCAAAGAGGAAAATATTAATTCTACACATTTAATTTCACAGAATAAAAATAATTTTTCTCTCAGTGTCACAAAGTTCAAACTCTGCAAGTTGAATCTGCCATAAGAAATGTTTGAAAAGAGAAAAAAAATAATTATACCAAAAGGAAAGTCAAAGGAAGGATATTATTAATCTGAGAATAGAAATTCATAAAATGGAAAACAAAAGATTAATTAAAATAATGAACTATGAAGAACACCTCCTTTAAAATTATATGGGTTTAAATCACCAGATTCTATTTGAAAAGGAGAGGGCCAGAGCTAAGATGTCCAAGTAAGAACAAGGATTTCCCTGAGCTCTCTCCCAAAGCCCTCCGAAAACTTGTAAAAAAGACTCTAAAAATATTCTAGAGCTACAAAATCCACCAAATGGCAAAGTGAAACAAATCCCCACCCCAAGAAAACCTAGAAATTCAGCAGAAAGGGTGTTTCACACTAGGGAAGGAGCAGGACGCTGTCCAGCATGGACCACACCTTCATAGACCAGCTAGAGCAAGCCTCAAAGGACTGAATTATGGCAGCTGTGGTAGTTTCCAGACTTCTCAACTCACAAGTGCCAAAAAGGTTAGTGGAAAAATTCTGTTGGACTTGGGTGAAAGAGAAATACATGGTCTGGCTGGGTCAGACCATGTCCAGTACAAGCACCAGGCTTGGGGATGGGGTGGTGGCCACCGCAGCAACAGTAGCAGCAGCAGAGGATTCTTTGGAACTCTGGGCCAACAGATCGTGGGGGAATCAAGTAGCTAATGCAAAATCCCTGAAACTTGGGACAGTACACACACCCCTAGCATAAGCCGACTTCTGCCTTTGTTTAAACGTTTTTATTATTGTTATTTTTCATTTTTAACACAGTTCATATCACATAAAACAATTCCAACTTTTTGTCAGGTGATACTTCTTTGAAAGCATTAGCAATATAGACAACAGTTTTTTTTTTTTTTTTTAACATTAACCAACTGAAACACAAATAATAACTAAGTATGCTAACATCACAAGTCCTTGTCTTAATTGTCTCCATACTATTACTAATAATTAAAGTATCCTAACTTATTTTAGTTGGTCTAAAGTCCTACTCTTAATAGCTTAATTTTGGACTTAATATCAGATGTTCGCCTACCAACACTATAATTTGATAGATCTGATATTAAGCTTACAAACCTTTTGACTATAGGAAATTGCCACTAAGAGTAGGGAAAATTGCAGGGAAACTATCTCCCCAGCTTCATGTCAATTCCAGACAGGAGTAGATTGTCAGCTTGCATTCAGTCAGGCTTAAAGTCTGCCAGGTGTCAGTGGGGAAATAGAGTCAGGAGAATCCTCCCTCAGCCCAGGCAGAAGAGCCCCTCTCTCACCCTTCCCAAGAGATTATCCTTTGCAATTCATACCAGCATCTCACAGGCTTACTGGTATAATGGATTTGAGGCTCAGACCTCCTTCTTTGCTATCTATAACTGGAGTTAGACTCAGAAGAACAGTCAGTTAATAGTCCCATACAATCTTAAAATAGCAAATTCCAATAACCCGGTTTCAGATATGACTATTATTTCACATTGGCTAAGGAACATCTTTTGAGGCAAGTCTTAAGTGGCTTACATGCCTTTCTATACATGTTCTAGTTCCTGATGAAGTAACAATCATAAAATCAAATTTACCATTAAAACCTTAACTTAAATGCCAAATTTTACCCGAAGTTACCTGCCTCTAGGAAACTTAGAATAAAATTCTTTTCCCCAAACTGAAGATGTCGCTGATTTTGCCTCAGTAATTCAGTCAGTTGTTTTAATACTAACTGCTTTTAAATCACTTTATGACATGTCCAGTTTTTCTCTCCATCTTTTCCCTCCTCCACGCCCTAATACCTTGCATTCTGATTACCCCTTCCCTCACTATACCCTCCCTTCTATCACCCCACCCTTCCCTTATGCTCATCTTCTTTCTTTTCTTGTAGGGCAAGATAAATTTCTATACCCCATTACCTGTGTTTCTTATTTCCTGGTTATATGCAATAATAATTCTCAACATTTTTTTCAAGTACTTTGAATTACAACTTCTCTCCTTCCCTCTCTCCCTATCCATGCCCATTGAGAAGGCAAGCAGCTCAATAAAGACTAAATATATATCGTTTTGCAAAAGACTTCCATAATAATCATGTTCTATAATACTAAATACATTGCTCTCTATCCTACTCAATACCCCCATGTTTTTGATTTCCTCATTTAACCTTGTCCCTTCCCAAAAGTGCTTATTTCTAGCTACTCTCCTCTCCCATTTGCCTTCCCTTCTATCATTCCCTTCACCCTACTTGTTACCTCCTCCCCTACTTCTCTGTAGTGTAAGATAGATTTTCATACGAAATTTAGTGAGCATGCTATTCCCTCCTTAAGCCATATGTGGAGAGAGTAGTTTCATTTTACCCCTCTCACCTTCACCTTTTCTCCTCCACTGAACAAGATTTTTCTTATCTCTCTTATGAATGATAGCCTACCCCATTCCATTTCTCCTTTCTCTTCGCAGTATTTTCCTTCCTCACCCCTTAATTTTTATGTTTTTTATGGATATCATCTCTTCTGATTCAACTCAACCTGTATTCTCTCTCTCTCTCTCTCTCTCTCTCTATATATATATATATATATATGTGTGTGTGTGTGTGTGTGTGTGTGTGTGAGTGTGTTTGTGTGTGTGTGTGTGTGTGTGTGTGTGTGTGTACAATCCCTCCACCTACCCAAATACTAAGAAAAGTCTCAAGACTTACAAATATTTTCTATCTATGTAGGAATATACACAGTTCAACTCTAGAAATTCTTTTATGATTTCTCCTTCCAGTTTATCTTTTCATGCTTCTCTTGATTCTTCTCTTTGAAAGGCATATTTTCCTCTTCATTTCTGGTTTTTTCATCATGAATGCTTGAAAGTCCTTTATATCATTGAATGACCATTTATTCCCTTGAATTATTATACTCAGTTTCCTGGGCAGGTGATTTTTGCTTTTAATCCCAGTTTCTTTGAATTCTGAAATATCCCATTTCAAACCCTTTAATCCCTCAATGTTGAAGATGTCAGATCCTGTGTTATCCTGATCGTATTTCCACAATACTTGAATTGTTTCTTTCTAGCTGCTTGCAGTATTTTCTCCTTGACCTAGTAACTCTGGAATTTGACTACAATGTTCCTAGGATGTCCGGGCTCAGTCCCTGCTGCACCGCAGGGGGTATGTCGTGACCTCTGCTCTCCGCTCAGCGGGGGCTTCGGACGTCTCCGGTCCCGGCCCCAGGGGTTGAGGACGGGCTAAACCAGGCACTAGCCAGAGTGGTAGAGCAATGCAGATGTTTATTCAGTAGTTCACATCAGTCCAGTCCCCACGAATCCCCTCAGATCATAGCCTTATATTCCTTATCCCTTCCGGTTCTTGCTATCTGGCCCCTGATTGGAGAGCTCAGCCTGCTGTCGCCCCAGCCCTCTCCCCTTAGCTGGTTGTGTCCTGTGGCAATAGGGCAGGAGTCTCTCTGGACCTTCCCTCCCCACTCGGACCATCTGCTTGGTCCTATCACAGGTGGCCAGGTGTGTTTTACTCTCACTGGGGCTCCCTCAGCACCTCCCCGAGGGTGGTATCGTGCCTTGTACACGAGCCTTCCCTGCACGCTTAGCCCGGAAGTCACGGGTGAGGCGCGTGATTGCCGGGGGGGGGGGGGGGGGGGACGGGTATAGACTCCTGGCCATTACCTCTCTGCCCAGGAGGTCCAGGGATGGCCCCTGACAACTCCCCCTTTTTGTTTTATAAAGGTAAGTGAGAGAATAGGTCATGCAGTCTGTCTCCATGCCTGGTACCAAAAGTGGGCAGGGCCCCTGTCTTAGGCTATGTGGGTGGCTCCCACCTCCAGCATTTCTGGTAGGTGGACCCACAATAATCCCATCATTGGGTACCTCTGCAGCCAACGGGTCTCCAGGTCATGGAGCCACAATATTCCTGTAGAAAGCTCATTATTGATTATAGTGGGGCATAGGGATGCTTTTGGGGCTGAGGCGAGGGCTAGCGTCTCTCTAAAGCTGTAATCCAAACTTGTGGATTAGAGTGATTTGTCAGGGAGCGGAGAGCCCATGCGGTATATTGCCGCTGTTGCGTCTGCCTCTGCCGAACCTGGCGTAGGCAGAGCAGGAAGCCCACGGCAAGGAGAAGGAATAAAGAGGCGGAGCCCACATAGCCTTTCACCCATGTAGATAGAGTAGAGAAGATAGAACTAAAGGTAGTGGTAACAGCGGGATCAATTCGGGTGGCATTGATGTTGGCAACCTGGTGCCAGAGGGTGTGGAGGGTGCTCACAAATCTGCGATAGTTTGCGGGACAAATTGGCAGCATGGGAGAGGTTTTGTTTGAATAAACACTCTCCCTACTATCTTTGGTCCTATACATGCTTGTACAGAACAATTCTGGCATGTAAAATTGAAAATTCCTGTCATGTTCTGATATGTCTCTAGTTTAGATCTGTAGTCTCTGTCCCATAGAAATATATGTGTGTTCCCTAGACATACTTCACCCATTAAAGTAATGTTGTTAGCTTTCTTTGGTGATGCTGCAGCAGGCATTCCCTGCACTGTTTGTCCTCCCATAGCTAGAATAACTTTGTCTAGTCCCTGAACAGGTCCTTCAACCTCAGGAGACCCTTTATAATTGATGTACATTTGTCTAGGAAAGTTTGGTGCATATTTTTCCTCAAGTAAGTATGTAAGATTGTGACATGAATATAACATTTCTGTGTAGTTTCCCATAATCAATTCTTTCTCCTGACAGGTATGTTGTGACAATTCTCAAATGGTAAAAACCCCGTATACAGATGCCAAAGGGTTACATTTCTCTTCTTTTGTAAGTTACAAAATGGCCTAAATTTCATCCCACGAATAAGTCCCACAAAGTCCTTGTCTGACCAAACTACTATTGTCCCATTTATCCTTCAAGTCAATAGATTATAAGCGTGTCATGTATCTTTCTCATCCCATGTCTCCTGTCCGTCCACAACAGTGGCACACCAGGGATACCCCTCTGTTCCATTCACCTGTGTGTATTTAAAACCAAACCCATTCCAATTCCCAGAAATACCCTTCTATAGACAAAGTGGGAAACCTGTGACTAGTCCTGAAAAGTTAGTGTCTCTGAAAGAGAGTCCCATTATTATCATAGTCTAGTCCATCATCTTTAAACATGTGAGAAATATTGCCTTGGATGATAAACTTAGTTATTGTCTCACTCCATGACATCACCCTTAACCATGGTGGATTCGTGAGGAACGCCCATCTCTGTTGTTCCTTCGGTGCTGGGTCGATGGACGCAGTGTTCTTTGAGTGTCATAATAAGTACAAGAAAAGTGAAATGAGTCATTGTGATCTAGTTGATTAAGTTTCTCCAGAAGTTTTTTCATCCGCCGCTGATGGCACCTCCTCACTCCCATCCTTTTCACTGGAACCCAAACTTCTTTATTGTCATCTGTTAAAACACAAACATACCCTTTTCCCCACGTTAACACTGTATGAGGACCAAATCAATTTTTATTCTCATCGTGCCACATTACAGGCTGCTTTCAGGGCACTTGTTATTGCTGATTCATTCTTTGCAGACTCCTTATTAGGAAATGTTAAGAATTTCATAGCAGCCAATAAGCCATAATTATAGAATTTTAAATAATTTAGAATATAAACAGCCAAACAGCCAATTGTAATTTATCATCAATTTAGAGTATGTAATCCTTTTAATTTCCCATAATACTTAACCAGCCCCCTACTTCATCCTTATTCAAATTTGCTTTACGATATTCAACAGATATGAATCAGGTACCTACTATACACGTAATGCTTACACAATAAGAAGTATTGAGAGTATAAAGGAAAAAAATGAGAAATGGTCCTTCCCAGCATAAGTTTTCATTCTAATGGGTGATACAAAATGAGACAGATAATTTTTAAATTAAATTATTTTAATTGTTTTTAGTGTTCGACAGCCACTTCCCTATATCTTAGATTTCTCCCTCTCTCTCCCCCTCATTCTCTTCACCTCTCAGTCCCTCCCTGAGATGGCATATAATCCTATATAGGTTTTACATGTGCATTCCTATAAATACATGTTGCATAGAAGAATTAAAATGAATGGGAGAAACCATAAAGCAAAACAAAACATAATACAAAAGAAAATGACCTGCTTCTATCTGTGATCCAATTCCATAGTCTTTCTCTGAATGTGAAAGGTGTTTTGCCTCCAGTCTTTTGGAAATTTTATAAGTCCTTGCATTGCAATGAATTACTAAATCTACCAGAAAATTTCCTCACACATTTTGGTTGTTGCTGTGTTCAAAGTTCTCCTGGTTCTTCTGCTCTCACTCAGCGTTAGTTCATGCAAGTTTTTCCTGGCATCTCTAAAATCTTCTTTTTCCTTATTTCTCATAGCATAATAGTATCTCAAAACTTTCATATGCCACCACTTGTTCAGTCATTCCCCAACTGATGGGCATCCCCTTGATTTCCAAGTTTGGCCATCACAAAGAGATCTGCTATAAATATTTTTGTATGGGGTAGACCCTTTCACATCTCTATGATCTCTTTGGAATAGAGTCCCAGAAGCGATACTACTGGGTCAAACGGTAAGGACATTTTGTAGCCCTTTGGGCATAGTTCCTAATTGCTTTCCAGAATTGTTGGATCAGCTCCACCAAAATGACTCAGTGTTCCAACTCTCCCACATTGTTTACAACATTTCTTATCTTCCTGTTTTATCATGTTAGCCAATCTGATAGGTATGACATGGTACATCAGAGTTATTTTGATTTGTATCTCTCTAATCAATAGTGATTTAGAGCATTTTTTCATGATTATAGATACTTGTAATTTCTTCTTCTGAATACTTCTTGTTCATATCCTTTGACCATTTATCAACTGGGGAATGACTTGTATTCTTGCACATTTGACTCAGTTCTTTGTGTATTTTAGAAATTAAACCTTTATTATAGATACTAGTTGCAAAAATTCTTTCCCAGTTTTCTGCTTCCCTCCTATTCTCGGTTGTATTGGGTTTGTTTGTGCAAATCTTT
>JAJHZJ010000565.1:377895-494149 GCA_023548195.1 Bettongia penicillata ogilbyi
TCAATTTAATATAACCAAAATTATCCATTTTTCAAATTCATAATGTTCTTTATCTCTTGTTTGGTCATAAATTTCTCCATTCTCCATAAATCTGACAAATACACTATTCCTTGCTCCCTCAATTTGTTTATAGTGTCAGTCTTTACGCCTAGATGATGAATCCATTTGGACTTTATTCTTGTGTATGGTGTCAGGCATTGGTCTATGCCCAGTTTTCTCTACACTGTTGTCAAATTTTCCCACCAATTTTTGGTAAGCAGTGAGTTCTTATCCCAGAAGCTGGGATGCTTAGGTTTATCAAACAGTAGTCCCCTATATTCATTGACTAGTGCGTCTTGAGTACCAAACATATTCCACTGGCCTACCCCTCTGTTTCTTAACCAGTACCAAGTGGTTTTGATGACTGCTGCTTTATAATATAATTTGAGATCTAATTTCCCTTTCATTTCTTTTCATTGATTGTCTTCACATTCTGGACCTTGTGTTTTTCCAGATGAACTTTCATATTATTTTTTCTAGCTCTAGAAAATAATCATCTGGTAGTTTGATTGGCATGGCACTGAATAAGCAAATAAATTTATGTAGAATTTTCATTGTTATTATATTAGCTTGGCCTACCCATGAGCACCTGATGTTTTTCCCCTACTTAGATTGAGATAGATAATTTTTAAAATTAATAATATTAGTTTAAGGAGGGAGAATATACTAAAAGTTAATGGCATCATGAAAGACTTCCCAAAAAAGAAGACACATAGCTGAGCTTTGAAGGGAGCAACATGCTTATGAGATGATAAGAAGGCATGTTTTTCAAGCAAGTGGTAGAGATTGTACAAAGACACATAATGGAATTCCCAGTATAGAGAGCAACAAGTGAGTTTGAATGGAAAATAAAAATCATGAAGGAGAATTGTGTAAAATAAGTGAGGGAGGGTGTAAGGACAGGAAAGATTTTAATTGTCAAGCCGAGCATTTCTTAGTTTGTCCTAGAGATACTTAAAAGCCCTCATGAGGAGCGCAAAAATGTTATTAGGACTGCTCTATGGGTAGGATTATATTGGTAGCTATATGGAAATTTAGTTGGAAAAGGGACTGATGAGCCTCAAAGGAATCATTTACAATTCCATTTCAGTGGTGCAGGAAAGAGATGATGAAGTCCTCAATAAGGGTACAGGTTATGTGAATTTAAAAGTATATACATGAGTCAGAGGCTAGGCAAGGCTGGAGAGATAATTTCATATGAGTGAAGTGTAAAAAATATAGCAGAAATTGAGGTGATATATTTAACACTGAAGTAAACCTAGATGTCATCTCATTTAACACCTTCATTTTACAAGTGAGGAATATAAAATGAGAGAAGTTAAGTGACATTACCAAGGTGACTTAGTCACAAATAGTTTAAGGCAGAACCAAGGTTTGAACTTAGGAATTTTGCATCTAGTGGACAATTGGAAAAATTTTTAACTTGAGTGATTGGAAAGATAGTTGTGTCATCAATAAAACTAGTTTTCTTAAGAGCAAAGGAAAAAAAAAGAGAGATAATGTCCTTTTAGAAATCTTGAGATTGAGTTGTGAACAAGACATCCAAAAGTCAGTAGTAGACAAGAAACAGGTGATGTAGGGTTAGAAATCATGAGAGATACTAGGGTGAAGTCCATAGATTTGGGGATATGGATCTATGAGATCACTAAGAGAATGAATAGAAAGAAAAAGAGAAGGCCTAGGGCATGGTCTTACATTGAACCCCAGGTTAGGATGCAAAATATGGATGAAAACTGAGTAAGAGATTGAGAAAAATCAAGACATAGTGATTTCATGAAAGACAAGAAAGGAGAAAATATCCAAGAAAAGTTAAAAACAATGGCAGACAAAGTCAGAAACTATATATATATATATATATATATATATATATATATATATATATATATATATATATATATATATATGTATGTATATGTATATATATATATATACACATATATATGTAATAAACACATAAGCTTACTAGTCACCTCTAAGATATATGTTTCAGTTGTGTGGTAGATTTAAGAGCTAATTTATATGTACATGAAGAGAGGGAGATAAAGAAGTAGAAACAGTTAAGTATAGACAGGTCTTTCTTGGACATTGGCTATGAAAAAATGGGAGATATACAAGGTAAACCAAAGTCTTAGTGAAGATTTTATCTATTACCACTTTAAATTGCAGTAGGATTTTTGGGACACCTTGTAGAGGATAATAAGTAGCTTGAGGAAAGTGTTGGGTAAGGTTCTTTCTTCTTTCCTTCCCTCCTTCCTTCCTTTCTTTCTTCTCTCCTTCCTCCCTTCCTTCTTTTTGCCTTTCAGTTTATTGCTGTTTCATTAAAGATTTTTCAATTTTATGTAAAAAAATAACAATTTAAAAAAAAATTCCGAGTTCTAAATTATCTTCCTCCTGCCACATACCATTCTTCCCCCTTGAAAAGGCAAGTAATTTGATTTTATTTGTACATGTGAGGTCATACAAAACATATTTCCATATTAGTTATATTATAAAAGAAAACACAAGTAAATTAAAATAAAAAAAAAAACTTTAAAAAGCATGCATCAATCTGCATTCAAAGTTCATCAGTTCACTCTGGGGGTGGATAGCATTTTTCACCATGGGTCCTTTGGAGTTATCTTGAATCACTGTGTTGCTCTTCATAGTAAACTCACATTTCATCATTCTTATAATATTGCTGCTACTGTTTACAGTGTTCTCCTGGTTCAGCTCACTTCAATTTACATTAATTCATATAAATCTTCTCAGTTTTTTCTGAAACTATTCTCTTTGTAATTTCTTAGAGCACAATAATATTTTATCACAATTATATTCCATGAGTTCAGTCATTTAGCAACTGATGTATATCTCTTTGACTTCCCAAAGTGTGTCACCATAGAAAGAGTTGCTATGATATTTTTGTACAAATAAGTTCTTTCCTCTTTTTCTTTGATCTTTTTGGGATACAATCCAAGAAAGTGGTAATTCTGGATCAGAAGTTATGCAGACATTAACAACTCTTTGCACATAGTTACGAATTGTTCTATAAAATAGTTGTACTAGTTCACAGCTCCAGCAAGAGTGTATTTGTTGATTTTTTTCGCCTCCCCTCCAGCATTTGTCACTTGACTTTTTGTCATGTCAGCCACATTGATAGGTGGGAGGTAGTATCTGAGGGTTGTTTTAATTTGCATTTCTATAATCAGTGGTGTTGGAGAGTATTTTTTAAGGAAACATTGATAGCTTTGCTTTTCTTTCTTCTGAAAACTCATTGTTCCTATTAATTCATCATTTATCAATTGGGTAACGGCCTTTTATTTTTTATAAATTTGTTTGAATTCCCTGTATATTTATGAGAGAATTTTCCCATATTTCTTTCCTTCAACTTCCTGTTTATTTTCTAAATTAGGTTTCATTAGTGATGTTTTGAAAAAACCTTTTAAATTTTATGTAATCAAAATTATCTAACTTACTTCCCTTAACATGCTCTATCTCTTGTTTGGTAATAAACTCCATAGATCTGACAGGTACATTTTCCATTTGGCTAATTCTGCTTTTGAAAGCATTCTTCTCCTCATTGGCTTTTTTTTTTTTTTAAATTTATTTATTTAGCTTTTTACATTCATTTTCACAAATTTTTGGGTTCCAAATTTTCTCCCCTTTTCTCCCCTCCCCCCACCCCAATACCCCAAGCAATCTAATTTTCCCTATCTTCAATTTGTCCTCTCTTCTGTCATCCCTCCCTTCCCTTGTCTCTATCTTCTCTTTTCTCCTGTAGGGCCAGATGACTTTCTATTCCTCATTAACTGTGTGTCTTCTTTCCTCGTTGCAACAACAATACTAAACAATTGTTCCTGAAACTTTGAGTTCCAAATTCTCCCCATCCCTCCCTCCCCATCCATTCCCTTTGGTACGGCAGGCAATTCATTATAGGCCATATCTGTGTAGCTTTGCAAGTGACCTTCCTGATAGTCGTGTTGTGTAAGACTAACTGAATTGCCATCCCTCTTAACCTGCCCCTCATTGTTTCTCTTCTGTCCTTTGATCCTGTCCCTCCCCAAGTGTTGACTTTCAATTACTCCCTCCTCCCTTTGCCCTCCCTTCCATCATCCCCCCCCCAATATCTCCTTCTCCCCCGCTTTCTTATACTGTAAGATAGGTTTTCATACCAAAATGAGTGTGCATTTCACTCCTTTGTTTAGTCAAATGTGATGAGGGTAAACTTTTGTTTGTTTGTTTGTTTTTTTTTTTTTTTCCCTCAGCTCTCCTCTTTTTCCCTCCACTAAAAACCTCTCCTACTTGCCTCTTAAATGACATTTAGTTACCCCCTTCCATTTCCCCCTCTTTCCTCTCACTACATTTCTCTCTCACCATTTACCTTAACTTCTTTTAAGGTATGGTCCCATCCTATTCAGTTCAATCTGTGCTCTCTGTCTCTGCATGTGAATGCATGTGTGTATGTGTGTGCATGCGTGTACATGTGTATGTGTGATCCCACCAACCACCCAGATACTGAAAAGTTTTAAGAGTTAGAAATATTGTCCTTCCCTGTATGAATGCAAACAGTTCATTTCTGGTAAGTCCCTTAATACTTCTCCTTGCTGTTTACTTTTGCATGCTTCCTCTCATTCTTGTGTTTGAAAGTCAAATTTTCTTTTCAGCTCTGGTCTTTTCATTAAGAATGATTGAAAGTCCTCTGTTTCATTGAAAGACCATATTTTCCCTTGCAGTATTATACTCAGTTTAGCTGGGTAGGTGATTCTTGGTTTGAGTCCTAGTTCCTTTGCCTTCTGGAATATCCTATTCCACGCCCTTCGATCCCTTAATGTAGAAGCTGCTAGATCTTGGGTTATCCTGATTGTATTTCCACAGTACTGGAATTGTTTGTTTCTGGCTGCTTGCAAGATTTTTTCCTTGAGCTGGGAGTTCTGGAATTTGGCCACAATGTTCCTAGGAGTTTCTCTTTTTGGATCTCTTTCAAGTGGTGATCGATGGATTCTTTCAATACTTATTTTGCCCTCTGGTCCTAGAATGTCAGGGCAGTTTTCCTTGATAATTTCATGCAAGACGATGTCTAGGCTCTTTTTTTGATCATGGCTTTCAGGTAGTCCCATAATTTTTTAGTTGTCTCTCCTTGATCTATTTTCCAGGTCAGTTGTTTTTCCCATGA
Source organism: Bettongia penicillata ogilbyi (assembly GCA_023548195.1). Taxonomy (NCBI): domain Eukaryota; kingdom Metazoa; phylum Chordata; class Mammalia; order Diprotodontia; family Potoroidae; genus Bettongia; species Bettongia penicillata. The sequence goes on from JAJHZJ010000565.1 coordinate 383,084, forward strand.
GATATTTCACATTCTCTTCCATTTTATCATTCTTTTGGTTTTCTTTGGTGATTTCTTGGTTTCTCATAAAGTCATTAGACTCCATCTGTTCCATTCTAATTTTGAGAGAACTATTAAATTCAGTGAGCTTTTGAGCCTCTTTTTCCATTTGGCTCATTCTGCTTTTGAATGCATTCTTCTCCTCATTGGCTTTTTGAACCTCTTTTGCCAATTGAGTGAGCCTATTTTTCAAGGTGTTAATTTCCTCAGCATTTTTTTGGGACTCCTTTACCAAGATATTGACCTTTTTTTCATACTCTTCTTGCATCTTTGTCATTTCTCTTCCCAGTCTTTCCTCCACCTGTCTAACTTGCTTTTCAAAATCCTTTTTAAGCTCTTCCAAGGCCTGAGCCCACCCAACACCCCCCTGGGGTGTCTGGGGTACTGAGGCCCCGCCCTCCACATCTTTCCCTGATGGGAAAAATACGTCCTCATCCTCCCCATCAGATCCGAAGGTCGGAATCATTTGCATTTGTTGGAAAAAACTCTCTAAAGTCTTATTTTTCTTTCCCTTTCTAGGCATTTTCCCAGCCAGTTACTTGACTTCTGAGATTCCTTTCCACCTCCACCTGGATCCGCCCAGCTAGTACTTGGCCTCTGAGATTCAAATGCGCTTTCCCGCGGCAAGCTTTAGTTCTGGCGCAGGGTGGGGGCAGGGCCGCTTCCTAGCTTGGGCCCTCAGGGGCTTTCTGAAGAGACTTTCAGGAACAGAGCGGGTGGGGGCGGGGTGGGGGGCCCCGCCTGCTGTGTTCAGCTCCCTTGGGGGTTTTATTCAGAGGCGTTCAGCAGTAGAGCAGGGTGGGGGCAGGGCCGTCTCCCCTGCTCAGCTCCCTCAGGTTGGAAAGACCTTCAGTATTGAAGATCCTACCTGCTGCTGGGGGATTCCTGAGTCCCGGGCCGTTGCCGCCTCAGCCACCCGCCCACGCCTCTGCCTCCGCCGCTTCCTGCCCCCGTCTCTGCCGCCGCCGCTTCCTCCCGAGGGGGCCCGCTCCCCTCCCCTAGCGCAGGCTTCTTTTTAACTGACCTTTAGCTTCTGTGGGCAGAGGGACTTTCCCGGCTGCCGGAGATTCTCCCGGAGCTTTCCTCTCTGAAGTCTGCTCGGGTCAGCTTCTCTGGGTCGCGGCCAGGGGTGTGGGTGGGGTCCGCTTTCCGAGGTGCGATGGACCCCGGGGACGGCTCTCCAGGGTTCAGTGGAACGGAAATCTCTTCCCCTACGTTTGTGCACCCCCTGCAGAGATTCAGAATTTATGGGGCTCTCGTTTTACCTCAATTCCATGGGTTGTGGGCTCAGAGCTCGTGAATGTGCGTCCTTCTACTCCGCCATCTTGGCTCTGCCCCCTCCTCCTCATTGGCTTTTGAACCTCTTTTGCCAATTGCGTGAGCTTATTTTTCAAGGTGTTATTTTCTTCAGCATTTTTTTGGGTCTCCTTTAGCAAAGTATTGACCCATTTTTCATGCTTTTCTTGCATCTCTCTCATTTCTCTTCCCAGTTTTTCCTCCACCTGTCTAACTTGATTTTCAAAATCCTTTTTGAGCTCTTCCATGGCCTGAGCCCACCGGACATCAACCTGGGATGTCTGGGATAGAGAGGCCCCGACCTCCACATCTTTCCCTGATGGTAAGAATTGTTCCTCATCATCAGAATTAAAAGGCAGGAACATCTGTACCCCATCAAAGTAGCTTTCTATAGTCTTACTTTTCTTCCCTTTTCTGGGCATTTTCCCAGCCAGTTACTTGACGTCTGAGATTCCTGTCCACCCCTGCCTAGATCTGTCCTGCTAGTGCTTGGGGTCTGAAATTCAAATGGGCTTTCTGCGGCAGGCACGGCTGCTATTCAATGTGAGCTTAAGTTCTGGTGCTGGGGTTGGGGCAGGGCCACCTCCCAGGCTCAGTTTCCTGAGGGGGTTTATGCAGATACCTTTAGTAATGGAGCGGGTGGGGGCAAGGCTGTCTCCCAGGCTCAGTTCCCTAAGGGCGTTTATGCAGAGACCTTCAGTAATGACCCTGAACTTCTGCCTGCTGCTCCGGGAGTTCCAGGCCACCACCACTGCCTCTGCCACTGCCTCTGCTGCTGCCTCTGCCACTGCCTCCCGAGGGGGCCCGAGCCACGGAGACACCTTGCTCCCCTCTTGGCCAGCCCAGATGTCTCTCTCACTGACCTGGAGCACCTGTGGGTGGAGGGATCTTCGTGGCCGCCAGAGATTCCATCCCTGAAGCCTGCTCGGATCTGCTCCTCTGGGGCCACGTGGCGAGGGGAGCACAGGGGTGGGCTCTGCTGTCCGACGGACCCCTGAGGATGGCTCTCCAGGGCTCTCTGGAATGGAAATCTTTTCCAGTGTGTTTCTGCGTGCCTTGCAGTGCTCCAGAATTTGTGGAGAGTTCTTTTTGCAGGAAATATATGGGCTGTGGCTTCAGAGCTAACATACGTGAATCTTTCTACTCCGCCATCTTGGCTCCTCCTTAGTATGATATTTAATAAGTAAATTAACTTATGAAGAATTTTCATTTTTATTACATTGGCTCAACCTACCAGTGAGCAATTAATATTTCTCCAATTATTTGCATCAGTCTTTATTTATATGAAAAGTATTTTAATTTGGTTTTCATGTAATCCCTGGGTTTGTCTTGGCAGGTAGATGCCTAAGAATTATAGACTGTCCACAGGTGTTTTAAATAAAATGTCTCTTTCTGTCTTTTTTATTCTTAGATTTTATTGATAGTATATAATAATCCTGATGATCTTTGTGAATTTATTCCATATCTATTAACTTTGATGAACTTTTAAGTGTTTTACCTATTTTAGTTGATTCTCTAGCATCATCTTGGTATAGTATCATATATTCAAAGAGTGATAGTTTTCTCCCTTCACTGTCTATTTTTATTCCTACAATTTAATTTTCCTTTCTTATTGCTATAGTTAGAACTTCTCGTAAAATAGTGAGTAACAGTAGTGAGGATGGGCATTCTTGTTGCACTCCTAATCTTACTGGGAAGAATTTTGGCTTATCCCCATTACAGATAATGCTTGCTGGTGGTATTAGATAGATAATACTTACCTTTTTAGGGAAAGCTGCATTTATTCCAATTCTTTCTAGTATTTTTATAAGAATGGGTGAAATATTTTGTCAAAAGATTTTTATGAATCTATTGATATGGTCATATGATTTCTTTTGGTTTTGTTATAAATGTGGTCAATTACAGTGATTGTTTTCCTAATATGTAACCAGCAATGCATTCTTGGTACAAATCCCACCTGGTGATTATCTATGATATTTGTGATATGTTGTTACAATCATCTTGATATTATTTTATTTAAATGAATATTCATTTAAAAAGTTGGTCTATAGTTTTCTTTCTCTGTTTTTGCTCTCCCTGGTTGAGGTATAAAGTGGTATATGTGCCATGAAACACATTACGTAGGAGGTCTTTTTCCCAGTTTGTGTATTATTGAAATTAGTTCTTCTTTAGATGTTTAAGTAGAACTTCTTTATGAATCTAATAGTTTCCAGGAATATTTTTCCTTCGGGAGCTCATTGATTCCTTTTTCTATGATATTGTTATTTAACTATTCTATTTCTTCTGTTAATCTGGATAAATTATATTTTTGTAGATATTTATCCATTTTACTAGATTTTCAGATTTACTGGCTCATTGTTAGGCCAAAATAACTCTTCATAGTTGTTCTAATTTCATATCCATTGTTGGTATAGTAATTTTTCTTTCTTGATAATAGTAATTTGAGTTTTTTCTTTCTATTTTAAACAAGTTGATCAATTGCTTATCTGTTTTTTTTTAATATAACCAGTTCTTACTCTTATTTAATAGTTCAACATTTTCTTACTTTCAAATCTGTTGATATCACCTTTGCTTTTCAGGATTTCTAAATTTGTTTTTAAATGAGGATTTTAATTTTTTCTAGTTCTTTTTTTTAAAATGCGCATCCTAACTCATTGTTCTGTTCTCTATGTTGCTGATGAAAATGGGTAAAAATATATATTTCACTTAAGCAATGCTTTGGTTGCATTCTGTAGATTTTGGTATATTGTGTCATACTCGTCATACTTAAAAAAAAACAAACAAACAAACAACCTATTGTTTCTGTGATTTCTTCCTTGACTCACTTATTCTTTAGGATTTGATTACTTAATTAACAATTAATGCACCATCTATGTTTCCATGATCCATTACTGAATATAAGCTTTATTTTACCGGCTCCAAAAAGGATGCATTTACTGCTTTTGCTTTTCTGCATTTGATTGTGAGTTTTTTTAAGGCCCTAACTCAGTAAATTTTTGTGAAAATGTTATATAGAGCTGAGAATATAGATATACTCCTTTGCATTTCTATTGAGTTTTCTCCAAAAGTCTATCACTGCTAAGTTTTAAAAAATCTGTTTAATACTTTTTTTTTAATTTTACATGTACCTTTTAAAGCTTTTCTTCAGTCTTGTGTTCAAAAGTCAATTTTTCAACTGAGGTCTGGTATTTTCATCAGGAACATTTGAAAGTCCTCTATTTCATTAAATATCTTTATTTTCTCTTGAAGGAGTGTACTTAATTTTGCTGGATAGTTTATTCTTGATTGTGATCTCTGCTCTTTTGACTTCTAGAATGTTATATATCAAGACCTCCAATTATTCATTAAGGTAACTGCTAAATCTTTTATGATTTCCAACTTTGGATTCACAGTATTGGATGACTTCTTTCTAACTGTTTAAAATAATTCCTCTTTAGGGTGGGAGATCTGGAATTTGGTAGTAATATTCCTGGAGGTAATCATTTTGGGATCGCCTTTGTGTGGTTGTTGTTTTTTTTTTCTCCATTTCTGTTTCACCTTCTGGTTTGAGTATATTGTTGCAATTTTCTCTGATAATTTTTTTAAATATTATGTCTAGACTTTTCTTTATAATCACTTTAGGTCATTCAATAATCCTTAATTTATTTCTTCTCAATGTCTTTTTCAAGTTTGTTTTTTTAATGAGTTTTTTCACTTTTTTCTATGTTTCCATTCCTTTCATCTTGTTTTATTGTTTTTTTATATCTCATGGAGTCATTAACTGCTATTTTAACAATTCTAATTTTTAAGGAATGTTTTCTTCAGTGTACTTTTGTACCTCTTTTTCCTTTTTGCTAATTTTTTTCTTTTTTTATATAAATTTATTTATTTTCATTTTTCGACTATCACACAAAATATTGAATATCGAATTTTCACCCTATGTCTCCCCTACTCCCAAGTCAAGACAGTGTGTATTCTGATTGCCCTTTCCTGTAATCTGCCTATCACATCACTCCCCTGACTTATCCCCTTCCCTTTTATTTTCCTGTAGGGTAAGATAGATTTATTAATTTTAATAAATAACAAAAACACAATAAAAGTTACTATTATTCCATAAAATCCATCAGCAAACTAAAATTAATTTCCATACTGACTTGAAAGGTTTATATTTCAAAGGATTTAGAACTGAAAGAGACCTTAAAGATTGTCCAGTTATATACATATGTGTGTATGTGTGTGTGTGTGTGTGTGTGTGGCATCTCAACTAGGCTGTAAGAAAATCTAACCCACGGTACATTTAATCACTTCTGACATTGCTAAGAATGGTTCATATTGCCATTAATGTCTTATTATTATGTTTCATTTACTTTGTGTTATTATTGTTTATACCAATTGGAACATCATACTTACCATTTCATCCAAATGAAGAATTCTGAGTTAGGAAACTTTTTTTTTTTCCCTCAAGCAAACTGGGACGTAGGTTCTTTAAAGTTTATAAATTTAGAAAAGTGTGCTACTCACTAATAAGAAAATAACTTGCCCAGTATTGTTCAGCTAACATGTCAGAGACTTGAACCCAGGCATTCTGAACTCCAAAGAATTCTCTTCTAGTGCACCAGGACTACTTCTCTTAACCGTGTCATTTGAATTATTTATACATTTTCAGGATTATCTTGAGTGATCAATTTTAATTGTATAATAAAAATTATTGTTTATATATTAATCTTTCACTGGAACATTCATGAACCATGCTTTCCCTATTGATGAGTTCCATTTGGGGTCTTCACTTTGGAGAGAAGCTCAGACGAGCCACATTTCATTCCTCTTGGCTATGTTTCCCACTCTTTACAATTTTCTGTCATGCCCCTGAGAAGGCATTCCTTCTGCTTTTCAGCTCTCATTTATGACTTGCAATCTTCCAATTGAAGGTAAGCTCCTTAACGGCAAGGAATCTCTGTCTTCGTGTTTATATTTGTATCCTTGTCAGTTAAGGCCTGGCACTTAATAAATGCTTGTTGTCTTGCAGCCCCAGTTCATCTATATACAAAAGCCTTCCTAAATTGATTTTTAAAGGAATAGATATTATTCTTGTGTACCTATGGCACAATTCTATAAACTCTAAGTTAGGAAACATAATTAAGCTTTTGAGACAATAGAAAAAAGGGAAATTGAAAAACTAGAACCCAACATGGAAAAACTGGCTTCCAAAGAATTTCTGGGAGGGGTTGAGAAAGTGAAAACAAATTGTTCCACTCTAATATAATTGAAATCAACAGGAGCACCGCAGGAACCAGGAATGAACATAAGGTGAGAAGTCAAGCACTAGATAACAGATACCAGGCACCAGTATGATGATGACATACTAAAAAAAAGATAATTTTAGCTTGTTCGTGTTCCCTGATATTTAGGAGGATCCTTTCCACCAAATGTTCATAAGCAGAATTCCTTGCCTTAAAGAGCAGAATATGAAGAATCATTCCTCTACCAATATTTGCCATGTAATTGTTGTTTATTTTAAAAGGCTGTCCACAAGAGAGCTTCTTCACCAAAGGCAGAGAAATAGTTCTTTCCAATCTAACTACAAATGATTACCAAATAGATATAGTTGATAGAGTTTTAAATTACAGTCAGTTAAGATCTCAATTTGCCTAGAATTCTAACCATGAATTTGTTCTGTGGTGATGTTATAGAGACTTAGGACCTGAATATGCTGTTGCAGATGACTATCCACCCCAAAACATAGCAGTTCCCTGAGTTTATTTTGAATTTTGTTGAATGAAAATATGTACTCATCTAGCTGAATGGGAATAAAAATTGCTGCACACTTTCACAGATATGAGTGAAGAAGGTTTTCAGAATCTTTCCTCTGGTAAAATTTTTCAAAGGCTGTACTTTGATAGCCTTTGATTTTTTTTATAGAATTTTTTTTTGGTATATGACTATCCAGCAGCAGGTTTACCCCTTAATCTTGCCTCTGAACTTAACATTTATAATTCTCCTTATATTTGCATGATTTTCATTTCATTTGATTTTCATACTTTAAATTTAAAGTTCAAGAGATGAATAAGCAGTGTGGGGAGAATATTTCTCTGGCCACAGAGAAGAAGTACAGAAAAAGGTAAAAATGGATAAGGGAGGTAACAGGATTCATTTACAGGAAAATACAAGAGTACAAAGGGAATTATTTGAACTTTTCATTTGGCAGAGACAGAAAGCAAGTAAACTGGGGAACTCAAGCTTTTATGTATAATAGAGATGTTAAACAAGCTTGACTCTAGAACAGCAACACTTTCAGGTGCTCCCCAAAACAGAACCAAATGCAACTGGGAAATATTTAGCAAATGAAAAATACAGTAGAATAGTTAATAGTTATGTTATGGTTTTCTATGCTAATATAGTGCCTGCAGTGATCCTCAAATGTAGTTTAGTATCTCCTCTTTTGCATTTGACATCTATGAGATACATGACAATATTTCTTTAAAAAAACCAACCCCCTTAATTGCGATCTCAGCTTATTGAGAATTTAAATATTATGAAGAAGCGATTCCCCGAATACAGACTGTACTGAAGCATCCCACATTCTATAGAGGAGAGATAAAGTATCAGTGAATGGGAGGATAAGGAGGTAGAGTTGAAGAGAGCCACACACTTGTTGGAATGACATGCTAACTCCTTGAAGAGATCTAGTATCATTTCAAAATAAGTGTTAAGGCAAAGATCAGATCTTCTTCCAATGAGTGGTACAAATAGTACAACCCAGGGAAGTGGGTTAAGACAATGATTACAGGCATGATCTAGTACCTTACATAAGTCACATAATATTTATTATTTATTCCCCAGTGTTACTTCTTATATTTCACTGTTTCTTCATGGAGCAGAAAAAATGCAGGAAAGGGAAAGAATGATTTTAAAATTAAAAAAAAATTGTTGAAAATTCTGAATTGATACTAAAAAGTCTATTTTTGATATCTGCAAGATACATGGACACTGTCAGTTCATGTTATATTTTCAGAGACAATTTCCTTGCTTATACGTTGTTAGAGTATCATTAAGTAAAAAATAAAAATACCCTCAGGCAAAAATTTCTAAACAGTATTTAGGAAAACACACCCTGTGTGTTGCATAAGAATAATAAACCACATAGATTTCCCTTCTTCCACTTTTGACCATTTGAAAATAATTAAATACCACAGTTTTCTAAAAAAATAAATTGAAAATAAATAAATCTAAAAATTCAAAATAAAAAAATCTAGGCAAACCTCCCTTGTCTTGAGAAATGTCACTCAAGTGCAATAATGAATTTTCACTAAAAATTCTAATTATATATGCCATACCACTCAAACTACTAGATAATTATTTTCTAGGGATAGAAAAAATGATATCAATATTCATCTGGAACAACAAAAGTTCCATAATGTGAAGGGAACTAATGAAAAGAAATGCAAGAGAAGGTAGCCTACCCTATCATATCTCAAATTGTATTATAAAGCAGTAATCATCAAAACCACTTGGTACTGGTTAAGAAACAGAGGGGTAGACAAGTGGAATATATTTGGCACTGAAGACACAGTAGTCAATGAATATAGTGCTCTACTGTTTCATAAATCTAAGCACCTCAGTTTCTGGGATAAGAACTCACTGTTAGACAAAACTTGGTGAGAAAACTGGATAACAGTGTGGCGAAAACTGGGCATAGACCAATGCCTGACACCTTACACAAGAATAAAGTCCAAATGGATACATGATCTAAGCATGAAGATTGATAAAAAAAAATGAAGGAGCAAGGAATAGTGTATTTGTCACATCTATGGAGAATGGAGAAATTTATGACCAAACAAGAGATAAAGAACATTATGAATTTGAAAAATGGATAATTTTGGTTATATTAAATTGAAAAGATTTGCACAAACAAAACCAATACAACTGAGAATAGGAGGGAAGCACAAAACTGGGAAAGAATTTTTGCAACTAGTGTCTATAATAAAGGTCTCATTTCTAAAATACACAAAGAACTGAGTCAAATGTACAAGAATACAAGTCGTTCCCCAGTTGATAAGTGGTCGAAGGATATGAACAGGAAGTTTTCAGAAGAAGAAATTACAGATATCTATAATCATGAAAAAATGCTCTAAATTACTATTGATTAGAGAGATGCAAAAAAACAAACAAACAACAAAACTCTGAAGTACCACATCACACCTATCAGATTGGCTAACATGATAAAACAGGAAGATGAGAAATATTGGAAACGATGTGGGAGAGTTGGAACACTGATTCATTGTTGGTGGAGCTGTGAGCTGATCCAACCATTCCAGAAAGCAATTTGGAACTATACCCAAAAGGAGTTTACCCCAAAGAGACCATAGAAATGTGAAAGGGTTCACCTTGTACAAAAATATTTGTAGCAGCTCTCTTTGTGGTGGCCAAACTTGAAATTCAAAGGGATGCCCATCAATTGGAGAATACCTGAACAAGTAGTGGTATATTAAAGTATTGGAATACTATTATGCTATGAGAAACAATGGAAAGGAAGATTTTAGAGAGGACTGGATAGACTTATATGAATTGATGCTGAGTGAAAGGAGAAGAACCAGGAGACCTTTGAACACAGCAACAACCACAATGTGTGAGGAAACTTTCTGGTAGATTTAGTAATTCGTTGCAATGCAAGGACTTAAAAAAAAAATTTCTAGTGAGCTCTTGAAGCAAAACACCTTCCACATTCAGAGAGAGAACTATGGAATCGGATCACAGATAAAAGTAGGTCATTTTCTTTTGTATTATGTTTTGTTCTGTTTTGTTTTATGGTTTCTCCCATTCATTTTAGTTCTATGTAACATGTATTTATAGGAATGTACATGTAGAACCTATATAGGATTATACACCATCTCAGGAAGGGACTGAGAAGGGAGAAGAAAATGAGGGGGAGAGAGAGGGAGAAATCTAAGATATAGGGAAGTGGTTGTCGAACACTGAAAGCAATTAAAATAACTTAATTTAAAAAAATTATCTGTCTCATGTTGTATCACCCATTAGAATGAAAACTTATACTGGCAAGGACTATTTCTCATTTTTTTCTTTATACTCTCAATACTACTTATTGTGTAAGCATTATGTGTATAGTGGGGCAGCTAGGTGGTGCAGTGGATAGAGCACCAGTGCAGGAGTCAGGAGGACTTGAGTTCAAATCCCATCTCAGACATTTAATACTCACTATTTGTGTGACCTTGGGCAAGTCAATTAAACCCAACTGCCTCATCCTTGGTCATCTTCAGTCATTCTGAGGAATATCTGATCACTGTATCCAGATTACTCAGGAAGAAAAGTGGGGCTAATGACCTGCACAGCCCTCCCTCACTCAATACAAAGTCAAGTGCAACTCATGTCATCATCATATGAAAAATGCTCTAAATCACTATTGATTAGAAACATGCAAATCAAAAGAACTTTGAGGTCTCACATCACACCTATCAGACTGGCTACCATGACAACAGAGAAAAATGATAAATGTTGGAGAAATGAGGGAAAAATGAAATATATGGTGATGAAGTTGCAAACTGATCCAACTATTCTGGAGAACAATTTGAAACTATGCCCAAAGGGCTATAAAACTGTGCATACCCTTTGACGCAGCAATACCAATGAGACCATAAAAATAGGCAAAAGACCCACATGTGCAAAAATACTTACATCGACTCTTTTGGGTGGCCAAGAATTAGAAACTGAGGGTATGTCCATCAGTTACTGAACAGCTGAACATGTTGTGGTATACAAACATAACAGAATACTATTGTTCCGAAGAAATACTGAGCAGGTAGATGTCAGAAAATCCTGAAAACGCTTCCATGAATTCATGCTCAGAAAAGTAAGCAGAACCAGGAGAATGTTGTACATATTAAAAGCAACATTATGGTATGACTAACTTTGATAGAAGGCTCTTCTCAGCTATGAAAGTATTTAAGACAACTCCAAAAGGCTCATGATGGAAATACTGTCCACATCCAGAAAAAGAACTATGGAACCTGAATTCAGATTGAGGGATACTATTTGTGTTTTTGTGCTCTCTCTCTCTGTCTCTCTGTCTCTCTCTGTCTCTCTGTCTCTCTCTCTCTCTCTTTTTCTTTCTCGTTTACTTTTTCTTTCTTATGGTTTCTCCTATTGGCTCTAATTTTCGCTAAAGTATGTTTAATATGAATGTATATGTATAGCCTACATCAACTTGCATGCCATCCCGAAAGGGGTGACACGAAGCAGAAGGAGAAAATCTAGAACTCAAATTCTTATGGAAACAAATGTTAAAAACTAAGCAAATAATTTTTAAAATAAAATAAAACTAATAATGAAGAAATCAAGAAATGTCACCATGACAACATCTATAGTCAGAATCGTTTATCATTGTTTTTTCCTCAATTTTCTCTTTTTGTTGTTGTTGCTTATTGCCTTTCCTCTTTGTTTTAAATTTGATCTCTGCACCCAGAGTGAAAGGGGCAGTGTCTCAGGCTCCTTGTGCCAGGGGCTTCAGGCCCTGTGGTGTTGAACTAATGTTGCTGTGATGTCCGTGGGGGACTCTCCTCTTTGGCCCTGGGCCAAAGGAATGGGGTAGGGCTTAGCTGGTGCAGCTGGAGGCTGTAAGGCTCTGACAGCATAAATGGTGATGATTCAAGGTTCTAGTTGTGTTGGCTGGTATGTGCTGAGGTTTGTGGGATGCAGGGTTTCCTGTGTTTCCCTGTGGCTCCACTGAAGTACATGTTTTTCTGCATGCTAGTGGCTGGTAGTTTGCTTATGCACCCTTAGTTGACATGCACCTGTTGGAATATACTGAAGCACATGGAGGTCTGTTTTTTAGAAGTTGTCTGTTTGCCCTGGGCTATACTGAAACATATGGTGATTTTTGAATCTGGAGTCTGCTGGTTTCCCTAGCTATGCTGGGGCACAAGGAGGATCCTGAATTTGGGAATCTGCCTACTCCAGGATTCATTTTGGGGCTCTATCTTATGGTTGTTTGGAGGTGAATACAGAAGCATTATGGTAACTCACTGCTTACTCCACCATCTTGTCTCCTGGAAGTGTCTCTTCCTCATGATTGTATTTTAACAAATCACACATTTGGAACCACTGGTAGAACCAAGATGGTGGGGTAAAGGCAGGGAATTACCAGAGCTCTTCCCCAAACGTCATCCAAATGCCTTTAAACAATGGCTCTAAAATATTCTGGAGTTAATAGAACCCACAGAAAATTATAATGAAACAATTTTTCAGTACAAGACATCTTAGAGAGTTGACAAGAAAGTCTATTGCACCAGGTTGAAAGAGAAGTGCAGACCTGTGCAGGCTGCTGGCATGAATTGGACCTCAGTAAACCAAGAGTAGACCTCAGAATGACTGAATCAGCCCAATTAGTGGAGGTTTCCAGACCTCTCATCCCATAGATGCCAATGACTACTTTGAAAGTCAGAAGGAAACTTCTGTCATATTAGGGTGAGAGTGAAGCAGAGCCTAGTGCAGACTTTACCAGCACAACCCCAGGTCCAACAAACCAGAAACAGGCCTGGGGATCCATTGAATTGACAGAGGCAGTGGCTGCTTCTGGAACTCTCAGCTAACAAATGGTAAGGTGCTCAAACAACTGATCAGAAGCATATTACAGGAATCACTTTGCTAGCACATGGGACAATACTCTATGATTTTGGCAATATTCGAATCCAGGCAACAACTCTCAATGGTGAGGAGGGTATTAGCACATCAGGGCTTGTAGTCACAGTGAAACAAAAATCTTTCTCACAGTTTCAGGGCAGAAATAGTATTTTTGGTCACTCACAGACCAGAGCACAGGCCAGAAGAGTGGGAAATACTTCTCCTTAGATCATGCCACCTTGGAAGAACTGAAAATTTATAGTTCCCTAGAATTATCTCTGAAAATAACAGCACAAAATCCCTGAAGTTTGGGAAAGTACAGCCTTCACCCTGGAAAAGGCTACTCTAACAGAGTCAAAAGTCAGAAAATAGGCTAAAAAAACTAGTAAACAAAAGAAAAAAAGCACAAAACGTTATAGTGACAAGGAAGATAAAATGGACACTAAGAAAGAGATAGCAAAGTCAAAGTTCCTACATCCAAAGCTTCCAAAAAAAATGAATTGGTCTCAAGTCATAGAAAAGGTCAGAAAGGATTTTGAAAATCAAGTAAGAGAATAGAGGGAAAATTGTGTAGAGAAATGAGAATGATGCAAGAAAATAATGAAAAACGAGTCAATAGCTTGGTTAAAGGAGACACACAAAAACGTTGAAGAAAATAATACCTTAAAACACATACTTGACCAATGAGGAGAACATTTTTAAAGGGAGAATTAGTCAAATGTAAAAAGAAAGGACCAAAACTCACTGGACAACAATTTTGTAAAATTTAGAAAAGAATTTTATAGAGCTAGAAAATATAATGAAAGTCATCTGTAAGAACAAAAGATCCAGGTTATCAAGGGAGTTAATGGAAAGAAATGCTAAAAATAGTGATCTAGACATACCAGGTCATAAATTGTATTATAAAGAAGCAATTATCAAAACTACTTGGTACTGGCTAAGAAATAAAGTGGAGAAATCACCAAAATAGGTTAGGTATGCAGATATAACAGTCATAGCCTATAGTAATCTTCTATACTATTTCATTAACTCAAAGACTCCCATTTCTGACTTAAGATTTCACTGTTTAACAACTCCTGAAAAAACTGGAAAACAGTATGAAAGAAGCTAGGCCCAGATCAGCTTCTTATACTGCATATGAAAATAAAGTCAAAATGTGTAAATAATTATGACATAAAGGCTGATAATATAAGCAAATTGGGAGAGCGAGGAATAATTTACCTGTCAGATTTATGGTTAATGGAAGAATTTATTACTTAATAGGAGATGGAGAATATTATGAAATGCAAAACGGATGGTTCTGATTACATTGAATTAAAAATTTTCACACAAAGCCAATTCGACTAAGATTACAATGGAAACAGAAAACTAGGAAAGAAGTTTTACAACCACTGTCTCTGATAAAGGTCTGATTAATGAGAATATAAGTCATTCCACAAAGGATATGAACAGACAATTTTCAGGGGGAAGAAATTAAAACTATCTATAGTCATATAAGCAAAAACACTTTTCAGCCCATAAAATACCTGTGAAACTGGCTCTAAACACAAATTCTAGAGAAGCAAGGCCAAAAAAAAAAAAAAAAAAAAAAAAAAACAGAATGAAAGAGATTTCCAGGTCAAGACAGCTTGGAAGGCCAACAGGAAAGTTTTATCACACTGAGCTCAGAATTGAGTGCAGCCTAGCCTGGGCCATGTAGCACAGCTCAACAATGATAGGACAAGAGCAGGCTTCAGGGCATGGAATCACAAGCAGCAGCTGTGGTTCCCAGATTGTGTTCATCCTTCAATGCTGAAGAAGACCATACCATCAGAGAAATGATGACATGACTTGCACTTGACTTTATTTTGAGTGATTGAGGGCTGTGCAGGTCACCAGCCTCATTTCTCCTCCAGAGCCATCTGAATCCAGAGATCTGATATTCCTCATGGTGACTGGAGATGACCCAGGATGCACTGGGAGACCTTGGGACCTTTAGGCCAAGGTCTGTGTAGGCACTCACATAGGGTGAGACAAAACCCATTCATTAAATAGGCCTGTTTAAAAAGGAGCCAGGGCATGGCCCTTTTAATGATGTCAAGAAAAAGAAAGACATCAGGCTGGGTAGGAAATATGAACAGTTACTATTGATTACTCAACCCACAAAAGCCAAAGACAGTTTCAAAGGTCAGTGAGAAAGCTCTTTCACCAGGAAGAGAAGGGATCGGGGTCCTGCCCTAGCCATGGGACTCAGGAAGCCCCAGGAGACAACAGCATCTGTTTTTGGAGCCCTGGGCCTAGAGATCCTGGAGAAGTTGAGCAGGTGATCTGAATCTCAGCCCTGAGTGGCAGTCCTGGGGTGAGGAGGAGCCCTGGTTGATGGAGCTGGTGGAGGTGCTGGAGAGATAATTCTGCTTACAGATCAAGGGCAGGTAAGTTTGTGGTTTCTTCCAGACCAGAGCACAGGCTGGGAGAAGAGTAAACTCTCCCTTAATAGTGCCATCTTGGAGGAACTGAGGGCTTATAGGTCCTGAGAGTATTTCCTCCTCTTGACAAAGAAATCAAAAGTCAAGTGAAGTGGCTGGAAAAAATGCTCAAAAAAGCAAAAAAAAAATAAGATTGGAGAACGTTACTTTCTTATTGAACAAGTATTTCCTTCCATCCTTACTGAAGAAGAAAAACAATGTATACCATCAGAGAAAGACATAAAAATCAAGGCTTCTGCATCCAAATCCTCCAAAAAGTAGGCAAGACCTCAGGCCATGGAAGAACTCACAAAAGATTTTGAAAATTAAGCGGGAGATGGATGAAAAATTGGGAAGAAAAATGAGAATGATGTAAAAAACTCATGAAAACCGAGTCAACAGGTTGCTAAAGGAGACCCCCAAAAATGCTGAAGAAAATGACACCTTTAAAAATAGACTAACTAATTTGGCAAAAGAGGTCCAAAAAACCAATGAAGAGAAGATTGCTTTAAAAAGCAGAATTAGTCAAATGGAAATTAGGATCAAAAGCTCAGTGAAGAAAATAGTTCTTTAAAAACTAGAATGGGGTAGAGCCAAAATGGCAGAGTGGAAATATGAACATACTTCTTTCTCTTCCCCCACAGCCCATACAATACCTGTAAAGAATGACTTTCAACAAATTACAGAGCAACAGAAGCCACAGAAAGACAGAGTGGAGGAGATTTCTATCCCACGGCGACCTGGAAGGCTGATGGTCTGTTAAACCATATACGGAGCAGAGAGCAGTCCAGTATTGGCCACATGGCACCTAGATGAGCAGGACCAGAACAGGCCTTGGGGCCTGAATCCCCAGCTGCAGTAGAGGTTTCCAGATCCCTCAACCCACAAGTGAAAAAGATACTTCAAAAGTCAGTGAGAGGGCATTTCTAATTTGAAGAGAAGGGAGCAGGGTCCTCCTGTAGCCCTAGCCCCAGGCAGCAGGCAGCAGCAGGCACCTGAGGCTGTGGTGGTGGTCTATTAATTTATTAGTCGGAGGGAATTAGGTTTTGCAAATTGTCTCTAGCTTCACTTCCCACTTATTTCTTTTTTTAATGTAAATTTATTCATTTAACTTTTTACATCCATTTTCACAAAATTTTGGGTTCCAAATTTTCTCCTCATTTGTCCCCTCCCCCAACCCCAATACACCGAGCATTCTAATTTCCCCTATCACCAATCTGCCCTCTCTTCTATCATCCTTCCCTTCCTTTGACCACATCTTCTCTTTTGTCCTGGAGGGCCAGATAACTTTCTATTTCCCATTACCTGTACTTCTTATTTCCTACTAGCAAGAAAAATACTCAGCAGTTGTTCCTAAAATTTTGAGTTCCAACTTCTCCCCATCGCTCCCTCCCCACCCATTCCCTTTGGGAAGGCAGGCAATTCAAAATAGGCCATATCTTTGTAGTTTTGCAAATGACTTCAATAATAGTTTTGTTGTGTAAGAATAACTATATTTCCCTCCATCGTATCCTGCCCCCCATTGTTTATATTCTATCTTTTAATCCCGTCCCTCCCCAAGGGTTGACTTCAAATTGTTCCCTCCTCCCATTGCCCTCCCTTCCATCACCCCTCACCCTGCTTATCTCCTTCTCCCGCAGTTTCCTATATTGGAAGATAGGTTTTCATACCAAAAAGCATGTGCATTTTATTCCTTCCTTTAGTTGAATGTGATGAGAGTAAACTTCATGATTTTCTCTCAGCTCTCCTCTTTTTCCTTCCACTAAAAAGTATCGTGCTTGCTTTTTCTATGAGAGATAATTTGCTTCATTCCATTTCACCCTCTCTCCTCCCAATACATTTCTCTTATACATTTACCTTAATTTTTTAAAGATATGATCCAATCCTATTCAATTAACTCTGTGCTCTCTGTCTCTGTGTGTGCATGCATGTGTGTATGTGTGTGTACGCACATGTGTGCATGTGTGTGCATGTGCATGTGTGTATGTGTGTGGGCAATCCCACCAACTATCCAGATACTGAAAAGTTTCAAGAGTTACAAATTCTGTTTTTCCATGTATGAATGTAAACAGTTCACCTTTGATAACTCCCTTATGACTTCTCTTTGCTGTTTACTTTTTCATGCTTCTTCTCATTCTTGTGTTTGAAAGTCAAATTTTCTTTTCATCTGGTCTTTTCATCAAGAATGCTTGAAAGTCCTCCATTTCATTGAAAGACCATTTTTTGCCCTGAAGTATTATGCTCAGTTTTGCTGGGTAGATGATTCCTGGTTTTAGTCCTAGTTCCTTTCACTTCTGGAATATCCTATTCCATGCCCTTAGATTCCTTAAGGTAGAAGCTGCTAGATTTTGTGTTGTCCTGATTGTATTTGAATACTGGAATTGTTTCTTTCTAGCTGCTTGCAATATTTTCTCCTTGAACTGGGAATTCTGGAATTTGGCCACAATGTTCCTAGGAATTTCTCTTTTTGAGTCTCTTTCAGGTGGTGATCGATGGATTCCTTCAATATTTATTTTGCCCCCTTTTTCTAGAATATCAGGGAAGTTTTCCTTGATAATTTCATGAAAGATGATATCTAGGCTCTTTTGTTGATCACGGCTTTCAGATCATTCCATAATTTTTAAATTGTCTCTCCTGGATCTATTTTCCAGGTCTGTTGTTTTTCCCATGAGATATTTCACATTCTTCCATTTTTTCATACTTTTGGTTTTGTTTGGTGATTTCTTGGTTTCTCATAAAGTCATTAGCCTCCATCTGGTCCATTCTAATTTTGAGGGAGCTATTTTCTTCAGTGAGCTTTTGAACCTCTTTTTGCATTTGGCTAATTCTGCTTTTGGAAGCCTTCTTCTCCTCATTGGCTTTTTGGACCTCTTTTGCCAATTGAGTGAGCCTATTTTTCAAGGTGTTATTTTCTTCAGCATTTTTTTGGGTCTTCTTTAGCAAGGTATTGACCCATTTATCATGCTTGTCTTGCATCTCTCTCATTTCTCTTCCCAGTTTTTCCCCCACCGGTCTAACTTGATTTTCAAAATCCTTTTTGAGCTCTTCCATGGCGTGAGCCCATTGGATATCTATTTCGGGTGTTTGGGGTACAGAGGCCTTGACTTCTATGTCTTTCCCTGATGGTAAGCATTGTTCTTCCTCATCAGAAAGGAAAGGAGGAAGTATCTGTTCACCACGAATGTAACATTCTATGGTCTTATTTTTTTCCCTTTTCTGGGCATTTTCCCAGTTACTTGACTTCTGAGATTCTTCTCCACCCCTTTCTCACTTCTAGATTCACCCAGTTAGTGCTTGAGGTATGAGATTCAAATGCCGCTCCCCAGCCTCAGGGCTTTCAGGGGCTGGCCTGGGTGCTATTCAGGGTAAGATTAAATTCAGGTTCTCATGTGGGGGTAGGTATAGGCTCAGTTCCCTCAGGGGTTTTATGTGGAGAACTTCAGCAATGGACCTGCTCTGGGAGCTCCTGTCTGCTGCTTCCCCATGCTGCTGCCTCTTGAGGGGGACCTGAGTTGTGGAGACACCCCACTCCCCTTTTGGCCAGCCCAGAAGTCTCTCTCACTGACCTGTGCGCCTGGGGGTTGAGGGACCTTCGCGGCTGCTGGAGATTCCATCCCTGAAGCCTACTCATGTCTGCT
This sequence comes from Bettongia penicillata ogilbyi, assembly GCA_023548195.1. NCBI lineage: Eukaryota > Metazoa > Chordata > Mammalia > Diprotodontia > Potoroidae > Bettongia > Bettongia penicillata. The sequence continues at coordinate 402,114 of JAJHZJ010000565.1, forward strand.
CCTCTCAGTGCCATGCAGCCGAGGCAGGGCTGGTCTCTGCTCCAGGTCCGGTGCATGATGGAGCTTTGGTGTAGGGTTTTCAGGGCTCTCTCTAACAGAAATCTCCTCCACTCTGTTACTGTGTGGCTTCCACTGCTCCAGAATTTGTTGGGATTTCCTCTTTACATGCAATTATGGGCTGTCGGTTCAGAGCTAGCATATGTGAATCTTTCTACTCCACCATACGGGCTCCTCCCCCAAGATAGGTTTTCATACCAAAATGAGTGTCCATTTTATTCCTTCCTTTAGTCGAATGTGATGAGAGTAAGTTTCATGCTTTTTCTCTCACCTCTCCTTCTTCCCTCCACAGAAAAGTCTTTTATGTGCCTCTTTTATGAAAGATAATTTGCCCCATTCCATTTCTCCCTTTCTCCTCCGAATGTATTTCTCTCCCACCCCTTAATTTCATTTTTTTAAGGTATGATCCCATCTTATTCAATTCACCCTGTGTTCGCTCTCTCTCTTTCTCTCTGTGTGTGTTTGTGTGTGTGTGTGTGTGTGTGTGTGTGTGTGTAATCCCACCAACTCCCCAGATTCTGAAAAATGTTTCAAGAGTTACAAATATTGTCTTTCCATGTAGGAATGTAAACACTTCAACTTTAGTAAGTCCCTTATGATTTCTCTTTGCAGTTTACCCTTTCATACTTCTCTTGATCCTTCTGTTTGAAGGTCAAATTTTCTTTTCAGCTCTGGTCTTTTCATCAAGAATGCTTGAAAGACCTCTATTTCATTGAAAGACAATTTTTTCCCCTGAAGTATTATACTCAGTTTTGCTAGGTAGATGTTTCTTGGTTTTAGTCCTAGTTCCTTTGACTTCTGGACTATCCTATTCCATGCCCTTTGATCCCTTAATATAAAAACTGCCAGATCTTGTGTTATCCTGATTGTATTTCCACAATACTTGAATTATTTCTTTCTGGTTACTTGCAATATTTTCTCCTTGACCAGGGAACTCTGGAGTTTGTCCACAATGTTCCTAGGAGTTTCTCTTTTTGGATCTCTTTCAGGAGGTGATTGGTGGATTCTTTCAATATTTATTTTGCCCCCTGGTTCTAGACTATCAGGGCAGTTTCCCTTGATAACTTCATGAAAGATGATGTCTAGAATCTTTTTTTTTGATCATGGCTTTCTGGTAGTCCCATAATTTTTAAATTGTCTCTTCTGGATCTATTTTCCAGGTCAGTTGTTTTTCCAATGAGATATTTTACATTATCTTCCATTTTTTCATTCTTTTGGTTTTGTTTTGGGCTTTCTTTGTTCCTCATAGTCATTAACCTCCATATCTTTCATTCTAATTTTTAAGGAACTATTTCCTTTAGTGAGCTTTTGAATCTCCTTTTCCATTTGGTTCATTCTGTGTTTTAAAGCATTCTTCTCCTCATTGGCTTTTTTAACCTCGTTTGCCAATTGAGTTAGTCTATTTTTCAAGGTGTTATTTTCTTCAGCATTTTTTGGGTCTCCTTTAGCAAGTTGTTGACCTGCTTTTCATCCTTTTCTTGCATCTCTTTCATTTCTCTTCCCAGTTTTTCCTGCACCTCTCTTACTTGATTTTCAAAATCCTTTTTGAGCTCTTCCATGGGCTGAGACCATTGGATATTTATTTTCAATGTTTGGGTTGCAGATTCCTTGACTTTTATGTCTTTCCTTGTTGGTTAGCATTGTTCTTTCTCATCATAAATGAAAGGAGGAAATATCTGTTCATCAAGAAAGTAACCTTCTATGGTCTTATATTTTTTCTCTTTTTTGGGGGGAATTTTCCCCACCAGTTACTTGACTTTTGGGTCCTTTGACAAAAGTAGGGCATACTCTGAGGACCTGTAAAATCTCATTTCCTCCAAGATGGCACAATCAAGCATGTACACTGGTCTGGGAGTAAGAAGGGATTTTTGTACCATTATCTTAGCAGAGTTTTATCTCCACAGCAACTTGGCCTCCAGTTCTGCCATCACTGGGGGGCTGGGATTCAGTCAAGCTGGGGGTGTGAAGTCACCATTCAGTGAAAGATAAAGACCAGCTCCCTCAGGGCCTCTACAGAGGGCTGGGGTAACATTCAACTCCTCAGTTCCCCCACGGGTTTTACGATCCGACAATGCATTGGGGCTGGTGTAGGGGCTGAGATGGGAGCTGCTGTTGCCTGCCATGGCCTCTGTGGGCTGCTCCCTGGGGCTGGAGCTATGGGAAGTCCCTTCTTCCTTCCCAGCCTGCTGAAAAAACCCCGTCACTGACCTTTGACGCCTGTGGGTTGAGGGATCTGTGGACCCACTGCTGCAGCAACTGGGAATTCCATTCCTGGAGATTCTGTACCTGAATGCTGGTCACTAGTCAGGCAGGGTGGCCAAGGCCGGGTTGGGCTCTGCTACATTCCTGGTGCAACAGACCTTTCCCATAGGCCTCTTAGGTCACCCTAGGGTAGAAATCTCCTCCACTCTTTTGTTCTCCACTTCTGCTGCTCCAAAATTCGTTGAAAGTCCTTCTCTACAGATATTTTATGGGGTGTGTGGGGAAGCCTGTCTTTGTGTGTCTTTCTACTCTGCCACCTTGGCTCCACCCCCTAAAATATTTTTTTTTAAATTAGAACGGAACAGATGGAAGTTATTGACTTTATGAGAAACCAAGAAATTACAAAAGAAAAACAAAAAAAATGGTAGATAATGTGAAAAATCTCACTGAAAAATCAACTGACCTGGAAAATAGATCCAGGAGAGACAATTTAAAAATTATGGGACTACCTGAAAGCCATGATGAAGAAAAGGAGCCTAGATATCATTTTTCACGAAACCATCAAGGAAAACTGCCCTGATATTCTAGAATTTTGAAAGAATCCAGCAATCCTTTCCTGAAAGAGATCCAAAAAGAGAAACACCTAGGAATACTGTAACAAAATTCAAGAGTTCCCAGGTCAAGGAGAAAATATTGCAAGCAGCTAGAAAGAAACAATTTGGGTATTGTGGGAATACAATCAGCTATCAGCTTCTATATTTAGGGATGGAAGGACTTAGAATATGATATTCCAGAAATCAAGGGAACTAGGATTAAATCCAAGAATCCCCCCCCCAGCACAACTGAGTATAATATTTCAGGGGGGAAATTGTCTTTCAATGAAATAAAGGACTTCTGTGCATTCTGGATGAAAAGACCAGAGAAGAGTAGACAATTTGACTTTCAAACACAAGAATCAAAAGATACATGAGTAGGTAAATAGAAAAAAGAAATGGTTAGGGACTTACTGCATTGAACTGTTTACATTCCTGCATGGAAAGATAATATTTGCAACTCTTGATGCTTTTTTCAATATTTGGGTAACTGGAGGGATTACACACATACACACAGACACACACACACACACACACATACATACAGAGAGAAGGCACAAGGTGAGTTGAATACAAAAAGATACCTTAAAAAACAAAATTTGCAGGTGGGAGAAGAAAAGAAGAAATGGAAATGACCAAATTATTTTTCATAAAACATCAAATAAAGTTTTTTTTTCTGTGAGCAACAAAAGGGGGAGGTGAGAGGGGAAAAATTGAAGCTTACTCTCATCATATTTGGCTTAAAGGGGAAACTACTTGCACACTCAGTTTGGTGTGAAAATCTATCTTACACTACAGGAAAGGAGGGGAGAAGAGAATAAGTGGGGTGGGGGATCATAGAGGGCAAGTGGGAGGAGGGAGTAATTAGAAGTAAACACTTTAGGGGAGGTACAAGGTCAAAAGAGAATAGAATAAGTAGGGGACAGGATAAGATGTAGTAAAATATAGCTAGTCTTTCACAACATGACTATTATGGAAAACTACACATTTACAGCCTATATTGAATTGCTTGCCTTCTCAGTAGGGATGATTGGAGAGGATGGGAAAGAATTTGGAACTGAAAGTTTTAGGAACGAATGTTGAGCGTTGTTTTTACATGCACCTGGGAAATAAGAAATACAAGTAATGGGGTATGGAAATCTATTTTGCTCTACAAGAAAAAGGCAAAAGAAGGGGATAAGGGAAGGGCAGGATGTTGTAGAAGGGAGGGCAGATTGGGAAAGGGGTAATCAGAATGCATGTTGTTTTGAAATAGAGAGAGGAGAGAGACGGGGAGAATATTTGGAACACAAAATCTTGTGGAAATGAATGTTGAGAACTAAAAATGTATTAATAAATTGAAAAAAAATGCTCCAAATCAGTATTACTTGGAGAAATGCAAATCAAAACACCTCTGACATACCACATCACATCTATCAGGATGACTAACTTGACAAAATTGGTAAATAGTATATAGCAGAGAAAATGTGAGAAAATCGAAACACTAAGGCATTGTTGGTGAAATTCTGAACTTATCCAAAATTCTGTAGTGCAATTCAGAACTCTGAATAAAGGGCTATAAAATATGTGCACATCCTTTGATGCAGAAAAAACGAGTTCTAGGGCGAGATCATAAAAATGGGAAATGGACCTACATGAACAAAAATATTTTTAGAAGCTCTTTTTATAGAGGCCAGGAAGGGGAAATCAAGGGAATGTCCATCAATTCGGGAATGGCTGAATAGATTGTGGTACATGAATATTACATAACATTATGGTGCTATAAGAAATGATGAGCAGGTAGACTTCAGAAAAATCTGGAAAGACTTGAATGAAGTGATTCTGAGTCCAGTAGCAAGGATCCCAGCATACACAGGAGAGCCTATACTAGTTTCTTATGGTTGCCTTTCTAAAAGGAGAGCAACTTTTGAGGGGTAAAGAATCTTATTTAATTACATTCACCAACAGAGAAAATGGAAGCAGGGAAATAAAGAACAGACAGAGCTTCCAACTGTCTGACTATAACAAATACATAAATCACAGATCAACAAATAAGTCCCACATCTGACTATTACGTACATACAGTTACCAGAAAGAGAAGCACCAAAATCTGGGTTTTCAAAGCAGGGAGGCTTCTTAATATTTACCTCCCTGCTTCTTAATATTTACCCAGAGTAGTCTCATCTGGCATCTGGCCAAATGAACACTTCCAACAAGGAAACCCTAAAGCAAAACTTCACCTCAGATTATATATATATATATATATATATATATATATATATATATACATACATACATACATATATTTGATAAAGATTAGAATTGGGCAAGTAGAAACTAACGACTCAATGAGACAGCAAGAATCAGTCAAACAAAATCTAAAGAATGAAAAGATAGAAGAAAATGTAAAATATCTCATTGGAAAAACAACTGACCTGGAAAATAGATCCAGAAGAGAAAACTTAAGAATTATTGGCTTGCCACAAACCCATGATGGAAAAAAGAGCCTGGAAAATATCTTCCAGGAAATCATCAAGGAAAACTGCCCAGAAGTGCTAGATTTAGAGGGCAAAATAGTCATCAAAAGAATTCCCCGTTCCCCTCTGAAAGGGATCCCAAGCTCAAAACCCCAAGAAATATAGTTGCCAAATTCCAGAGCTATCAAGTGAAGGAGAAAATATTACAAGCAGCCAGAAAGAAACAATTTAAATATCAAAGAGATACAGTCAGGATTACACAGGACCTTGCAGCTTCTACATTAAAAGATTGAAAGAATTGGAACCCAATATTCCCGAAGGCAAAGGAGTTGGGACAACAACCAAGGATCAACTACCCAGCAAAGTTCAGCATAACATTTCAGGCAAGGAGAAAGTCATTCAAAGAAGTAAGGGATTTCCAGAGCTTCCTGACCAAAACGCCAGAACTTAATAGACAATTCGATCTTCAAATTCAAGTCTCAAGAGAATCATAAAAAAGCAAACAGTGAGGGGTGGGGAACAACTTGTTACTCAATTAGGGCAAATCGTTTACCTCCCTATAAGGGAAGATAATACAAGTTAATCTTGAGAATTGTGCGACTATAAAGAAATATAAAAGGGACATTCATAGGGGGAATAGGTGTAAAGTAAATAATATCATGATAAAAAATATGATTTAGGTATGAGAAAGGATTGTAATAGGAGGTGTGAAAAGGAGGAAGCAGAAAATGGCAAATTACATCACAAGAAGTACAAAATCATAGTAGAGGGAAAGAGGCGAGGGAAATGAGCAGTGTGTGAGAGGTATTCTCATCAGATTTATTTAAAGGATGGAATAATAAACTTAAGTAGATAATAATAACTAGCTCTATAGGCAGTGGGAGAGGAAGACGGAAGAAAGGGGAGGGAGGCAAAAGGGAGGGAAGAAGCAATAAGAGTAAAGGGGAGTTAAAGGGAGGGGGGCTAAAAGAAAGAGGGGAAGGTGGCAAGAGGAGGTGGTGAAAAGTGAATACTAGTGAGGAGGGGAAGGGAGACAGCAGAGCTAAAAGCACAAATGGTGGGAAAGAAGATGGAGGGAAATACACAGATTGTAATCATAACTGTGAATGTGAATGGACTGAATTCTCCCATAAAACGGAGATGGATAGCAGAATGGATTAAAAGCCATAATCCAACAATATGCTGCTTACAAGAAACACATTTGAAACGGGGGGATACACATAGGATAAAGGTTAAAGGATGGAGCAGAATATATTGTGCTTCAGCTGATGTAAGAAAGGCAGGAGTAGCAATCCTAATCTCAGACAAAGCAAAAGCAGAAATAGATCTAATCAAAAGGGATAAGGATGGAAACTATATCCTGCTAAAAGGCACCATAGACAATGAAGCAATATCATTACTAAACATGTATGCTCCAAGTGGTATAGCATCCAGATTCTTAGAGGAGAGGTTGGGGGAGTTGAAGGAAGAAATTGACAGCAAAACTATACTAGTGGGGGACCTCAACCTCCCTCTTTCTGAACTTGATAAATCTAACCTCAAAATAAACAAGAAAGAGGTTAAGGAGGTAAATAAAACTCTAGATAAGGTAGATATGATAGATCTTTGGAGAAAACTGAATATGAATAGAAAGGAATATACCTTTTCCCCAGCAGTACATGGAACATTTACAAAAATTTACTATGTACTGGACATAAAAATCTCACAATCCAGTGCAGAAAGGCAGAGATAATCAATGTATCCTTCTCCGATCATAATGCAATAAAAATTATATGTAATAAAAGGCCATGGAAAGATAAAGCAAAAATCAATTGGAAACTAAATAATCTAATGCTAAAGAAGCAATGGGTTAAAGAAGAAATCATAGAAATAATCAACAACTCCATTGAAGAGAATGACAATAACGAGACAACCTACCAAATCTTATGGGATACCGCAAAAGCAGTTCTTAGGGGAAGTTTTATATCTTTGAATGCCTACATAAATAAAATAGAGAACAAGGAGATCAATGACTTGGGCATGCAGCTGAAAAAGCTAGAAAAAGAACAAATTGAAAATCCCCAAGAAAATACCAAATTAGAAATACTGAAAACCAAAGGAGAGATTAATAAAAGTGAAATTAAGGAAACTATCGAATTAATAAATAAAACCAATAGTTGGTTATATGAAAAAACTGATAAAATTGACAAACTTTTGGTCAATTTGATTTAAAAAAAGAAAAAAGAAAATCATATTACTAATATTAAAAATGAAAGGGGTCAACTCACCTCCAGTGAGGAAATAATTAAAACAATAATTAGAAAGTACTTTGCCCAACTTTATGTCCACAAATTCGATAATCTAAACGAAATGGATGAATATTTAAAAAAATGCAAATTGCAACATGACTAATGTGAAAATAGGTTCAATATGAATGTATATACGGAGGCTATATTGAATTACACACCATTTTCAAGTCAAGGGAGGAGAGAGATGGGGAGAAATTTGGAACTCAAAATTTTATGGAAGTGAATAATGAAAACTAAAAAGAAATAAATGAAACAAAGGATAAAATAAAACTTAGAAATGATCAAATGGAAGCTAATGACTTTAATTAGAAATGAAGAAAGAATGATAAAATCAAAAGAATGAAAAAATAGAAGACAATATGAAATATCTTATTTGAAAAACAGCTGATCTGGAAAATAGATCTAGGAGAGATGATTATTTTTAATGTTGCACTACCGGAAAGTAAAGACAAAAAAAGTAACCTGGACAATATTTTTCAAGAAATTCGCAAGAAAATCTGCCCTGATATTCTAGAACTGACGGATAAAATAGAAATGGAAAGAATCCACCAATCACCTCTTCAAAGAAATCCCAAAATGAAACTCATGAATCTTATAGGAGAGGAAGTAAGGGAGAGCATTTGGAAACCAAAGTTTTTAAAATGAACGTTAAATGTTCTTTTTACATGTAACTGGGGGAAAATATTAAATGAAACAAAGCAAAAAATAAAAAGTCATAAGAATAAATGACACACATGCATCATTATAACACCATAAAATCTATTACTCCCTTTTTTAAATCTTTCACACAGCTTTCTGGTTTTTAGGTAATTTGTCTTTGAGCTAAGCTGTACATGGTTAGGTAGATGCCAAAGAAGGAGAGTTTGAGTCAACTGGGGCCCTGATTAATTTTTGTTAAATTTCTAATTTAGCCACATTTCTTTCCCTTCCTAGGCACAGTGACCTCCTTCCTCCCCCAATACCTTTCAAGTTTGGAAAGGATCCTGAAGCCAACGTGTCCAATTTTCTAATTTTATTAATGAAGAAACTGATCTTCAAAAAGGTTAAATGACTTTAAATTTCAAGTTGAGAAAAGAAAATGAAAAAGACTATTTTTTTAATGTAAATTTATTTATTTAACGTTTTACATTCATTTTCACAAAATTTTGTGTTCCAAATTTTCTCCCCATTTATCCCCTCTCCCCACCCCAATACACCAAGCATTCTAATTTTTCCTATCACCAATCTGCCCTCTCTTCTATCATCCCTCCCTACTCTTGTCCCCATCTTCTCTTTTGTCCTGTAGGGCCAGATGACTTTCTATTCCTCATTAACTGTATTTCTTATTTCCTAGTAGCAACAACAATACTTAGCAATTGTTCCTAAAACTTTGAGTTCCAAATTTTCCCCATCCCTCCCTCCGCACACATTCCCTTTGGGAAGGCAGGCAATTCAATATAGGCCATATCTGTGTAGTTTTGAAAATGACTACGATAAAGGTCATGTTGTGTAAGACTAACTGTATATCCCTCCATCCTATTCTTTCCCCCATTGTTCCTATTCTGTCTCTTGATCCCGTCCCTCCCCGAGTGTTGACTTCAAATTGCACCCTTCTCCCATTGCCCTCCCTTCCATCATCCCTCCCTCCCTGCTTATCTCCTTCTACCCTACTTTCCTGTATTGGAAGATAGGTTTTCATACCAAAATGAGTGTGCGTTTTACTGCTTCCTTTAGTCGAATGTGATGAGGGTAAACTTCATGTATTTTTCTCAGCTCTCCTCTTTTTCCCTCCACTAAAAAGTCTCCTGCTTGCCTCTTGAATGAGATGTAATTTACCCCATTCCATTTCACCCTCTTTCCTCCCACTACATTTCTCTCTCACCATTTACCTTAATTTCTTTTAAGGTATGGTCCCATCCTATTCAATTCACTCTGTGCTCTCTGTCTCTGCATGTGCATGCATGTGTATATGTGTGTGTGTGTGTGTGTGCTTTGTGTGTGTATGTCTGTGTGTGGTCCCACCAACTACCCAGATACTGAAACTTTTTAAGAGTTACAAATATTGTCTTTCCATGTAGGAATGTAAACAGTTCAACTTTGGTAAGTCCATTATGACATCTGTTTTCTGTTGATTTTTTCATGCTTCTTCTCATTCTTGTGTTTGAAAGTCAAATTTTCTTTTCAGCTCTGGTCTTCTCATCAAGAATGCTTGAAAGTCCTCCATTTCATTGAAAGAACATATTTTCCCCTGAAGTATTATACTCAGTTTTGCTGGGTAGGTGATTCTTGGTTTGATTCCTAGGTCCTTTGACTTGTGGAATATCCTATTCCACACCCTTCAATACCTTAATGTAGAAACTGCTAGATCTTGTGTTAACCTGATTGTATTTCCACAATACTGGAATTGTTTCTTTCTAGTTGCTTGTAATATTTTCTCCTTGACCTGGGAACTCTGGAATTTGGCCACAATGTTCTTAGGAGTTTCTCTTTTTGGATCTCTTTCAGGCAGTGATGGGTGGATTCCTTGAATACTTACTTTGCCCTCTGGTTCTAGAATCACAGGGCAGTTTTCCTTGATAATTTCATGAAAGATGATGTCTAGACTCTTTTTTTGATCATGGCTTTCAGGTATTCCCAAAATTTTTAGATTGTCTCTCCTGGATCTATTTTGCAGGTCAGTTGTTTTTCCAAAGAGATATTTCACATTCTCATCCATTTTTTCATTCTTTTGGTTTTGTTTTATGATTTCTTGGTTTCTCAGAAAGTCATTAGCCTCCATCTGTTCCATTCTAATCTTGAGATAACTATTTACTTCAGTGAGCTTTTGAACCTCTTTTTCCATTTGGCTAATTTTGCTTTTGAAAGTATTCTTCTCCTCATTGGCTTTTTGAATGTCTTTTGCCAATTGAGTGAGCCTATTTTTCAAGGTGTTATTTTCTTCAGCATTTTTTGGGTCTCCTTTACCAAGCAATTGAACTGTTTTTCATGGTTTTCTTGCATCTCTATCATTTGTCTTCCCAGTTTTTCCTCCACTTGTCTAACTTGATTTTCAAAATCCTTTTTGAGCTCTTCCATGGTCTGAGTCCACTGGACATCCACCTCGGATATCTGGGGTAGAGGGCTCCGACCTCCACATCTTTCCCTGATGGCAAGCATTGTACTTCCTTATCAGAAATGATGGGAGGAAGGAATATCTTTTCCCCAAAAAATTAGCTCTCTATGGTCTCATTTTGCTTCCTTTTTCTGGGCATTTTCCCAGTCAATTTACTTGACTTCTGACATTCCTCTCCACCCCCACCTAGATCCACCCACCTAGTACTTGGGGTCTGAGATTCAAATGCTGCTTCCCAGTCTCAGGGCTATCCATGGCGGGAGCAGCTGCTATTCAATGTGACCTTAAGTTCTGGTGTTTGGGTGGGGGCAGGGCTGCCTCCCAGGCTCAGTTCCCTCAGGGGCTTTATGCAGAGAGCTTTGGTAATGGAGCTCCTGTCTGCTCCAGGAGCTCCGGGCTGCTGCTGTTGCCTCTTCTGCTCCCTCTGCTGCTGCCTCCTGAGGGGGCCCAAGTCACTGAGACACCCTACTCCCTTCTTGGCCAGCCCAGAAGTCTCTCTCACTGACCTACAGAGCCTGTGGGCAGAGGGACCTTCCCGCCCGCCATAGGTTCCGTCCCTGAAGCCTGCTCAGACCTGCTCCTCTGGGGCCGTGCAGCCAGCGCATCACAGGGTTGGGCTCTGCTGTCTGCTGCATGACGGACCCCTGGGGATGGCTTTCCAGAGCTCTCTGATCTAGAATTTGTGGGGAGTTCTTTTTACAGGAAATTTATGGGCTGTGGATTCGGAGCTAGAATACGTGAGTCTTTCTACTCCACCATCTTGGCTCTTCCCCCCCAAAAGGACTTTTTTTGAGGAGGGAATTAGATTATGCAACAAGGATTAAATAAATTTGTTGTCATTGATTCATTTTATTACTCTCAAGGCTCTTCTTCATATTAGAAGTGCAGATGAAGCAATTTGGAAATATTTATTGATATGTTATGTCACTCTAATCTCCAAAGTCATCTTTCCTGAGAACCATCACTACTAACAAACAGTGTTTTATTTGTTTTAATAGAGGAGAAAACACATTAATTTAACCAATACCTCATCTGGGTATTATAGTATATATAGTTCCACACAGCCATATTCACCCACCTCTGCAAAGAGAAGGAGGTCTTTCTTTAGGGACAACTTTAAAAGTTATTATTCAAAAGTGTTCATTTTCTTCTTTGTTTATCTGATCTATGCAATAGGTCTTTATGTTGTATTCTTGGTTCTGTTTATTTTAATAAGTACTTTTTTAATTATTTTATTTTATTTTAATGTTTTACAATCATTTCTTTAAAGTTAAGATTTTATCCCCCCTACCCTTCCCCCAAAACCCCCCTCCCTCCCCATGACAGCATACAATTCTGTTTAGGTTCTACATATACTTTCCTATTGAGCACATTTTCACTATAGTCAAGCTACGTAGTCGAACTAAAATAAATGGAAGAAATCATATAACAAATCAAAACATAATACACTGAAACCCACACACACACAAACATGATCTGCTACATTCTGCAAATGACTTCCATATTTCTTTCTCTGAGTGTGGAAGGCATTTTGCCTTAGAAGATCGACATTAGGACTTTTTTTTTCTCAGTAAGTTCTTGTATTATTACAAAGTTCCAAGTCTACCAGAAAAAACTCTCGCACACTTTTTAATAGAATATTCTTGGCCCCTTTTTTGCTAAACAACTTACTGATCCATTAAAAATGATTTCAAAAGTCAAAAAGGCCTGCATGTAAGTTTAATCGAACATTATTTTATAATATGTTAATCTATATACATATGGGTAAGTAAAAAGTGTATATATACATATATGTATATGTATATTTATGTGCACGTGTGTATATGTGCCCACACATATATGTATACAGGTATATCACAGCCACTTCCAGATTTATTTCAATACCCCACAAGCCTTTCTCTGTAACAAAGAAATTAAACTCACTGAAACAGTTGCAAATTCCTAATAGATATATAAAATATAGATGATAGATAGATGGATAGAGAGAGAGAGAGAGAAAGAGAGAGAGAGATTTCACTCCAGTAGTTCTCCTTCTTTAAAGAAAAGGATACATTTCCATATCCTTATTCTGGGATCAATCTAGGGCATTATAGATAAAGAGATAGAGAGAGAGATAGACAGACATATATACATACATGCATACATTGACAGGCAGAGATAGAGACAAAGAGAGACAAAAGATAGAGAAGAGAGGAATTGAGCAATGGAGGGAGAGACAGAAGAAGAGTGAGATGAATAAAGAGAGAGAGAGGGGGAGGGAGAATGACAGAGAAAGAAAAGAAGAAAAGACTGGAAGACAAGAGAAGAGAGGAGGGCTGAGGAAGGAAGGAGATAGTTAAAGAGAGATAACATTTGTTAAACACTGAGGATATAGATACAAGCAAGGAAGGTAGTTCTTCCCCTAAAGAGTTTACATTTGATTGTGGAGAAACAGTACAAAAAAATATTGGGAGGAAGGGGGCAAGATATCAAGTAGCTGGCTAAAAAAGTGTCCTGGATGCTTTCATTCAGCATCAGATGAAGCAAAATTAGCCAGAGTCTCAGTTTGTTTGTTTGTTTGTTTGTTTGTTTGAGGACAATAGAGGTGTCAGTGTCAGAAGAAACTAGTGGTATATTTTAGGTTTTCACCTTCATTTTAATATGTAAAAAGAATATTTTTTTCAGATCATGTTTTCCCAATCACAAACCACAATTTAGATAGCTACCATTTCTCTTCAGCTTCCTTACAAATAATAGGCAAAACAAGGAATGAACTATTGAGTTCATAATGGCCGATTTTCCATTTGCCTACCCACAGTCACCGTTCTGCAAATGCTTAGTTCATTACTTTGCAAATGGTTTGAGATACCTTGAGTAAAAAAACAGCATATAAACCAAAGTGCTATTTCTTTCATTAACATTCTCTTCTCTTCAGTGCATATTTGCAAGCTTTTCATGCTCTACTGTTCTTTATGATTAGATTCAAAAAATATGTAAATAAAAGTGAAATTTGAAATGACTTACTTTATTTTTATTAGCTACTTCATTTGAACTTTATTTGGTCACATGAGAAAGGGCATGAAAAATAAATGTGATAGCTGACTGAATGCATTGTTTGTTCTCCTTCCATGTATAGCATTCTATTGTCTGTGTGCTGTTGCATATGATGACTGTTCCCCCATAGTCTGTGGTCTTAACTAGCACCGTTTTTGCTAGTTTTTATTTTATTGCAGATGTGCTCAGCAACATGTTCAAGGTATCTTTCATTTACAGGTCACAGATGCTCTGAGACTCTAAACAAACTCCAAAGTAGAGCTGGTGTTCTTTCAACTTGAACTACTGCTAGAAAGTTCAAAATTATTTTGAAAGTATTTCAACATTTAAAAGCTTCCTATTTGCTTTTAAAATCAATGTAAATTTGTGTCTACAATTGTCTAAAAGTCACACATACACCTCACATAATTTCACATGCCCTCATTATTTTTAATAGCAGGAGTAGCTAGATAAATCAAGAATGTATCAAAAGGGCACAAAACTCCTTTTTTGTTGATGGAATATTGCATGTGTGGGCACAGTAAAGAATTTATAACCATTTCAAAACTTAAGGCACTTAGTTTGCTACTATTATAAACTTGCAAGTGAAATAACTTTTAGTCATCACAAAATTCTACAATGATACATGAATTAGGAGCTGGTCTACACTTATGTTCAGTTATTTAAAAAGTAATTTAGAAACTGTTGTTCTACAAACTGGACAACTCCGTATTTATACTACAAATATTGTTTTTAAATCGAAGGAAAAACAATCTGTCTTCCCCAACTTCATCCCATTTTCTTCTTTAGCAAAAGATACAGAATATTCTATATCTTTAGATGTAATCATCTAGGTCTGACTGTAATTTAATCAGTATAGTGAACTCCTGTTATAGAAGCTCATTTCAAGTATGTAGCTGAGCAACTTTTCTTAAATTTACATCTTAGAGAGTTTCATGGAGCACTTCCATAGAGCACATCTTGCCTGTCTTCCCACAACTTATATTTGTCAATGACGGAACTTAAAACTAGGACTTCCTAACTCTGAAGCCACTATACCATGTTCCTTCTCAGATTCACTCTCATGGAAATTGAAGCACTACTGTTAAAATTTAATCACAGCAGTCCTTAAAGAGCTGCTTGTAAGTTTGTTGTTATGTGGAAATTATTTAAAAAGTCTCTAAATAGGTTTGCTTTAGAAAAAGATTTTGTTGCTGGGAGGAGCCAAGATGGTGGAGTAAAAAGACTCACATATGCTAGCTCCGAACCCACAGCCCAAAAATTTCCTATAAAAAGAACTCCCCACAAATTCTGGAGCAGAGCAAATCACGCACAAACGCAGTGGAGAGGATTTCCGTTCCAGAGAGCCCTGAAAAACCGACCTCAAAAGTCTGTCACACACTGGACAGCAGAGTCCAGCTCTGGCCCCTGGGCCCTGAGAGGAGCAGATCCGAGCAGGCTTCTGGGGCAGAACCTCCAGCAGCCACAAAGGTTCCTCCACCCACAGGTACTACAGGTCAGTGACAGAGTTTCTGGGCTGGCCAAGAGGGGAGCGGGGTGTCTCTATGGCTCGGGCCCCCTTGGTAGGCAGCAGCAGAGGCGGCAACAGAGGCAGCAGAAGAGGCAGCCGCGGCCAGGGGCTCCCAGAGCAGGCAGGGGCTCCACTGTTGAAGATCTCCGCATAAAACTCCTGAGGGAATTGAGCCTGGGAGGTGGCCCTGACCCGACCTGAGAACCTGAATTTAATCTTACCCTGAATAGCAGCCCTGCCCGCCGCTGGAAGCCCTGAGGCTGGGGAGCAACATTTGAATCTCAAACCCCAAGCACTAGCTGGGTGGATCTAGGCGGGGGTGGAGAGGAATCTTAGAAGTCAAGTAACTCACTGGGAAAATGAGGAGAAAAGGAAAGAAAAATAAGACCATAGAAAGCTACTTTCTTGGGGAACAGATGTTTCCTTCTTTCATTTCTGATGGGGAAGAGCAATGCTTGCCATCAGGGAAAGACGTGGAGGTCGGGGCCTCTGTATCCCAGACTTCTAAAATAGATATCCAATGGGCTCAGGCCATGGAAGAGCTCAAAAAGGCTATTAAAAATCAGGTTAGACAGGTGGAGAAAAAATTGGGAAGAGAAATGAGAGAGATGCAAGAAAAGCATGAAAAATGGGTCAATACCTTGGTAAAGGAGACCCAAAAAAATGCTGAAGAAAATAACACCTTGAAAAATAGGCTCACTCAATTGGCAAAAGAGGGTCAAAAAGCCAATGAGGAGAAGAATGCTTTCAAAAGCAGAATTAGCCAAACTGAGAAAGAGGTTCAAAAGGTCACTGAAGAAAATAGTTCTCTCAAAATGAGAATGGAAGAGATGGAGGCTAATGACTTTATGAGAAACCAAGAAATCACCAAACAAAACCAAAAGAATGAAAAAATGGAAGAGAATGTGAAGTATCTCATTGGGAAAACAACTGACCTGGAAAATAGATCCAGGAGAGACAATTTAAAAATAATGGAACTACCTGAAAGCCATGATCAAAAAAAGAGCCTAGACATTATTTTTCGTGAAATTATCAAGGAAAACTGCCCTGAGATTCTAGAACCAGAGGGCAAAATAAGTATTCAAGGAATCCACCAATCACTGCCTGAAAGAGATCCAAAAAGAGAAACTCGTAGGAACATTGTGGCCAAATTCCAGAATTCCCAGGTCAAGGAGAAAATATTGCAAGCAGCTAGAAAGAAACAGTTCCAGTATTGTGGAAATACAATCAGGATAACACAAGATCTAGCAGCTTCTACATTAAGGGATTGAAGGGCATGGAATAGGATATTCCAGAAGTCAAAGGAACTAGGACTGAAACCAAGAATCACCTACCCAGCAAAACTGAGTATAATACTTCAGGGGACAAAATGGTCTTTCAATGAAATTGAGGACTTTCAAGCATTCTTGATGATAAGACCAGAGCTGAAAAGAGCATTTAACCTTCAAACACAAGAATGAGAAGAAACATCAAAAAGTAGACAGTAAAGAGAAGTCATAGGGGACTTACCAAAGGTGAACTGTTTACATTCCTACATGGAAAGACAATATTTGTAACTCTTAAAACTTTTCAGTATTTGGGTAATTGGTTGGAATGCACACACACATACACACACATGTACATGCATACATGCACACACACATATACACATGCACACACACACAGAGACAGAGAGCACAGAGTGAATTGAATAGGATGGGACCATATCTTAAAAGAAATTAAGGTAAATGGTGAGAGAGAAATGTAATGGGAGGAGAGAGGGTGAAATGGGGGTAAATTATCTCTCATTCAAGAAGCAAGCAGGAGAATTTTTAGTGGAGGGAAAAAGAGGAGAGCTGAGAAAAAAAAAAAAACATGAAGTTTACTCTCATCACATTCCACCAAAGGATGGAATAAAATGCACACTCATTTTGCTATGAAAACCTATCTTACAATACAGGAAAGTGGGGGAGAAGGAGATAAGCAGGGTGGGGGGGATGATGGAAGGGAGAGCAATGGGAGGAGAGAGCAATTTGAAGTCAACATTCGGGGAGGGACAGGATCAAAAGACAGAATATAAACAATGGGGGCAGGATAGGATGGAGGGAAACACAGTTAGTTTTATACAACATGACTACTATCGAACTCATTTGCAAAACTGCACAGATATGGCCTATATTGAATTGCCTGCCTTCCCAAAGGGAATGGGTGGGGAGGGAGGGATGAGGAGAATTTGGAACTCAAAGTTTTAGGAACAGCTGTTGAGTATTGTTGTTGCTACTAGGAAATAAGAAATACAGTTAATGGGGAATAGAAAGTCATCTGACCCTACAGGACAAAAAAGAAGATGGGGACAAGAGAAGGGAGGGATGATAGAAGAGAGGGCAGATTGGTGATAGGGGAAATTGGAATTCTCGGTGTATTGTGGTGGTGGGGGGAGGCAATAAATGGGGAGAAAATTTGGAACCCAAAATTTTATGAAAATGAATGTAAAACGTTAAATAAATAAATTTGTATTAAAAAAAGAAAAAGATTTTGTTGAGATATGATTTTGTCACCATTAAAAGATTTTATAGTAGCAGCATTATGGAAACATTAAATTAAAGGAGTTTAAGTAGCACATCAGGTAGCAAACTGGACTCAGAATTAGGGAGACCTAATTTCCTATCCAGCTTCAGATACTCACTACTACTTAGCACAGCGTCAAGAACATAGCACCTAGTTTAATAATTACATGGTTTCTCCTTTCTTCCCCACGTAAAACTCTTTTTTTCATGTTATGTATTTCATAAGATTTCCTTCTATTTCTTCCTACCTTGAAGGGTGAGGTCAGAAGTCGTATTGTAGAAAGTTAGAAAGACAGCGAGAGGAAAGGGAGTAAAGGCATGGAGTGTAGAAAGGCTTTCTCAAATTTTGTCACAAAAAAGAAGTGATATTTAGCAGGGAAGTAGATGGATCAAGTGAGGTCTTTTGAGGATGGAAACACAGTTATAGCCAGTATGGAAGAAACCGGTAGACAGGAAGAAATTTGTGATAAATGAGAGTGGGATAATAGAGGGGAAAATCTACTGCAGATACCAGTATGAAATAGGATTTACTTTGAGGGTAGGGACTGTCCCCAGTCCTCAGTACAGTTCTCAACACATAGTAGACACCTAACAATGTTAAGTTACTGGCAAGAAGAAAGTCCACTTCTTCATATAAGACATTGGTGAAGGAAGAGATAATTGTAGAAGATATCTAAATGATGCAAAATGGCATGAAGACAGAAAGGAGAGTTCTCAGTGAATGGCTTCTTTCTTTTTAGTGAAATGAATGACAAAGTTCTCAACTGAGAGATGACCTATAGGACATCTGAGGAGGAATGAAAGGATTTGGAAAAAAAATCATTATGATGACTGGGATAATTTAGATGCAACTCACCTGGGTTAAAGTACTTGTTGCTTTTTGACTCTCAAGAGTACATTTTTGGTATTTCTTTTTGAGTGGTTAGTTTTTTGTCGGGGTGAATATCCATGAACAAATATCTCTGTCTAAAATAATTCACAAGATAGAAATGGAGGAATAGCAGGTAAGGGCAAGGTGTCTCCCAGCATCTTGAATTACCATTCCGTTGGCAGATATCAAAGATGAGTAAATGACAATGAGAGATCAGGGATGCCATCCAGTCCAACCAATAAGAAAGCTTCAAGGAAACTAGATCTTCCACAAGCTCAGTATTGAATTCTCAGGCTATTAGCACTCTAGATGTTAATATGCATCCTGAGCCATTTATAAGCTCAAAAGTTCATGGTGAAAATTCCTAACCACAAACTTATTTATACTATTTTAATAGAAATAAGGGATGTGATTAAGCCTGGAACTGAAGAGCAACTGTTGTTGGACCACATGTGGCAGGTATTTTGCATTTTACCACAAAATACATTGTTTTATATTGTAAATACCCTTTATACACAGCATGTTTTTCAGACTGTTATGCTTCTTTACTAAATATGTTAGTACACAAGGTCATCATCTATATACTATCGCTATATATATATAGTGTAAATTTCTACATATCATCTATGTTTTTGCTCACCATATAAAACTTTCTTTTCTGGTGCTATGCATTTCAAAGGATTTGTGGCTGTGGCCTAATTTATATACTGTCAACATGTATGATGCTGGTCATGTGATATATATTTACTGATAGCTGCATTAATTTCTAAAATAAATTGTAGATATTTAGTATATACACCTGTGATTATGCCAGCTGTCAACTTATGCTGTTTATCATATATGTTCACATACATTAAAATTTAATTTGTAAGGACATAAAATTCTTTGCTAGGGTAGATTGTAGGCCATCTGTGGCCAGCTGAATGGTCAAGGTCGTTCGGTAGTACAGTGAATAGAGTGCTGTACCAAAAGTCAAGAAGACCTGAGTTCAAGTCCCACTTCAGATGTTTATTAGTTAAGTGACTCAAAGTTAGTTAATTCACTTGTCTTCCTCAGTTTTCTCAACTGAAAAATTTGAATAATAATAGCTTTTACCTCCCAGGGTCTTAGGGAGATCAAAAGGCATAATATTTGTAAAGTACTCTGAAAACTTTAAAGCAAGATATAAATGCTACCTATCAGCAGTTATGTTTGCTTGATTTTTGTCCAACTGGATTGCATTTATCATGGGGTCTTGAGGGTAGAGAATCTGCTAGTTTTCTGCCAATATGATGTACAGATATCTTTGCATAGGACTTTTCAATGTACAAGATAAGGAATACATGATGTAGGAAGACTCTCTTCCTATACTTTGATCCTGCTTTTAAGCCCAGTTTAGTCTTATTATTAGAAGATATCAAAGAAGAGGAAGAAGTTGCTAAGTTCACATGAAGTACATGAACTACATTTGTCTGAACCCTGAAGCTGGATCTAGTTAGATAGGTCCATAACCCAAACTATTAATGTGGTTTGATAATACACACATGAAGTAGAGAGAGAAATAACCTGGAATACTGATCAGGAAGGTCAGAGAAATGAGGTAAATTATAGCACCTTGTAAAGAACCTGAGAGAATCTCTAGGAGCTCAGCTGGTTCCATTTGGTGGAATGTATTACAGATGTTAAAAATAAACTAAAAAACAATGGATACTTAGAGACTAAGAATCCTTAGAGTAAACACACTACCCTTATTTTTCTTAGCTATCTTGAAATATGATGCAATACATAGCAATGGCTACTGACTTAATGTAACAGTTAAAGGTTTACAAAAATGTTTTATATGCATATTTCATCTAACTTATAAACAAACTTGCAAAGGAAATATTGCCATATTTTCCTCATCATTTACAAATGAGTCCTGTAGTTTCCTCATAGGGGAGAATAAAGAAACTGAGGATCAGAAAGGTTAAAGGAATTATCTATGGTTAAACAATTAGTGTCAGGAGTAGGATTTAAACATAGGTTTCTCCTGGCTCCAAATTCATGACTTTTTCCATTATGGTATATCTTTTTACATGCAGGTATATAACTCTATACAAGGAAAGAAGCAAGAACAAAAAATGGTTAAGATTAATATATAAAAACTTCATATTATGTTTCTTTTGAAATTTCCATCACTTGAGACATTTTAAAAAAAATTACATACCTGCGTATAGTTTCAGTATGGCTTTGTCTCTTATCTCTCAGATTGATTTATCTCTGAAATCCCATCCCTCTGTTATTTGGTGAGAGTTTTTGCTTTGTTTCAAAGAAAAATGTTTTATTAAAAGAGAAGAAAACATTGAAATATTTCATTCAACCACTGTTATAATGTTCATAGTGCTTACATATAGATAACTTCATGGATCATGTACTAGATTTTGAGTCCATTATAACTGACCTAAATTATGACTCAACCACAATTGTGTCACCTTGGGCAAGTCTCTTAATCTTCTTCAGTATCACTTTCTTCATCTATAAAATTTGGATAATGATTCTTAATCCATTCTATTGATGTAAGAATCAAATTATGTCATTAAGATATCACCTTAGAGAACATCTAAATCAAGTTCATGATATTTATGAAATTACAAAATGAGCAATACCCTTATTTATGTTATTAGCTTTTCATTTAGATTTCTCAATTTAGATTTCCTTATATGAAGGGATCCAGATTGTAGAAGCTTTCATCTGTTAACTCTTACTTTACTAACAGGATGTAGTTTCAGTGAGTTAGCCTAGGAAATCAAAAGGAAATCTGCCACTGAAGGGACCCAGACTAAAATCAGAACAATAACTTAAATGGAAATATAAGCTTCTCCATTAATCATACACAACTGCTCTCTATTTCCCTGTAGCTATGGACATTATACTGATTTTAGCTGAAAAGTCTGAGTCTCTAAAGAACTGAAAATGAATTATACAGAAAGGGTAATGGAGAGAACTATAGTGACTGCAATCAGGCTGTAGTATATAATCAATAAGGGACTTTGAAGAATAGGAGTAAAAAATATTATTAGGTAAATGTATGATACAAGAAAAATTGTTAGTCCCATGGAAAAGATGAAGGGAACATATTGAGTTAACTTCTTATATCTTACTTAAATTGTATCTTCATGATATTGGAAGGCAGGTCCCTAGCCTTTTGGGAAGGACATTACCAACCTTATCCAAGATGGGCAGAAATGGATGGGTTGTAATCTTTGTCATTGAAGGGAACATCCAAAACAGATCCACAGATCTTTTAGAATTTTTCATTGATTTCAAGTATACCACTCAATCAAAACTCCTAACTTCTACTTGCTTAATTTCTGTTATCCGGATACACTGCTCTAGGCACAAGATCTACTTGCTCCTTACTTGTATTTCCAGACCTATATATTTCCAATATCTTTCTACATTCAATCCACCTTTGAAGTTCATGTTGTGCAACTACCACTCTGTCCCAACACTTTGACTATTATTGCTAACCTGTTTTATGAAAATACTTTCAAATTGTTTGCTATTCATAAACATACTGAAAAGAATATATTTAGATAGACCAAAACAATAGTATAAAAAGGAATTAAGTTACTCATGGTCACAAGATAAACTGTTTCTTCTTGTAGAGTCTGTGCTTTCATCTCATTAGATGCTTATTTCAGGCTGTGGGTCACTGCTTTAGGACAGATATCAACATATTGATTTATTTTTATATTTCATTGATAATTTATCTATTATATGAAAGTAGATAAGGCATTCAGTTTGGCATTATGGTAAGATGAATAATTACCAAAAAAAGATAACATTTCAAATAACATATATTCCCTCTAAAAATTCACTTTTTTAAAAAAATAAGAGATATAGGCACCATAAGTGATCTCTAAGTCGGTGTTACTATACTTTATTTATATATAGGATATATACTAGACCTGTGATTATATTGGTGGATAGAGCTCTTGGATAAGTAAAGCCCTTCTAATAATGCAGGTGTGAGGACACACACTCTGAAATTTAATCTTAAAAGTTGCCTAGATTATTTAAAAGTTAAGTGACTTGAACAGCATAACAGAGGTAGACTTTGCACTCATTTTTCTGGTTCCAAGACCAGCCATCTTTAAACCAAAACTTCCCCAGGTCTGTAAGTTCATATTAGGATACCCTAATTCCTCAATTACAAACCTCTATTAGACGTATGAGCAATTGATCATTGTAGGCCTTCGTGATTTGGAAAAGCTTCAGATTTGGAATCAAAAGACCAGGGTTTACATTTTTCTCTGCCGATCTGTCCAGGGAAATCAGACCATTCACAAATTCAAGATAGGGACAGCAGGATATTATGTCTCTATCTGCTTGTATGATTTTGGGTAACTCACTTAACCTCTCTAGACCTCAATTTCTTCATCTGTAAAATTAAAGTTGGATTACATAACTTTTAAATTCCCTTTCAATGTTAAATCCATATTCCTTAGACTTCAGAAAGACATTGTAGAATGAGTGGGATTTGAATAGAGTAGGAAAGGGAGAACATCTAGTTTTGCTATAACTCGACATATATGTTCCTTAAAATTACAGTGCTGTGCAAAATTGTTAAATACAAAGCATAAGGCTTATGGGAAAAAATGAAATTGGGGTACAACGCTGAAAAAATTTCATCAGTGATTTTTGTTGCATAGGAAACTAATTAAAACAGTAAGCAGTTTTTAGGCATGTGAAAAGGTTAAGAAACATATAAATATTCCATTAAATAGGGTTGGTGAACTCAGACTGCATCCAGACTCCCATTGGCTAGGGAAAAGCAGAGGAGACAAGGATTGTGGATGGAGTGTTTGAATATGGACCCACCATTTTCTGCACACAGCTCCTTTAACGCCAGGCGATATAGAATCATTAAGGTACTTTACCTTGAAAAAGACTTGAAGTTGGAATTTGGTGTCTCACTCGAATTCCCCACAGTCTAAACAGAGGAATAGCTTCCCCAGCATGTGATCTAAGTCATATAGACAATGCTAGCCTAGTCCCAGTGAGGCACGGGTGGAATGGCACTCTGACCACAATCTCCAATGCTATGCCACAACTCCTTTCCTACATGCCTGCTGTCTCCTCCCCCTCTTGGCGCATTTGCACTAAAGCCATACCCCATGATCATCTCTCTCAGGGATTTTCCCTAAGCAGGTGGCTAAGGGATTGTGCAACTCAAAGGATCCAGTTGTTTTGTTTTGGGTTTTTTTTGGAGGGTGGGGAGGGGAGGTTTCTGTTTGTCCTTCCCTTCCACACCCACCTCTCCAGACCTCCAGCTCTCACCTCACTCCCTGTTTTAACTCCTCCTTTCTTCAGAAGCTCTGAGTGCATTCTGTGACAGGGAAGATAAATCTGCAGCTCCTTTCCCTCAGAGCCAGCAATCTTTTTCCCCAAGTCCCAGAGCAGACCACCATGGTGCAGTTTCCTCTGCTATTAAATCGCCCACAAGCAAATGCAAAATTTCTGTTATGCTCTCATCGTTCCCTAACATATCACTCAGGTTGGAATAAATTAGTTTTTGGCAGAACAAATGTCTTGGTGGAACTATTGTAAAAGGTAAAAAAAAAATAGCAAAGTTGGGGAGCACCTTGGTCAGTCTCACTAGAAGGGTGATTTCATACCAATGAAAAGTTGGCCATGGGACAGCCATGTGGTGCAGCAGGTAGAGTTTTTGGGATGAAGTCAAGAAGACTCATCTTCCTGAGATCAATTTGACCTTAGACATTTACTAGCTGTGTAATCATGGGCAAGTCACTTGATGCCATTTGCCTCAGTTCTTTGTTTGTAAAAATGAGCTGGAGAAGGAAAGTGCATTAGGCTCCAATATCTTTGCCAAGACAATTCCAAATGGAGTCATGAAGAGTTGGACACGACTGAACAACCACAAAATTCAGTGATCTATTTTAAAGGTAAGTCAATGTAACATTGTTAAGGCCTTTGAATATTATATTAAAGAATTTGGACTGTCCTTTATGAAGTGCAAAGAATTAATTTTTTTTTAATTGGGCATATTTTTTCATTAGCAAAGTTCTCTTCACCTCAATCAAAATATTACATTTTATTTGTAAAAAGTTGTTCACTACTTCTCCCTCTCCACATTGTTTCTGTGTACACAAATCAACAACAGAATCCAGGCTGTTGTTTTTCTAGATATTCAATTTTTTTAAATTAAATTCAAAGGTTTTTTTTTTTTAATTTTCTGTTGAAGTGAATGAAACTCGATAACAGTTTTGAGTGAAATTTTTATTTTTCTCTTTGTAATTGTTTTTTTTTCTTTTACCTATATTATGTATCATACCAGAGCTTCTGTCTTCTACTTTGTTATTCCTTTGTTATCCCTTCAGAGTATCTAGTATGGTTTACTCATCATAGCAGGCATTCAATAAATAGTGTTGAGTACAACCTAATAAAGATTAATGATGGGGAAAAGGACTGTGATACCACAAATGCATATGATAATATATTTTCTTAAGTGCTATAATATGTTAAATCTAGAAACACTCATACTCCAAATAACTTTACTAAATATCACGATTTAAGTCATTTTGTTTTCACTGTGACATTTTGAATTCTATTAGGAAAGAATAGAAATGGTTTACAAAATAAAATAGTCTGGTCATAAACAAATAGATTGTTAATATATTGAAGTGAAATGTACTGTAGAGGAAAATCTCAATTAACTAGAACTCAATTCACCTGAAACTTCAATTTACCAGATTTTTATCATTGTTTTGAAGCACTAAGATATAACAAGAACTCAAATCAAATTCAAGTTTGTTCCTTTTATGTTAAATTTCTGTATATGTCCTAGCGTCAAAATGCATACAGCCCATATCCTACACCTACAGACTATATGCAGTATCTAGCAATAATGATTAATATTTAAAATGAAATGACTAACATCCTATAAATTTCAGGGAAATCAAAGGGAAACTAAGTTTCAGCATCCTTATCTTAGAATATCGAGCGGAAAAATGAGCAGTTAAGAAATTTTTAATAGAAACAAGTCTGAAGTAAAAGAAAATTTCCCTTTAGCCCTTAACTAAGCAGAATTTCAGCCAACCAGAAGATCCTAGGTATTGTTCATTCCATGTATTTGAAGTTTTACTGGATATATGGAGTTTGATTTATTTCTTAACTAAAAATACATTAAGCACAGTTTAAGTACTTAAAGTTAAAATTTAGCAAATGTCACAAGGGCTTTCAAATCTGGAGCCCTTCTGGTCAGTAGTGATAAAGTAATAAGTGGGAAAATCCTGGGGTCAGGGAGAACATCATAAACTTAATAAGTAATTAGCAAAGTGCAGAATCATTTCCCTGGATTATTTGTTAATTACCTTAATGATAATGTCCTTTAAAAGGTCTCATTCCCAACTGTTCTATATTGGTATTTCTGAAAAAGGGAATTACTTTGGAGCTAATATTAACTAATGACCACTAGGGGAAGGATTAAATTTTGTATAACAGTAACAGCAACTCACATTCACATAATGATTTAATAGATGCAAAGGCTTTCCACATATGAACCTTGTCATGTCAAGTGAAAGTATTATTGTTCTTACTTTACAGATGAGGAAACTGAGGTTCATAGTGATTAGGCCAGGTTAAGATAAATGACAATGTTAGTATTAAAAACTTAGTGTAGAAGTCATGTCTTTAATTCAAAATACCCAAAATATCTGTCACACTTTGTAGCAATATTGGTGATCATTTAATAAAGAAATATAAAAATCAACATAATTATACATATATGAACACATATAGGGGTATGTGTGGGCATGTATGTATATTACAGAAAGTGATTACTTGAGGTTGAGGGTAAGATTCAAAATATTCTTTCAGAGGGAGCTGCTGCTCTTTCCCACTGCCAATATCCCCTTGGAATCTGTTAAAATTGGAGAGAAGAGGTTAAGTCAGAAACAGATGTCTTTTGATCAACACATGGGCTTCTGAGTTGTATTAGTAGATTACTATATATTTCAGAGAAACATAAATTAAAGTAAGAAGAAGTGAAATGATTTTCCTTACGTGGTCTTGGCTGGGTCTTACTCAGACTAGTCCTCTGAGACTTTAGGTGTGATATTGGAACAAAAGGCCAATTAGGTGGGACAGTAGATAGAGTATTGGATTTGCAGTCAGGAAGACCTGAGTTCAAATTTTGCCTCGGGTACTTACTAGCTGTATGACACTGAACAAGTCACTTAACCCTCTTTGCCTCAGTTTCCTCATCTGTAAAATGAGCTGGAGAAGGAAATGGAAAGCACTCCAGTATCTTTGCACCCTCCCAAAATAAAATCCAAAGAGAAGACTGAGTAAACTGGAACAAAATGAGACACTCAAAAATTAATAAAAAGAGATTCACTTAGCCATCACAAAAGTACATCCAACAAAGATGGGCACTGAGAAATTCTTCTGTGAATTGATTTTTCTGAGTGAGGTTCCCTTCACAATCCACTAGCCAGGTATCTATGAGCCCCTCTAGAAACCCTCATCCTCCAAACACCTCCACCAAATATCACAATTTAAGTTATTCCACTTTCAGTGTGATATTTTGAATTGTAATAGAAAGTCTCAGAAAAGAATAGAAGTAGTGTGATCCTAAACAAATAGATTGTGAATATACTAAAGTGAAATGTGAATGTACTAAAGTGAAAGAGGAAAATACCTGGGTATTCAAGAGACATGATAAAGGCAGCACTAATAGAGGAAAAGAAAGACTAAAATGGAAACATAGCATGAAAAAAAAATAAACAATCTAACAGTTCCCTGAAAGAGTGAGTGAATCTGTAAGAGTCTCAGGAAGGGCCAAGTCCTGATTATAAACAATGAGGTCCATGTGATATGTGGTACCAAATCTTTGCAATTCATAGTGGATCCCTCAGTGTGAAAAGGTGACCATTAAGGAGAAGCCAAGCCAAGAACATCAGCAATACAGTAAAAATGATGATACTTCCTACATACTTACCAAGTTTCATCAAAAGCTCAAGTAGAATTGACCAAAACTGCTACTCACTTAGTGTTCTATGACTCATCAGCCAGGCTATCTTTCTCCCTGGGAACTCCATGGTAGGGGCAGTGAGAATACACACTCTGTGCCCCATGAGAGACCTTTGAGGGACTACCCTCCCCTTTGTTGGGGTTAGAAACTTTCACATATACTTACATATACACAAACACACACACACACACACACACACACACACACCTCATTGCCATAAAGTTCCTCCTAACAACGCTACCTCTAAGTGCTCTAAGTCCTCCTTAACGAGGAATTAAACAATAATCATTGAACATTATTGTAAACAATAGGTTACAGTGAAACTGTTTTTTGACACTACACATACCAGTACCTATTTTTTTGTCACTGGGTTTCCACTGAAGCTGGGAGCCAACTTATTATCCATTGCTTTTAGGGCCCTACCAGATGCCTAATTTTACCCATTGCCTTTGGGCCCCATGTCCATGCATGTAGACTGCTTTTCTATAGCGAAGTTCTTCTACATTTTATACTGGGGCAAGACAACTTGTACCAAGACCTAAACTCTTCTGCTATGCTGGGAAAGAATGTGGCTCTAATCCTGATCACTCTTATGTTGATACTTCCAAGGCCTGACTGCCTACATGTGCAGAAGCTTACTGAGAGCTACCCTGCCACTGCGCTTCTCTTTATGGCAGGAGCCCTTTGGATGCTGCCAGTGTTGGGGCAAAGAAAGCAACCATCAAAACAATGAAACCTTCACAGCTAGGGACTCCTCTAAACCACTACCTATGCTATACTTTCCATGTACAAGCAGCAGCTGTGCCTGATGGCTTTGGGAAGATGCTCCTGAGGCCTGAATTCCCTGTTCTTCAGGGACTTCTCTCTCAATAGAAATTCCAGAGAGAGACCGGTGTACTTCACAGTCCAAAGTTGGGTGGTGATTTTTTTTTTAAATTTTTAAAGTGATCAAGTACCCCTTTCTGATCTCAGCTAATCAAAATGGGTACAGTTTTGGCACATCTGTCTATATCTCCAAATACAGAAATGTCTCTGGGTTCCTGAGGAAAATTTAGCATTACCTCTCAAATGCCTTCAAATTTACAAAAAAAAATCAATATGGCAAAACTGCAATCATGGTTTCTCAAATTCCAAATTAAAACAAAACAAAAGTAACGAGGCAGCGTATTTTAAACATAGCTGTAAGACAATCAAAAAATTAAAGGTATCTGTCTTGGTTTTCATTCTCTCACTTTTGGGGTCTCTCATGTCACTACTCAGTGACTGGCTATATTGATATACATTTATAGGATTGTGGACTTCTGGTTCAGCTGCACTGTCATATCTCAGAAACCCTTCAAAGCCAAACAATTTACTTGAAGATGACTATCTTAAAGCAGTTTATTGGAGAGCCTTCCCCTGAAGGAAATAGGTGATGCAAGGGCTAACTAGTTTTTATGAATTTATTCTTTTCGTATTAAGGGAATTTTTTTCCATACCCAAAAAAGTCAGTCCCTCAATTTTGCTTTGAAGGAAAACAGGACTTAAGAGATGTTCTACTACAAAAAAAGTTGAAAATTTTTAGGCCTTAGGATACCTTTACTCTTATGAAAATTACTGAACATTTTCCCTCCTCCCTCTGTCCTCCCCCAAAGATTTCATTTATGCTACCCTATTTACTATACTATAAATTAAAGTATTCTAACAAAATTATTATGAAAATAGTTTTGACTTCTTGAACTCCATAAAAGGTTCTCAAAGAGCCAGGGGTCCCAAGACCACATTTTGAGAACCATTTATTTTCAAGGTAGTATTCTTAAGCATACACAATATACATTGTTCAACTCTAATTGAGTAGTCACAGGTAGTTTACCCTCTAATCTCCCAAGAATGTGTGTATGTATGTTAGGGGGTTGGGATCAGGCATAGAGTGGAGAGTGGCCTCATAGTAAACAATCCACCTTTCTAAAGCTATCACCAAAAGGACCACCAGTAGCATGAAGGTAAATGGGCACCACATTACTATATACTGCTTATTTCCCAGTTTGAAGAACTCATATGTTCCAATTCTACAACACTATCCAATTGTTCTGGGCTGGGCCTGTGGGATCAGTGTGGGAGTAAGGTGGGGTTAATGTATTATTCCTGTCACAGTAGAGTACATAGCTATTGAGGCGTTAAACTAAAAAAAGGAAACTGAGAACTTCCAGCTCCCAGTCATTCACTTCTTTTTTTTTTAATAGGTCATGTGGTTTTACTGTAGTTAAAATAAACTGTAATATTGGAGACACAGAAACCTACCTCCAAAAGGGTCCAGAATAGCATTTGCATCGTCATCAAAATATATTTAGTGACTGGGTTTTGAAGAAAAAAAATCATTGAAATCAATACTTAACAAGTAATTCAAATAGCTTTTCATTTTTTTGGTTAATCTCTAGCAAAAGTATATAAATGTAGTCAACAGATTTTACTGAATTTGGTCCAAAAACAAGACTGTCGGCCAATTTGTTTATGCACTCTATTTACAAACTGACAAATGTGACATTTTCAATGTCTTCTTTATTTCCAAAATGTTCCTATTGTGTTAAAAATGGGATTAGAACAGGAACCCCCAAAGTTATCAAAAAACCTTTCCATCTGGGGCTGCTTCGCTGAGTGATACTAGCGATGTTAAGCAAGGTAAAACCTATAAAAAAATTGGACATGTTTTGGATACATTGTGATAGAAGCATATGCTAATCCTATACAAACACAAATTAAATTAGTAAATTCAATGCTGGTACATGAATTTCAATATACTTCCCCTCTCTACCTCTTTCCTTTCAGGACCATAAAAGCTATCCCCATGACTCCAATTCTAGTCAGTGGCAAGCACAGGTCTAGATCCCCATGGCTCAGCCTAGCAATTTAAGGACTAGTCAATTTCTCAATTACCTCAAATTTTGGCAAATTGCTATAATACTCATCTGTTGCATCAGTAGTTAAAGCTAGTGAGATATATAGGATTCCATTCAATGAAAACCCTTGTCTCCTAGTAATACTTAGTTTCTGATCATGCAAGAAAAAGCAATTTCTTAAAGCAGTATAAGAGGACGCATAGAGAAGGAACTGTTGTTTTCTAATACTTCTCTGACAAAAGGCAGAGAGAGAACTAGGAAGAGTGTAGTAATTTGTAATCCATTGCCAAAAGTCTTATAGGGGATACATCTTTCCTTATACATACTTCTCACATTATGTTAGGTGTATCAGAATGCTTCCCATTGTGAATGCATGTGATAACATCTTCAATATAATCATAGCAAATAATAAAACTCTTGACCTACTATCATTTCATAATCAAACATGACAATACCAAAAGAAGATAGTGAAAGTGGTAATGAACGATGTGACAAACTAAAAACTCTTCAAAGCCCAGACCCAGTCCAAGTCCTTTGACAGATACTTAATCCCAGTTCCAAGAAGGTGCAGAAAAGGGATTAAGGAGAAAGAAAATATCACTAAAGACCTCATAAAGACTCAAAAATATTCATGTAGCCAACAAAGAAACTTGATTCCACAGAAACAACAAACTTTTCTTTAGGAAGACAAATTCTTTAGGAAGCAAAATAAAAAACAGCCCAGAAACACAAACCTGGACTGTCCCTTGAGGAAAAAGGGCAAAAGTTCTGACTTGAGAACCAGACATAATTAAAAAAGATCATGGTTGTTTAAAATTAAAAGGAAATCTTCCTCTTGAGTATAATTTTTAGGAGGGCCAAAACTCCATCCAGACAAATACCCTCCTTTCATGTCAGTACCTGCTTAAGAAAATAGTATTCCTATGACCTACCCAAAATGCATGATAAAAATATCCAGGTTTTCTGTCCTGCCTTTTAGCTCTACTTTTCTTGTTCTTTAACTTTCCTCAAACAGTTAATGTCCCCAGTGGGGGCGGGGGGAAACCTGCCACCTTGGGGCCACATGTGGTCCTTTAGGTTCTCAAGTATTACTCTTTGACTGAATCCAAGTTTCACTGAATAAATCCCCTTAAAAAAAGTATTTCTTCTCTAAAACTTGGACTCAGTCAAAAGGCCACTCTCAAAGGACCTTGAAGGTCACATGTGGCCTCAAGGTTGCAGGTTCCCGAGTTCTAGAAGCTTTTTGTTTACATCAACTCTTAGCACTTTCCCAGCTATCCAGTCTCTATCATTAGAAATATTTAACCCAGACCCTTGCCAAAAACAAGCAAACAAACAAAAAAAAAAAACCCACTGTGGTAATAAATGCTATGCCATCATGATACTGTTCAAACTATGATCAGCCTAACTTCATTTTCTGCAATTTTACCATTGATTTTCCCCTTTTTCTTGCTTGAATTAAACTACCATGGGGATTCTGTCAGGATAGAGATCAGCGTAGGGAACCTCCATCATGAAGTCCAAACCATGAAGAATAATGGTCAACCTACCTGAGGAGAATACTAGTCTATTGACTATGAATGCTGTTTTAACAGATCTAATTTTATTGAAAAATATTAAGAGTATAAACTGTCCCCTCCCCTTCTCTTCCCAAAGACCAGTTGTCATATAAAAGAATGTTGAGAGGCCATCAGGCTACTTTCTTTGGCCAGGTCCCATTTTCATATATTGTTGTCTATATAACAGCCTTTCCTACTAACCTTTGTCAATAGAGCCTAATTTATTAATCTGATCAAGAAATCAGTTACCTATGGTCAGCTGAGCTATTATGAGGATTTTATTCCTGAAATAAAGAGAGTATTTAACTTCCTGAAGGAAGCTTTCAACTCTCAGATCAGGCAACCCTAATAACCACCCCCTTCTGGCTCTCCTCTGATTCTGATGCAGGCCATCATTACATCACATATGGACTCATTATTCAAAAGCCTTGGCTTGTCTCCCTACATCAAGCTTCTCCCCATTCCACATCATCCTTCACTTAACTGTCAAAGTGATTTTCCAAAAGCACATGTGTCTAGTCATTTTACCCCTTCCCCTCACTCAATAAATTTCAGTACCTCCTTTCACCTCCAACATAAAAATATATCTTTTGTTATTCAAATCCCTTCATGACCAGTCTCCCTTCCTTTAATTTTTCCAAACTTACGGTATCTTATACCACTCCATGAATTCTGTGATATGGAGACACTGGCCTCTGCTGCTTTTTCTCTCAAGACATTACATTTGTTAGCTCTAGGCCATTTTCTCTGACTGCTCTATGCCTCATCCCACTTCATCCTCACTTCTTGGCATCTCTTTCTTCCTTCAAGTTCCAGTTAAATTTACATATTCAATAAAAACAGTTCCCGATTCCCCTTGATGGAAGTCACTTCCCTCTATCAGTTACCTCCTATTAGACAGTTGTTATTAGGGGAGGTATGTTGCCTTCCCTATTAGACTGTGAGCTCCTTGAGAGGAGGGATTGTCTTTTGGCTTTCCTTAGCACTTAAGACAATGTCTGGAAGATAGTATGCCCTTAAAAAATGCTATGAATTGAGGAAATGATTGTATTACTTTCACCACCAGAACAAAGTTATCCTAAGGGAAGAGTTTCTCCAGAGTCATCGATATTTGATGAAGATCTGCTAACTCAAATGACAAGTCTCTAAGATTTTGGCCAGAATGATTAACAAATATGCAAATCAAGACACCTCAACTGGAGACGGAGGGCTTGGGAGTGTTCTGTGATTAGGGTGAGGATGGCATTATATAGCACTTTAAGGTTTGCAATGTGTTTTACATATATGTCGTTGGTCCTTCAGGATTTGCAATATTTTTTTAAAATGTCAATAATCCATGGGTCAAGTTTTAGGGAATGACTGAATAAAATGTAATATGGGAACATAATATGAAACATGAAGCACAAAAACAAAAATTCCATTAGGAAAAAAAAAGTTAAATAAACTCCACTTCTCTAGAAGGGCTACTTTAATATTGTGATTTGCAAATAAATAAATGTAAAAAAATTAAAATTTTTAAAAAGTTACTTCACTTAAATACACAAATGATTATTGTGTAAATAATTAAAAACTGACAAGTAATATGATAACTATTATGTATTCAACTTATTCTTTCTTACTGATTCAGAAAATATCCTAATTTGTAGATAAATATTAATGTATGTATTTTATTCCTATATTGAATTATAAATTACTTAAGGTCACATACTATTTTTGTCTCTTGCATTCATATCTCTAGTACCAAGGAGACTTTACCAGACATGGTATGTTCCCAATAAATGTTTGCTGAGTTGATTTTTGTGTTGAAGGATCCTTTTTTATGCTACAGTGCCTTGGTCATGGATGATAATTATTGGGCTACAGAGGAAAGAACTTTAGCTATGGAATCAGAAAGACCTGAATTTAAATCCTTCTTCAAACACTGACTAGTTATATAACCATAGGCATGTCACCTAACCTCTCTAATTGTCAATTTCCTCATCTGTCAAAGGAGGATAATAAAACTATCCACCTCACAAGGTCAGTGTAAGGATCACATATAATGATATACCCAAACTACTTTTGTCAACTTTTATGCAATATATACATCTTAGCTATTGATAAGTAACAACAAAGTGTGTGAGGGGAACCTTGGTTAGTTTAGCTTTCTGATTTTGATTCTGAATAAATGAAAATTTAAAAAGTAATTACAGTATCTGTGAAGTCTACAAAAAAAGAGATTCCATTATGAAATATTAAAAAAA
Source organism: Bettongia penicillata ogilbyi (assembly GCA_023548195.1). NCBI lineage: Eukaryota > Metazoa > Chordata > Mammalia > Diprotodontia > Potoroidae > Bettongia > Bettongia penicillata. Next base: position 436,455 of record JAJHZJ010000565.1, read on the forward strand.
TTACTCTAGTCATAACTGTTTATTATGTGGTTAGAATGATGGATTGCAGATGACAGTAACTCACACTTTCAAATTAATTTCTGTGCCAGCTACAGAAAGCAAGATGCTTGATGAAGGTATATCGGTGTCAATATGAATGTAATTTACTGTTCACAACACATCACAGGAGTCTACAGATGGCCACTAGAAATAGTATCACCTCCTACTGTTCTCATGCAGTGTACTGAGATTAAAAGGAAATGTGTTCATCTTTCCAATCAATTCACATTAGGTAAAAACCATTCCATTTTAATTATTTAATTATTTTTAAAATCATAACAGGTACACATTCTCAAGCTGATTCTGCACTTTTGACATAAAAGGAATGAACATAAATTCCAAAGATTAAAAGGAGAAAAGTCATCTAAAATTGGAGTGGAGAATATTTTTAATCTTTTATCTTAAAACATCTCTAAATTCAAATCAGAGAAACATTTTAAATTAAGCCCTGTTTTGGGAATAATAGATGCTGCTGTTAGGAAAAGATTAGTATACTTTTACCCTAGATGCTTTGAAAATACTGAGATTTATATATTTGTTATTGGAGATCCTGGGCATGCCTCTTGAAATGTATGCTCACACATATGCAGCCATGTGCTTCAGACATCATAGGAACAGTCTGTCTATTTCACATATGCTAGGTTGACTTCCTGTCATGATATGGATATCGCCATTCATGGTGGTGCAATTGAGTTAAAAATACTTTATCTCCAGAACTCTCCAGATGTCCACTCTTTTTGAGTTATACAACTATTGTGAACATATTTTTATTCGTAACATAATAAATTCACATTTAATATGGAGCATATGACTTCTAGTTCAACATCTTTTATTTTATGAATGATAAAATGATACCAGTTCTGCCAGGTGAGGTCATATAGGTTAGAAGCTTCAGAATGAATATTTGAAATAAGGCCATCTAGCTTCAGAGCTGGTACTCTTCCACAAGCTACGGATATGCTCTAGATTGGAACTTTCATGTCCAGAGGCTACATTTTGCTTAACTTCATTAGCTTTTTCTTGGTCTTTTTAAATTCTCCAGAGGCAAAGTGATTGACCTGAAACACAGTTTAAAGGACCATTTATTTAAATATGATTGAGATGAGGGAATTTGGACTGCAGACTGGGGAAAAGATAAGACATTTGAAAGAGTTTGCTGTCATACTCAAAATTTTCAGTTTGCTCCATGGTTAAGCTATCATCTTTGTAGCTCTTTATTAGCAGGTAGAATTCTGTGTTTTCTAATATTGATTTATTTTATTACACAAAAATGCTCAGAGGCATGTTTATAAATTGAGGTATAAATTTTTAAAATGCATAAAACTTCACAGGTTGTGGTTCAACTTTAATACGATAGAAAGAATTTTCTTGTAATTTCTGTATTAAAAGTCACTGCTATGCAAAATAGTTCTGAAAAGAATAGCTGCAATTTTCATCCCTGGATAAGTGACACATCATACCTAAGGCATTTCTTTTATGTTCCAAATTATCAGTTCCCTTTCCCAAAACATGTGTACTTATTTGCATATATTTTGTATTTTTATGTCAGTATACAAAGAAGGATAGAACTTAGAATTGGAGGGGAACTTAAAAGTCATCTAATGAAGCCTACTCATTATATAACTAAAGAAACAGAGACCCAGAGAGCTTGTGTCACTCACTCAGAATCTAGGCTTCTTAAGGGCAGGGACTATATTATATTTTGTTTTCATATCCCCAGAACAGTTATTTAACAAATGTTCATTGATTCAAATGATATCAGCAAGGTTAACCTCAAAGAGGATGTGTTGATAAATTGGTATCATTTTGAAATTATTAAATTCATTTTTTCATTATTTATTTTTTTCAATTAACAGACATTTGTTTTCTTTCCCTTCTACCTTACCCCACTCCCCAAAAAGAGAGAAAAAACCTTTGTAATAAATATGTCTAGCCAAATAAAGTCCTCTGGAATCATGATTTACATTGTATTGACTAGGATGCTGAGGTCGTTTAAAATCGTAAGATTTTTATGTTTATATAGCATTATTTGTTTTCCTGGTTCTGCTTACTTTATGCTATATCAGTTTATGCAAGTCTTTCCAGATCTTCTGAAACTCTCTCTTTTATAATTTTGACACTAATATCCCATTCCATTTTTATGTTTTATTTTTTTCAGTAGTTGCCCAATTGTTGGACACCCTCTTAATTTCCAATTATTTGTCACCTCAAAAAGAATAACTACATACATATTAGAATACATATGACCTTTCTTGCTTTGATCTTTTTAGAGTGGCTCAGTAGGCATACATAACTTAACAGTTTTGGGGATTTATTCCCAAATTATTTTCCAAAATGCCTGTACTAATTCATAATTCCACTAGCAGTGCATAATGCACCTATTTTCCAACAACTTCCCTAACAATTGTCATTTTCTCTATTTTTGTCAGTTTTTCTATCCTCTTTAAATGAATTTTCAAATGAATAATAATGACTGTTGATACACACTCACCCTCATACCCACACACAAACATACAGGCACATATACGCACATGTGTGTATCTGTATGTATGTCAATAAAAACACCTATATCTATAAATTTCATAAGGGAGGAGCTAGGATAAAAAGCCAGTCTACAGTGACCAAAGGGAAAAGGGAGATGTCATAGTGATAACAGAGTTGCTGTAGGGATGTAGGGATGTGAATAGTATTAAAGTGATTGATCAGGGAGTCAAGTTCAGCCATCCAGAACTAATAAACTTGAAGAATTCTAGTTCTTACTGAGGATGATTGAGCAAATGAGGAGAGGAGTTGAAAGATAACAGATAAATACGTCATGTTTGGAAAGGGAGAATATCATGACTGTCTTGTCATAAAGGTTCACATTCGAGGAGAACTCTAGTCCTCACTCTCCTTCACCCCATATACCCAATCGAATTGACAAGTTCTTGTCTTGGCTATTCTTTCTCCATGATCTCTTATAACTATACCCTTCTCTTTACTCACAATGCCAGAATCTTAGTTAAGTGTCTCATCACTGCTTATGTAGATTATTTCCCTGTCTTTTATTTCTCCTCCTTTGATCCATCCTCTACACAGATGTCAAGGTGAAGTTCCTGAATCATAAGTTTGAAAAGGACACTCCCCTCCTTGGAAAAAAAGTAATTTCAGTTTAAATTAGTATCCCTGACTTATTTTATTTTTTATCAGTTCTTATATTTTGAGTTCCACATTCTCTCCTTTCTTCTATCCCCTTTCCTGCATTCTGAAAAGGCCAGCAATATGATATTTATTGTTCATGTAAAATGATGCAGTTCTTTCTCTCAGGTGGATAGCAGTTTTCATCTTGAACCTTTCCAAATTGATTTGGATCATTGTATCAATCAGATACCTAGAGTATACTTAAAGTAGCTAAGTCTTTCCAAGTCAATCATCATTACATTATTACTGTTATTACATACTGTGATCTGGTTCTTCTTGCTTTTGTGTTCATCAGTCTACATAATCTTCCAAACTTTTTTTTTTTCTGAAACCATTCTCCTCATAATTTCTTATTTCACAATAGTATTTCATCACAATCATCTATCACCACTTGTTCATTTATTGACCAACTGAAGGGAATCTTCTCAATTTCCAATTCTTTCACATAAAAAAACAGCTCTTTTAAATATATTTTGTAATTTTGTTGTTTATTCTTTTTCCAGTCATGCCTGACTCTTCCTAACTCCATTTGGGATTTTCTTAGAAAAGTTCCTGGCGGAGGAGCCAAGATCGAGGAGTAGAAAAACTCACGTATGCTAGCTCTGAATGCAGAGCCCATAAATTTCCTGTAAAAAGAACTCCCCACAAATTCTGGAGTACTGCAAGCCGCACACCCATGCAGTGGAAGAGATTTTTCGATCCAGAGAGCCCTGGAAAGTGATCCACAGGGGTCCATTACGCTCTGGATAGTGGAGCCCACACCTGACATACCCTGGCCACGCAGCCCCAGAGGAGCAGATCCGAGCAGGCTTCAGGGACAGAATCTCTGGTGGCTGTGAATGTACCTCCACCCACAGGCTCTACACGTCAGTGAGAGAGACTTCTAGGCTGACCAAGAGGGGGGCAGGACGTCTCCGCAACTCGGGCCCCCTCCGTAGGGAGCTGCAGAGGCAGCAGCAGAGGCAGTGGTGGCAGCCTGGGACTCCCCAAGCAGACAGGAGCTCCATTACCAAAGGTCTCTGCATAAACCCCCTGAGGGAACTGAACCTGGGAGGCGGCATTGCCCCCACCCGCTACATTACTGAAGGTCTCTGCATAAAGCCCCTGAGGGAACTGAACCTGGGAGGCGGCCCTGCCCCCACTCCAGCACCAGAAGTTAAGCTCACATTGAATACCAGCTATTCCCACCACGGAAAGCCCTGAGGCTGGGAAGCAGCATTTGAATCTCAGACCCCAAGCACTAGCTGGGCAGATCTAGGCAGGGGTGGACAGGAATCTCAGAGGTCAAGTAACTGGCTGGGAAAATGCCCAGAAAAAGGAAGAAAAATAAGATCATAGAGAGATACTTTCTTGGGGAAGAGATGTCCCTTCCTCCTTTCATTTCTCATGAAGAAGTACAATGCTTGCCATCAGGGAAGGACATCCCAGGTGGATGTCTGGTGGGCTCAGGCCATGGAAGAGTTCAAAAAGGATTTTGAAAATCAAGTTAGACAGGTGGAGGAAAAACTGGGAAGAGAAATGAGAAAGATGCAAGAAAAGCATGAAAAACAGGTCAATACCTTGGTAAAGGAGACCTAAAAAAATGCTGAAGAAAATAACACCTTGAAAAATAGGCTCAATTGGCAAAAGAGGTTCAAAAAGCCAATGAGGAAAAGAATGCTTTCAAAAGCAGAATTAGCCAAATGGAAAAAGAGGTTCAAAAGCTTACTGAAGAAAATAGTTCTTTCAAGATTAAAATGCAACAGATGGAGTCTAATGACTTTCTGAGAAACCAAGAAATCACAAAACAAAACCACAAGAATGAAAAAATGGAAGATAATGTGAAATATCTCATGGGAAAAACAACTGACCTGGAAAATAAATCCAGGAGAGACAATTTAAAAATTATGGGACTACCTGAAAGCCATGATCAAAAAAAAAGAGCCTAGACATCATCTTTCATGAAATTATCAAGGAAAACTGCCCTGACAGTGTACAACCAGAGGGCAAAATAAGGACTGAAGGAATTCATCGATCACCACCTGAAAGAGATCCAAAAAGAGAATCTCCTAGGAACATTGTGGCCAAATTCCAGAATTCCCAGGTCAAGGAGAAAATCTTGCAAGCAGCTAGAAAGAAACAATTCCAGTATTGTGGAAATACAATCAGGATAACCCAAGATCTAGCAGCTTCTACATTAAGGGATCAAAGGGCGTAGAATAGGATATTCCAGAAGTCAAAGGAACTAGGACTCAAACCAAGAATCACCTACCCAGAAAAAGTGAGTATAATGCTTCAGGGGCAAAAATGGTCTTTCAATGAAATAGAGGACTTTCAAGCATTCTTGATGAAAAGACCAGAGCTGAAAAGAAAATTTGACTTTCAAACACAAGAATGAGAAGAAGCATGAAAAAGTAAACAGCAAAGAGAAGTCATAAGGGACTTACCAGAAGTGAACTGTTTACATGGAAAGACAATATTTGTAACTCTTAAATCTTTTTAGTATCTGGGTAGTTGGTGGGGCCACACACACGGACACACACACATGTACATGCGTGCATGCACACACACACATACACACATGCACGCACACACAGAGACAGAGACAGAGAGCACAGAGAGAATTGAATAGGATGGGACCATATTTTAAAAGAAATTAGGCAAATGGTGAGAGAGAAATGTATTGGGAAGAGAGAGGGTGAAATGGAATGGGGTAAATTATATCTCATTCAAGAGGCAAGCAGGAGAGTTTTTAGTGGAGGTAAAAAGAGGAGAGCTGACAACAAAACATGAAGTTTACCCTCATCAAATTCAACTACAGGAATGAATAAAATGCACACTCATTTTGGTATGAAAACCTATCTTACAGTTCAGGAAAGTGGGGGAGAAGGAGATAAGCAGGGAGGGAGGGATAGTGGAAGGGAGGGCAATGGGAGAAGGGAGGAATTTGAAGCCAACACTCTTGGGGAGGGAAAGGATCAAAAGACAGAATAGAAACAATGGGGGGCAGGATAGGATGGAGGGAAATACAGTTAGTCTTACACAATACGACTGTTATCGAAGCCATTTGCAGACTACACAGATATGGCTTATATTGAATTGCCTGCCTTCCCAAAGGGAATGGGTGGGGAGGGCGGGATGGGGAGAATTTGGAACTCAAAGTTTTAGGAACAACTGTTGGGTATTGTTCTTGCTACTAGGAAATAAGAAATACAGTTAATGGGCAATAGAAAGTCATCTGTCCCTAGAGGACAAAAGAGAAGATGGGGACAAGAGAAGGGAGGGATGATAGAAGAGAGGGAAGATTGGCGATAAGGAAAATTGGAATGCTCGGTGTATTGGGGTGGGGGAGGCGATAAATGGGGAGAATATTTGGAAATTTTGTGAAAATGAATGTAAAAAGTGCAATAAATTAATTTATATTAAAAAAAAACCATCCTGGAGTTCTGTGCTATTTCCTTCTTCAGCATATTTTATAGGGGAGAAAACTAAGAAACATATTTAAAGGACTTGCCCAGATTTACGCAGCTACATTTCTGATACCAAATTTGACCTCAGCATTCTACCTACTGTGTCACCTAACTGATCTTATTTTTATATAGATAGACCCTTTCCCTTTGATAACCTTAGTATATTGTGTCTTCAAGGCAATATTCACAGCACCAATGGTGATTATGAATATGCCAGCATAGTTTAACAATGCAAATTATAGCAGACTCTCCATAGTCAGAAGAAAAACGTTTATTCAGACACCAGAAACCCAAATTCCAACACTAGAAAGTCAAATTCATCATAGTAACCAAGAAATCTATACAGAATAACAATGCAGAGGGCAACAACGTCCCCAAGCCTCTCCCTCTTAGGGTCTTTCCGCAAACCAGCTCCCTTAAAAAATCACAAATAGACTCTCCCACTAACTCTAGTTTCTGCCATTCCCAGCTTTGCTGCTCTCTGGCCAACTTCCTCTCAGCTCTACTCTATCTCTGCCTCTTCCTATTCCACCTTTCTTGTTCCATGTGACATGACTCATGTGACTCTGGCTTCCATGTGACTTAAGCAGGTCACATTGGCCTATTAATGTATGGGAAAGATCTTCCCATTAAGAAACAAAATTACATTAACAATAAGCAATGATACATTATCAATACAGATTTAGTCCTAGTTTTATTGCAGGGTTAAAGAGGATGCCCAAGTATAGAGATCTTTGGAGAAAATTCCAGTTTGCTCTTGAGAATAGTTGGACCAATTTACAAGTCCACCAATGATTCATAAGTGTACCTGTTTATCATTTCTTACAGCACAGAAGTATTCCATCAAAATCATATACCACAACTTGTCCAGCCATTTCCAACTGATGGACATCTCTTCAATTTCCAATTGTTTGTTACAAAAAATAACCGCTACAGATATTTTCTACATATATCTTTTCCCCATTTTTTAAAAATTGAGTTGAAATAGAGACATAATAATGGTATTTCTGGATCAAAGATTACAGACCCAAAATGGTTAAATCAATTCACAACTCCACCAACCAATGCATCAGTGTCCTAATTTTCACAATCTCCTCCAATATTTGTCAGTTTTTTCTTTTCTTTCATCTTAGCTAATCTAATAAGACTGAGATGTTACTTAAGGTCTTTTACATTGCATTTTTTATTGGTGTTTTCCATTTGGATTTCTTTCAGGAGGTAATTGGTGAATTCTTTCATTGACCATTTTATCCTCTGGTTCTAGGATCTCAGAGCAGTTTTCCTTGATTATTTTTTGAAAGATTCTGTCCAACCTATCTTTTTTTCATCATGGCTTCAGAAGTGCAAATAATTCTTAAATTTTCTGTCCTGTACGTATTTTCCAGATGAGTTGTTTTTCCAATGAGATATTTTATGTTTTCTTCTATTTTTTCATTCTTTTTTTTTGTTTAACTGATTCTTGTTGTCTCATAGAGTCACTTCTCCACTTCTTTTTAATGAGTCATTATCTTTATTTAGTTTCTGTACCTCATTTTCCATTTGGTCTATTTTTAAAGAGTTCTTCCCTTCAGTGGGCTTTTTTGCCTCCTTTTCCATTTGGTCATTTCTACTTTTTAAGGAGTTTTTTTCCATAATCAATTTTTGTCCTTCATTTTCTAAGCTATTGACTCTGTCATGTATATCTCTCACTTCTTTTCGAAATATTTGTCCAGCTCTCTTATTTGACTTTTCAAATCCTTCTTGAGCTCTTCCAAGAAGGTTTTTTGGACTTCAGATGAGTATATATTTGCCTTTGAGGTTGCAAATGTGGATATGTTGACAACGTTGTCCTCTTCTGAGTTTATGTCTTGATCTTTCCTGTCCCCATATTAAGAATCTGTGATCACTGTCCATTCCTACTTTTTGTTCATAATGTTTGCATATTTACTGTCTTTTAAAGTTGAGCTCTCCTGCTGGAGCACAGGGGACACTGACCCAAGTTTGTATGCTTTGGGTCAGGGACCTGGTCCCTGATTTTGTGTACTGGGGCCTCAGGTCCTGGTAGTTAGAGACTTGAGATCTAGCAGCTTACCTGATACTGATGTGGAGTGAGCAACACTGAAACGCTAAGGATTCAAGGGATGGGAAGGTTCTCCGGCCCTTAGAAAACAGTTGCTGTGAAGCACGAGAAGGTTTGGCTATTGGTGGACACCTGCTCACCTGGAGTTGTGCTTCCTGAAGTTGTGTTGAAGTATTGGTAAGTTTGACTTCTGGAGTCTACTGTTTCCTCTGCCTGTGCCAAGGCACTCAGGGGATCCTGGTGTTGATGCCTGCCTGCTCCACTATCTTGGTGCTCAGGATCTCCCACTGGTTTGCTGAGGTGGGTCTTGCCACTGACTTGCTGGACTGTCTTCTGTCCTGTACTGTTCCCCTTCCACCAGAGTTAGAGGAATTTCCCCAATAATCCCCCAACCTTCTTGATTTAAAAGACTGCTGCATCCTATCTTTCTGCTGGCTCAGCTGCTTCAGAATTTTTGCTGGAGTGATGTTTTCTGGGTTTTTAGTGATCAATACAGGAGAGTGAGTGTGACTTACTATTTTCTCTACCATCTTGGCTCCCAGAAGTCCATTGCTTATCATTTTAAGGCAACCTCCCTTTAGTTCTATTCTTTCTTGGGTTTCTGGTAGAAATGGGTGTTATATTTTGCCAAATATTTTTTACTGCATTTATTGAGAAAATCATAACATATTTTGTTCATTTCATTATTGATATGTCCAGTTGTTCTCATAGTTTTCCAAATATTGAACCAGCCTCTCATATCTGGAACAAATAACCACTAGTCATACTATATGATATTTGTGACATATTCCTTCATTTTTCACCCCTTAAATTTATCTACGGAGGTGAAACCTAGGGTAGTAATAATTGCAGAAGCTACATTAATAAAATGCTATATTGAGAATGAACCAAGAAGAGAAGGTGTTAGACACATTCAACAAAGGTCAAGTTAGTGATTTGCATAGCTATAACCAAGCTGGAAAATTTAATAGTAATAACACTACTGAAAGCCAACATTTATATAGAAGTTACTACATTTTAGGCTCTTGGATAAGCCCTTCTTCCCTCAATACTGAAAGGCTTGAGAAGCTCCTAAGAAACGCCCTTTAATAACACAATTTTCTGCAGTTGACAGGGAAAAAGAACTTGGGTTGACCCTTTCCAAAGTACGTCAAGCAAGAGATCACTTACTATGTCTATAGCTGTATTTCTAGGGCCAATGATAAAAACAAGTACCATTCTTACCCATAGCAAGTCACTGATTGCCACTCTCAGTTTTTTATGGACAAGCCTTTCAGTATTGAAGGAAGAAAACATTGAAAACAACAGTTTGATGAAGTGTTTCATGGACCATGAATGTCTTCCACATAGAGAAATGAACGTTGTTGCCCATATGCACTAATTTCTTTTCAAAACATTTTTTTTTTGCTCCCATGTAACTGACATGGCCTATCAAAAGAAAGAAAGGAAAAAAGAAAGAAACAAGGAAAGAAGGAAAGAAAGAAAGGAAAGACACATAGCCAGAAGTCTTTTAACTCATCAGATACTGAAGTAACACACAAACTCATTTGATTCTCTGAATCACATTATGTGAAGATTTGACCATTTCAAACATATCTAATGCCCTGTGCTAAAATACCAAGTTTATCTTCTGAACTTTGACTGTTTAACAAAAAGAAGCTTTTAATTCTTGCAGATGAGAGAATTTGAGAGACTACGTGTAGGGTCTCCTTTCAGTAGTATATTTTCCATTTCTTTGCTAAGTGTGTTCTTGTGACCTTTCCATGTCTTCTATTAAGAAGTTAAAAACATATCCAGCCTTTTTGTCTCAGATTCTTCCACAGTCTCCAAAGACAGTCTTATTGAGGTCATAAATAGTTGGGTGCTACATCAAGACTCTTATGAAAAGCTTAATTATGTTGAAAAAATCAGCAGTTTTTAAAATGTCCTAATAAGATTGTTATCATGTTGATTTAAGAAAGAATTCTGTTTCATTTCCCACTATATTTTACAACTGCAAATTTATGCTTCAGAACATCAAATAATAACCATTATCCTGAAATATTTCACTTAGAGAATAATTTCATATTATTTTATATAGTAATTTCCCTCTGTCTCTTGAGAATAAACTCATAGCCCTGTTGACATTCATTCTAACATATTCTGTTTTACTAAATTAATATGTTCTACTTATATTTTAACGGATTTCTGATCCTATGGTAATTTCCTCTAAGATTATAATTCATAACATTTCCTTGACTTTTTCAGAGGTTTTTATTCACGTTCTCCCACTGAGCCTGCATAAAGGACTTTAGGTTTTTTGTTGTTGTTATCTTATTTTTTTTTTATTTCATGAGTATCAATATAGGACTTCATTGGTACATTTTCTAAGATTTGATAGCTAACTAGCTGACTTCTTGACTATGAATTTCTTGAATTCTTGTGCAAAGTAAATCAGTAGAAATTTGTGGCATTCAGTCAGTAAGCATTTGTTAAGCATCTATTCTGTGCCAAGCACCATGCTAAGCACCAGGGATAAAAACAAAAACAAAAAATAGTCCCTGCTCCCAGGAAACTCCTAGTCTAATGGGGCAACAATATGTAAACTATGTAAAAACAAGATAGATGAAAAGTAAATTGGAGATTCTTTACAGAGGTAAAGCACAATGGTTGGGGAAGAAGAAAAGCTTCTTGAAGGAGATAAAAATTAGCTAGGCAGGCTTGTCCATGGTACATATCTCCATTTGCAAATATTTTTCATTTTTAGTTTTCATGAAATCATTAAATGAACAGTGGTATAGTGGAAAGGTCATTTTCTCTACAATGAGAAGACATAAGTTCAAATAGTGTCTCTGATACTACATATGTGACCTTTGATAAGTCGTTTGACTTCTTTGGGTCTCAATTTGAAGGTCTGTAAAAAAAGGAGTGGGTCTAGATATCCTCTTAGGTCACTTCCATCTCTGTAGGAAGCATTCATTAAACATCCGTTATATGCCAGGGACTGTCACATAATAGGATTCTTGGGATACAAGCATAAAAGTCAAACTCCTTGTGGTCAAGAACTATTGAAGGACTATACACTTCCATTCTATTGAAGGAAACCTCATGTCTATAGATATACGTAATTTTTTTTTCATTTTTTTTCCAGTTAGAAACAACTTTTTCATCCTCTGTCCTTCTTGAATATAATTTGAAGGTTTTTTAAAGCTGCCTTTATGATATTTACTTTTTGTACATTTTAGCATGGTCATTTGTCTTATCTTGCCTATTAGTTTGAAAGCTTCTTGATGCCAAGGATTGCATGAATCTGTGTGTCCTCCAATATTCCTGTGAGTTCAATAGCAAGTATTCAATCAATGTTGTTCAACTGAATTTAAATCTATCCTAGAAAAAAATTAGGAAGCTATGCTTCTATCACACTTATTGTATGAAAATCATGATACAAACCAGAACGCTTCTAAGAAATCTCTTCCATTCATCTTGGATAACATAACATCCCACTCCAACCAAGTTTTTATTTATAAAATCCAAATCATCAAAGGGAATTGCAGCTAGCTCCCAGAGACAATAGATATCTTACTGCAGAACTTTATTCATTGTCCTAAGAAATATCTAGGATTTACCAATATTCTTCAGTTTCCAGCACTTTTGGATTAGAATGAAATATGGCAATAAAAATATTATTGCTTTTTTATAGTCGGTTGTTTATCACAATGAACTCCTGATGGGAATAAAACACTGCAGTTATTTTTTAATCTTCCTTTTAAACTGATTGTAACTCTTTAAATATAGAGCTGCACTTAGGTACGCCTGTATATATTATGTATGTGTTTACCAGAATACATATGGAAAAAATACCTGATCTTTCACTCAGGTTTTTACTAAAGAAGTATTAATGCTGGCAATATGGTTTACTTTCTAAAGGAAAGGCTAAAAAAGCAACACTCCTTAAATGTAAAGAAAAAAAAAAACTGTGCTTTATTGGGAAAACATGGAAATTGCAAAAAAAAAAAATGGCATGGCTTTTGTTTTATCTTTTCCAATTATTATCTTTAGTCTAACCAGACTCATGGGAGTTACTATTCAGTTAGAAATTCAATAAGGTTTTAGAAATAGAATTAGAAGAGACACAAGTGGTTGTATAGTCTAGCTCTTTCATTTTACAAAAGAGAAGAGTGAAGCAGATAGATTGCATGGCTTGCTTTTGGTTTCTCAGGCAAATACAGGATTTGAACTCATTACTACTGAATCCAAATTCTGCCTTTATTTCCACTGCAGAACACCAGGTAGAAAATATATAACCTGATTTATTTTTCCTGTGCTTACCAATGTGACTCAAATGTAAATTCACAAACTCTTGTTAGAAGATATTTGAAATTTGATTGAAAACAACGCCTGGCAGCTAAGTCATGCAGTGGATAGAGTGGTGGGCCATAAGTTAAGAAGATCTGAATTTAAATCCAACCTCAGACACTTTTTGGCTATGTGACTCTGGAAAATTCATTGATTTTCTGTCTGCTTAATTTTCGTCATATTTACAATGGAAACACTGATAGCATCCTTCTTCCAGGGAGGTTGTGAAGATAAAATAAGGTGATATATGCAAAATATTTCGAAAAACTTTAGGGGTGGAGCCAAGATGGCAGAGTAGAAAGACTCACACATGCTAGCTCCGAACCCACAGCCCATATATTTCCTGTAAGAAGAATTCCCCACAAATTCTGGAGGACTGCAAGGCACGCAGAAATACAGTGGAAGAGATTTCCGTTCCAGAGAGCCTTGGAGAGCCGTCCCCAGGGGTCCACTCCTGAACTACCCTGGCCACTCAGCCCCAGAGGAGCAGATCAGAGGAGGTGTCAGGGACGGAACCTCTGGTGTCCGCGAAGGTCCATCCCAACAGACGCTACATGTCAGTGAGAGAGACATCTGCGCTGGCCGAGAGGGGAGCAGGATGTCTCCATGGCTCGGGCCCCCTCGGAAGGAAGTGTGAGGGAGCAGCAGAGGCAGTGGCAGAGGCAGTGGTGGCAGCCCAGGAATCCCGGAGCAGCAGGCAGAAGTTCAGGGCCATTAACTAAGGTCTCTTCATAATACCTCTGAGGGAACCGAGACGGGGAGGTGGCCCTGCCTCCACTCAAGCACCAGAACTTAAGTTCACATTAAATAGCAGCTGCTCCCGCTGCGGAAGGTCCATTTGAATCTCAGACCCCAAGCACTAGCTGGGGGATCTAGGTGGGGGTGGACAGGAATCTCAGAAGCCAAGTAACTGGCTGGGAAAATGCCCAGAAAAGGGAAGAAAAATAAGACCATGCAAAGCTACTTTGATGGGGTACAGATGTCCACACATTTCAATTCTGATGATGAGGAATTATTCCTACCATCAGGAAAAGATGTGGCGGTCAGGCCTCTGTATCCCAGACATCCCAGGTGAATGTCCGGTGGGCTCAGGCCATGGAAGAGCTCAAAAAGGATTTTGAAAATCAAGTTAGACAGGTGGAGGAAAAACTGGGAAGAAAAATGAGAGAGATCCAAGAAAAGCATGAAAAACGGGTCAATACCTTGGTAAAGGAGACCCAAAAAAATGCTGAAGAAAATAACACCTTGAAAAATAGGCTCACTCAATTGGAAAAAGAGGTTCAAAAAGCCAATGAGGAGAAGAATGCTTTCAAAAGCAGAATTAGCCAAATGGAAAAAGAGGTTCAAAAGCTCACTGAAGAAAATAGCTCTTTCAAAATTAGAATGGAACAGATGGAGTCTAATGACTTTATGAGAAACCAAGAAATCACCAAACAAAACCAAAAGAATGAAAAAATGGAAGAGAATGTGAAATATCTCATTGGAAAAACAACTGACCTGGAAAATAGATCCAGGAGAGACAATTTAAAACTTCTGGGACTACCTGAAAGCCATGATCCAAAAAAGAGCCTAGACATCATCTTTCATGAAATTATCAAGGAAAACTGCCCTGAGATTCTAGAATCAAAGGGCAAAATAAGTATTGAAGGAATCCGTCAATCACCGCCTGAAAGAGATCCAAAAAGAGAAACTCCTAGGAACATTGTGGCCAAATTCCAGAATCTCCAGGTCAATGAGAAAATATTGCAAGCAGCTAGAAAGAAACAATTCCAGTATTGTGGAAATAAAATTGGGATAACAGAAGATCTAGCAGCTTCTACATTAAAGGGATTGAAGGGCGTGGAATAGGATATTCTAGAAGTCAAAGAAACTAGGACACAAACCAAGAATCACCTACCCAGTAAAACTGAGTATAATACTTCAGGGGAAAATATGGTCTTTCAATGAAACAGAGGACTTTCAAGCATTCTTGATGAAAAGACCAGAGCTGAAAAGAAAATTTGACTTTCAAACACAAGAATGAGAAGACGCATGAAAAAGTAAACAGCAAAGAGAAGTAATAAGGGACTTACCAAAAGTGAACTGTTTACATTCCTACATGGAAAGACAATATTTGTAACTCTTAAAACTTTTCAGTATCTGGGTAGTTGGTGGGACCACACACACACATACACACACACATGTACACGCATGCATGCACACACACATACACACATGCACGCACATACAGAGACAGAGAGCACAGAGTCAATTGAATAGAATGGGACCATATCTTAAAAGAAATTAAGGGAAATGGTGAGACAGAAATGTAGTGGGAGGAAAGAGGGTGAAATGGAATGGGGTAAATTCTCTCTCATTCAAGAGACAAGCAGGAGACTTTTTAGTGGAGGGAAAAAAAGGAGAGCTGAGAAAAAAACAAGAAGTTTACCCTCATCACATTCGACTAAAGGAAGGAGTAAAATGCACACTCATTTTGGTATGAAAACCTATCTTACAATACAGGCAAGTGGGGGAGAAGGAGATAAGCAGGGAGGGAGGGATGATGGAAGGCAGGGCAATGGGAGGAGGGAGCAATTTGAAGTCAACACTCTTGGGGAGGGACAGGATCAAAAGATAGAATAGAAACAATGGGGGCCAGGATAGGATGGAGGGAAATACAGTTAGTCTTACACAGCACGACTATTATCGAAGTCATTTGCAAACCTACACCAATAGGGCCTATATTGAATTTCCTGCCTTCCCAAAGGGAATGGGTGGGAAGGGGGGGATGGGGAGAATTTGGAACTCAAAGTTTTAGGAACAACTGTTGAGTATTGTTGTTGCTACCAGGAAATAAGAAATACAGTTAATGGGGAATAGAAAGTCATCTGGCCCTACAGGACAAAAGAGATGGGGAGAAGAGAATGGAGGGATGATAGAAGAGAGGGCAGATTGGTGATAGGAAAAATTAGAATGCTCAGAGTATTGGGGTTGGGGGAGGGGAGAAAAGGGGAGAAAATTTGGAACCCAAAATTTTGTGAAAATGACTGTAAGAATTTAAATACATTTTTATTTAAAAAAAAAAGAAAAACTTTAAAGTGCTATATAAAAGCTAACTTTTATGATAGATTTATAGTTTTAAAACTGGAAGGGAGTAAGTAATTAATTAAACTGAATACCTTTATTTAACAGATGAGCAAACTAAGATAGACAACGATTAAATGATTTTCCATTCACACAGCTAATAAGTATCCCCAGAACATAATGGATTTTCAAGTGAATTCTACCAAACATTTAAGAAATAATTAATTCCAATATTATGCAAACTATTTGAAAAAATACATTAAGAATGAGCCTTACCAAAGGC
The DNA here is from genome assembly GCA_023548195.1 of Bettongia penicillata ogilbyi. NCBI lineage: Eukaryota > Metazoa > Chordata > Mammalia > Diprotodontia > Potoroidae > Bettongia > Bettongia penicillata. Next base: position 452,863 of record JAJHZJ010000565.1, read on the forward strand.
TTTTTTTTGTGAAACAAATATGGATTAGATGCCTGAACAAAGAAAGAAAACTATAGGCTAATCTCTTAATGAATATTGATGAAAAATTTTTAATAAATTATTAGCAAGGAGATAGCAGCAGTATTTCACCAAGATCATGCACTGTGAGCTGGTGGGATTTCTACCAAGAAAGCAGGACTGGTTCACTATTTGAAAAAAAATCAGGATAATATAACATTTCAATACCATAAACAAAAATTATATGATTATATTGATAGATTCAGAAGAATTTTTAACTAATAAATTTTTAGTCTTCAACATTTACTTCCATAAGATTCTGAGTTCTAAATTGTCTCCATTTCCTTACCCTACCTTCTTTACAAGATGACATGCCATCTGAGATATGGTCTACATATACATGCATATTGAAAATAGTTTCACATTAGTCATGTCATAAAGAAGAATTAGAACCATTGGGAGGAACCAGGAGAAAGAAGAAAGAAAAAAAAAAGAGAGCCAATAATACGTTTCAATTTTGATCTTCTGTAAGACTCCATAGTTCTTTTTCTGGATGTGGATAGCGTTTTCTACTGTGTGTCTTTAGGAGTTGTCTTAGAGCCTTTCACTGCTGAGGAGAGTTAAGTCTATTAAAGTTAATTATTGTACATTATTGCACTTACTGTTACTTGTGTACAATGTTCTCCTGGTTCTGCTCACTTACTTGGCATTAGTTCCTGTAATGTCATTTCAAGATTTTCTGAAATCCACCTGCTTATCATGTCTTCTGGAACAATAGTATTTCATTATATTCACATGCCACTTGTTCAGCCATTCTCCCTCGATTTCCAATTCTTTGTTAACACAAAAATAGCTGCTATACATATTTATGTAAATAAGGGTTCTTTCCCTATTTTTATGGTCTCTTTGGGATATAGACCTAGAGATCAGATCTTGGGGTCAAAGGCTATATAAATTTTCTAGCCCTTTGGGCATTTTTCCAAATTGTTCTCCAGAATGGTTGAATAAACTCACAACTCCACTAATAATGCAATAGTGTTCCATTTTCCTCACATCTTCAATATTTACCATGTTCCTGTTTTGTCATGTTAGCCATTCATATAGGTATGATGTGGTACCTTGGGGTTGTTCTGATTTCATTTCTATAATCAATAGTGATTTAGATCATTTTTTCATACACCTATAGAAAACTTTAATTTTTTCATCTGAAAACTTTATGTTCATATCATTTGACAATTTATCTATTGGAGATGAATTGTATTCTTATTAATTTGATTCATTTCTCCCTGAACTGAAATTATATCTCCTTCATCAGAGACACTGGTTGTAAAAATTGTTTTTTCCAGATTTCTGTTTCCCTCCTAATCTTGATGGCATTGGCTTTCTTTGTGCAAAATCTTTTCAATTTAATGATAAAAATCTATCCATTTGTGTGGGTTTATTTTATATCCTGAAACCTTGCTAAATTTGCTTATTTCAAGGATAATACTTTACTTAATTCTCAGGAATTCTCTTTGCACACCATAATCTTGGCAAAGAGTGATACCTTTGCTCCTTCATTGCCTATTTTGCTTCCTTCAATTTCTTTCTCTTCTTTCTTGCCATAGCAAACATTTCTAGTACAATTTTGAATAGCAGTGGTGATAGTGGATATCCATGTTTTAGTCCTTCATTATTATATTTGCTTCTAGCTTATTCCCATTACACATAATGGTTGTTAACGGTTTTTCAATAGATTCTACTTATCATTTTAAGAAAAGCTCCACAGGGGCGGAGCCAAGATGGCGGAGTAGAAGGACGCACATTTACGAGCTCCAAAACCAAAGCCCATGGAATTGGTGTAGAAAGAGTCCCCCATCGATTCTGGGTGAGCGCAAGGTGTGCAGAGGCAGAGTGGAGGAGATTTCCGTTTCAGGGAGCACTGAAGACCCGTCCCCAGGGTCCGGCGCTCCCCGGAGAGTAAACCCGACCCCCAGCGCTGCCCTGGCCGAGGCCTCAGAGAAGGGCATCCGAGCAGGCTTCAGAGACGGAAGCTGAAGCAGCCGTGAAAATCCCTCCGCCCACAGAAGCACGTCAGTGAGAGAGGCCGGGCTGAAGGAGAGGGGAAGCGGGGCGTCTCCGTGACTCGGGCCCCCTCGGGAGGAAGCGGCGGCGGCGGGGACGGGGGCAGGAAGCGGCGACGGCAGAGGCGTGGGCGGCGGCTGGGGATGAGGCGGCAGCGGCCCAGGACTCAGGAATCCCCCAGCAGCAGGCAGGATCTTCATTACAGAAGATTCCCGCATCTTCTGAGCCTGGGAGACGGCCCTGCCCCCACCCCGCTCTGTTGCTGAAGGCTTCTGCTCGGGACCCCCAGGGGAGCTGAGATTGGGAGGCGGGCCCCCCACCCCATCCCCACCCGCTCCATTCTTGAGAGTCTCTGCATAAAGCCCCCCTGAGGGATCAGAGTCTCGGAGGCAGCCCGGGCCCCACCCCAGCACCTGAACTAAAGCTCACTGATTGACAGCCGGCAGGAGGAAAGCCCATTTAAATCTCAGAGGACAAGCACTAGCTGGGCGGATCCAGGCGGGGGTGGAAAGGAATCTCAGAAGACAAGTTAACTGGCTGGGAAAATGCCTAGAAAAGGGAAGAAAAATAAGACTTTAGAGAGTTTTTTCCAACAAATGCAAATGATCCCGACCTTCGGATCTGATGGCGAGGATGAGGACGTATTCTTACCATCAGGGAAAGACGTGGAGGGCGGGGCCTCAGTACCCCAGACACCCCAGGGGGGTGGTGGGTGGGCTCAGGCCCTGGAAGAGCTCAAAAAGGATTTTGAAAAGCAAGTTAGACAGGTGGAGGAAAAACTGGGAAGAGAAATGTCAGAGATGCAGCAAAAGTATGAAAAACAGGTCAATACCTTGGTAAAGGAGACCCAAAAAAATGCTCAGGAAATTAATACCTTGAAAAATAGGCTCACCCAATTGGCAAAGGAGGTTCAAAAAGCCAACGAGGAGAAGAATGCTTTCAAAAGCAGAATGAGCCAAATGGAAAAAGAGGCTCAAAAGCTCACTGAATTTAATAGCTCTCTCAAAATTAGAATGGAACAGATGGAGTCTAATGACTTTATGAGAAACCAAGAAATCACCAAACAAAACCAAAAGAATGAAAAAATGGAAGAGAATGTGAAATATCTCATGGAAAAAACAACTGACCTGGAAAATAGATCCAGGAGAGACAATTTAAAAATTATGGGACTACCTGAAACTCATGATCAAAAAAAGAGCCTAGACATCATCTTCCATGAAATTATCAAGGAAAACTGCCCTGACATTCTAGAACCAGAGGGCAAAATAAGTATTGAAAGAATCCATCGATCACCACCTGAAAGAGATCCAAAAAGAGAAACTCCTAGGAACATTGTGGCCAAATTCCAGAACTCCCAGCTCAAGGAAAAAATCTTACAAGCAGCTAGAAAGAAACAATTCCAGTACTGTGGAAATACAATCAGGATAACCCAAGATCTAGCAGCTTCTACATTAAGGGATCGAAGGGCGTGGAATAGGATATTCCAGAAGGCAAAGGAACTAGGACTGAAACCAAGAATCACCTACCCAGCTAAACTGAGTATAATACTTCAAGGGAAAATATGGTCTTTCAATGAAACAGAGGACTTTCAATCATTCTTGATGAAAAAACCAGAGCTGAAAAGAAAATTTGACTTTCAAACACAAGAATGAGAAGAAGCATGAAAAAGTAAACAGCAAAGAGAAGTCTTAAGGGACTTACCATGAGTGAACTGTTTACATTCCTACATGGAAAGACAATATTTGTAACTCTTAAAACTTTTCAGTATCTGGGTAGTTGGTGGGACCACACATACACATGTACACGCATGCACACACATACACACATGCACACACATACAGAGATAGAGAGCACAGATTGAACTGAATAGGATGGGGCCATACCTTAAAAGAAACTAGGGTAAATGGTGAGAGAGAAATGTAGGGGGAGGGAAAGGGAAGGGGGTAACTATATGTCATTTAACAGGCAGGTAGTTTTTCTTAGTGGAGGGAAAAAGAGGAGAGCTGAGAAAAAAACAAAACAAAACAAAACAAAAACAAGAAGTTTACCCTCATCACATTTGACTAAACGAAGGAGTGAAATGCACACTCATTTTGGTATGAAAACCTATCTTACAGTATAAGAAAGTGGGGGAGAAAGAGATATTGCAAGGGGGGGATGATGGAAGGGAGGGCAAAGGGAGGAGGGAGCAATTTGAAATCAACACTTGGGGAGGGACAGGATCAAAAGACAGAAGAGAAACAATGAGGGGCAGGTTAGGAGGGATGGTAATCCAGTTAGTCTTACACAACACGACTATCAGGGAGGTCATTGGCAAAACTACACAGATATGGCCTATATTGAATTGCCTGCTGTCCCAAAGGGAATGGGTGGGGAGGGAGGGATGAGGAGAATTTGGAACTCAAAGTTTTAGGAACAACTGTTTAGTATTGTTGTTGCAACTAGGAAAGAAGACATACAGTTAAGGAGGAATAGAAAGTCATCTGGCCCTACAAGAGAAAAGAGAAGATGGAGACAAGAGAAGGGAGAGATGACAGAAGAGAGGGCAGATTGGAGATAGGGAAAATTAGATTGCTTGGGGTATTGGGGTGGGGGGAGGGGATAAAAGGGGAGAAAATTTGGAACCCAAAAATTTGTGAAAATGAATGTAAAAAATTTAAATAAATAAAAATATATATTAAAAAAAAAAAAAAAAAAGAAAAGCTCCACTACTTCCTTTACTCTCTAGTGCATTTAAAAGGAATGGCTGCTTTATTTTTTCAAAAGTTTTTTCTGCATCTATTGAAATAATCATGTGATTTCTGTTAGTTTTGTTGTTGTTATAATCAGTTATGCTAATAGTTTTTCAATATTGAACCTATTCTACATTCCTGGTACAAATTCTAACTGGTCATAATATATCATGCTCAGGATAAATTGCTATAATCTCTTTGTTCATTTAATTTTTTACATCTATCTTCATTAGAGAAATTGATTCATAATGTTCTTCCTCTGTTTTGTCTCTTCCCATTTTAGTTATCAGCAACATATTTGTATCATTGAAAATAACTTGGTGGGACTCTTTCTTCACATTTTTCTAAATGGCTTATATAATATTTGAATAGTTTTTTCTTTAAATATTCAGTAGAATTCACTTCTAAATTCATATAACTATAGAGATTTTTTTCGTAGGGAGTTCAGTGATGTCTTGTTTAGTTTATTTTTATCAAATAGGGTTATTTAAGTATATTATTTCTTCTGTTAATCTGGACAACTTATATTTTTGTAAATATTTACCCATTTCACGAAGATTATCAAATTTATTAGCCTACAGTTGAGCAAAATAGTTCCTGATTATTGTTTTAATTTCCTCTTCATTGGTAGTTAATTTAGTCTTTTCATTTTTGAAACTGGTCATTAGATTTTCTTTTTTTTCTTTAAAATCTTATTAACCAAAGGTTTATCTATTTTATTGTTGGTTGTTTCCATGAAACCAGCTCTTAATTTTATTTATTAGTTCAATAGTTGTCTTAATTTAAATTTTATTAATCTCTCCTTTGGTTTTCAGTACTTCTAATTTGTTATTGAATTGGGAATTTTTAATTTGTTCTGTTTTTAGGGTTTTTTTTGTTGTATGCCCAATTCATTGTTCTCTTCTTCTTCTATTTTATTCATGTAAGCTTTGAGAAATATAAAATGCCCTAGCTTTTGCTGCATCGCATAAGCATTCAACTAGGTATAAAAATCTAACTTAACCTTTAGGAAGTAAGAGGGAAAAGGAAAAGAATGATAGAAGGGCAGATTGAGGGAGAGTATGGTCAGAAGCAAAACACGAATGAGGGAAAGGGAGAAAGGAGAAAGAAAAACATAAGTGGGTAGGGGATAGGATGAAGACACAGAGTTAATAACACTATTTTACAAGGAACTAACACAAGGCAAGCACTTGGAGGTCAAAAAAAGTGGTGCAAAACATTCTCAAGGTCCCTGTAAAGAACTTTGGAATTGATTGTGAGACATGGGAGACACTGGCACAGTATCACCCTGTGGAATGCCCAGATAAAAGATCATTTGCTCAATTATCAAAACAGAATTCTAGTAGATCAAAAGAAATGTCAACTGCGCAAATTTTGTTACATCTCCATTTCCAATGTTTGTATGGTCATATGTGCCTAACCTGAGGTAGACATTTCTGAACCCCTATTACTCTGATAAGCTACTATAGGACACACTATGCATTGACCATAACATAGTGATGTCATTTTGGACTTCTTCCCTTGAGAGAAACAGTTACCATTTGTATTTCCTACTAGTTAGTAATTTTCATTTTATTCTGTACAGAAACTTGCCAGTGATGCTTTAAGTAGTTTTTTTTTTCCTACTAATTGAACATGCTGTGAAAGTCATAAAATACTGTCATTTGTGCCATATTAACTACAAGGCTATGATTTTTCCTCCTGAAAAAAATCAATCATACCAGCCATACCACATCCCAAGCTGTATGATAAAGCAGCAATCATCAAAACCACTTGGTAATGGCTAAGAAATAGAAGGGTCGATCAGTGGAACATGTTAGATACCAAAGACACAATAGTCAATGAACATAGCAGTCTACTGTTTGATAAATGCAACGAGTTCAACTTCTGGGGTAAGAACTCACTGCTTGACAAAAACTGCTGGGAAAATTGCATAACAATATGGTGGGAACTGGGTACAGACTGATTCCTGACACCATACCACAGAATAAAGTCCAAATGGGTACACATTCTTTTTTTTAATAATAAATTTATTTATTTTAATTTTTACATTCATTTTCACAAAATTTGGGGTTTCAAATTTTCTCCCCATTTTCCTCTCCCCCCATTCCAATACACTGAGCATTCTAATTTTCCCTATCACCAATATGCCTTCTCTTCTGTCATCCCTCCCTTCCCTTGTCCCCATCTTCTCTTTTGTCCTGTAGGGCCAGATAACTTTCTATATTCCCCATTACCTGTATTTCTTTTTTCCTAGTAGCAAGAACAATACTCAACAGTTGTTCCTAAAAGTTTGAGTTCCAACTTCTCCCCATCCCTCCCCACCCATTTCCTTTGGGAAGGCAGGGAATTCAATATACACCATGTCTGTGTAGTTTTCCAAATGACTTCCATAATAGTCGTGTTATGTAAGACTAACTATATTTCCCTCCATCCTATCCTGCCCCACATTGCTTCTATTCTCTCTTTTGATCCTGTCCCTCCCCAAGAATGTTGATTTCAAATTGCTCCCTCCTCCCATTCCCCTCCCTTCCATCATCCCCCCCACCCTGCTTATCCCCTTCTCCCCGATTTTCCTGTAACATAGGTTTTCTTACAAAAATGAGTGTGTATCATTCCTTCCTTTAGTTGATTGAAATGAGAGTAAACTTCACGATTTTCTCTCAGCTCCCCTCTTTTTAACTCCACTAAAAACTCTCCTGCCTGCCTCTTCTATGAGAGATAATTTGCCCCATTCCATTTCTCCCTCTCTCTTCCCAATACATTTCTCTCTCACAGATACCTTCATTTTTTAAAGATATGATCCCATCCTATTCAATTCACTTTGTGCGGTCTCTCTGTCTGTGTGTGCATGTATGTGTGTGTGTGTCTGTGTATGTGTGTGTGTGGTCCCACCAACTACTCAGATACTGAAAAGTTTCAAGAATTACAAATATTGCCTTTCCATGTAGGAATGTAAACAGTTCACCTTTGGTAAGTCCCTTATGACTTCTCTTTGCTGTTTACCTTTTCATGCTTCTTCTCATTCTTGTGTTTGAAAGTGAAATTTTCTTTTCAGCTCTGGTCTTTTCATCAAGAATGCTTGAAAGTCCTCCATTTCATTGCAAGACCATTTTACCCCCTGAAGTATCATACTCAGTTTTATTGGGTAGGTGATTCTTGGTTTTAGTCCTAGTTCCTTTGACTTCTGGAATATCCTATTCCATGCCCTTTGATACCTTAATGTAGAAACTGCCAAATCTTGTGTTATCCTGATTGTAGTTCCACAATACTGAAATTGTTTCTTTCTAGCTGCTTGCAATATTTTCTCTGTGACTTGGGAACTCTGAAATTTGGCCACAATGTTCCTAGGAGTTTCTCTTTTTGGGTCTCTTTCAGGTGGTGATCAGTGTATTCCTTCAATTCTTATTTTGCCATCTGGTTCTAGAATATTAGGGCAGTTTTCCTTGATAATTTTCATGAAAGATGATGGCTAGACTCTCTTTTTAATTCTGACTTTCAGGTAGTCCCATAATTTTTAAATTGTCTCTCCTGAATCTATTTTCCAGGTCAGTTGTTTTTCCAATGAGATATTTCACATTATGTTCCCTTTTTTCATTCTTTTGGTTTTGTTTTGTGATTTCTTGGTTTGTCCTAAAGTCATTAACCTCCATCTCTTCTATTCTAATTTTGAAAGAACTATTTTCTTCGGTGAGCTTTTGAACTTCCTTTTCTATTTGGCTAATTCTGCTTTTGAAAGCATTCTTCTCCTCATTGGTTTTTTGAACCTCTTTTGTCAATTGAGTTAGCCTATTTTTCAAGGTATTATTTTCTTCAGCATTTTATTGGGTCTGCTTTAGCAAGGTGTTGACCTGTTTTTCATGTTTCTTGCATCTCTCTGATTTCTTTTCCCAGTTTTTCCTCCACCTGTCTAACTTGATTTTCAAAATCCTTTTTGAGCTCTTCCATAGCCTGAGCCCATTGAATATTTATTTCAGATGTTTCGGATAGAGAATCATTGACTTCTATGTCTTTCCCTGATGGTAAGCATTGTTCTTTCTCATCAGAAAAGAAAGGAGGAAATATCTGTACACCAAGAAAGTAACCTTCTGTGGTCTTATTTTTTTTCCCTTTTCTGGGCATTTTCCCAGCCAGTAACTTGACTTCTGAGATTCCTTTCCACACCCACCTTGCCCCCAGATCTGCCCACCTAGTGCTTGGGGTCTGAGATTCAAGTGCTGCTCCTTAGCCTCAGGGCTTTCAGCAGGCAGCGGGGTTGCTATTCAGTATGAGATTAAGTTCAGGTTCTCAGGTGGGGGCTGGGCCAACTCCCAGGCTCAGTTTCCTCAGGTGGTTTATGTGGAGATCTTCAATAATGAACCTGAGCTCTTCCCTGCTTTGGGAGCTCCTGTCTGCCACTGCATCCCAAGGTTGCCTGAATTATGAAGACACCCCGCTCCCCTCTCAGCTTGCCAAACAGGCCCTCTCACTGACCTTTGTGCCCGTGGACAGAGGGAATTGCACTGCCGCTAGAGATTCTGTCCCTGAAGCCAACCCAGATCCGCTCCTCTCAGTGCCGTGTGGCCAGGGCAGCGCTGGACTCCGCTCCAGGTCTGGTGTGCAACAGGCCCCTGGTGTCAGTTTTTCTGGTCTCTCTGAAACAGAAATCTCCTCTACTCCATCGTTCTGGGCTTCCTCTGCTCCAGAACTTATCAGGAGTTCCTCTTTACAGGTAATTTATGGGCTGTTGTTTCAGGAGCTAGCATATGTGTGTCTTTCTACTCCACCATCTTGGCTCCTCCCCCTGGGTGCACATTCTATGTATGAAGGTTGATACTATAATCAAGTTAGGGGATAGTTTATTTTTCAAATTTATGGAGAATGCATAAATTTATGACCAAACAAGAGATAGAGAATATTATGAAGTGCAAAATGGATAATTTTGATTATATTAAATTGAAAGGTTTTTGCAAATAAATGCCAATACAACCAAGATTAGAATGGAAGAGGAATAATGGGACACAATTTTTACAACTACTATCTGTGATAAAGGGCTTATTTCTAAACTATATAGAGAAATGAGTAAAATTTACAAGAATACAAATCATTTCCCAATTGATAAATAGTCATCGAATAGGAACAGGCATTTTTCAGAAGAGAAAACAAAAGCTATTTATAGTCATATGAAAAAATACTCTAAATCATTATTGATTAGAGAAATACAAATCAAAACAATTCTGAAGTACCACATCTCACCTATCAGATTGGCTAACCTTACAAAATAGGAAGAAGATTACTGTTAGAGAAGATGGGGGAGAGATGGAACACTAATTCAATGTTGGTGGAACTGTGAACTGATCCAACCACCCTGGAAAACAATTTGGAACTATGCCCAAAAGGCTATAAAATGTGCATACTCTTTGATCCAGGAATACCACTTCTAGGGCTATATCCCAAAGAGATCTTAAAAACAGGAAAATGTCCCACATATACAAAAAAATATTTATAGCAGCTCTTTTTGTGGTAGCCAAGAACTGGAAATCAAGAGGGTGCCCATCAACTGAAGAATGACTGAACATGTTAGGGTATATGAATGTAATGGAACACTATGGTGATATAAAAAAAATGACAGATGATTAGACTTCAGAAAAACCTGCAAGGACATATGAACAGATGATGAGTGAAGTGAGCAGAACCAGGAGAACACTATAAACAGTAACAGCCACAGTATTTGAGGACTGTTTCTGATAGATTTAGCCCTTCAGAGCAATTCAAGAACCTAACATTTCCAAAGGACTCTTGAGGAAAATCTCATCCACATCCAGAGAAAGACCTATGGAATCAAAATGCAAAATGAAGCAGACTATTTTCTCCTGTGATATGTTTTGATTTGGTTTGGTTTGATTTTTCTCATGATTTCTCCCATTAGTTTTAATTCTTCTATGAAATGACTAAGGTGAAAATATGCTTAGTAAGAATGTAAGAATACAACCCATACAAGATCTCTTGCTGTCCTGGGGAGGGAGCAGGGAGGGAGAGGGAGAAAATTTAAAACTTATGGAAGTGATTGCTGAAAACTGAAAAAAAAAATAAATTTTTAAAAATCAGCAATGTCCTGTCAATTTCCTGCTATTTTGAAAATCTGCATGTTCTCTGGTATTGGTTCCACTTCCTTTTTCTTGACTTACGTATTTAGATATCTTTGCATACATTTGAACATGTTGGTGATCATCTTCCCTTCTGTTTTTAATGTTTTCCCTGTATATTCATGTTCTTGTACTCTGGATTTCTGTTTTCTTTGTCCTGACAACTGTGATAGTTTTCATCTCTTTTACTTTCATTGTATTCCTCCGTTTCCCTCCTTTGATGATTGTGCTCTTGGGAAAAAGACCTTTCAGTCTACTCCTAATTTCACTTTCCTTTGACTTAGTCCTCTAATGCCAGATTTTCCTTCAAAACAAATGTACAACCCAATCTGTAGGCCTGTTATTCTTTTCTTTTTCTTTATTTTTAAATTTATTTATTTAACTTTTTACATTCATTTTCACAAAATTTTTGGCCCCAAATTTTCTCCCCTTTTATCCCCTCCCCCCACCCCAATACACCGAGCAATCTAATTTTCCCTATCACCAATCTGCCCTCGTTTCTATCATCCCTCCCTTCTCTTGTCCCCATCTTCTCTTTTGTCCTGTAGGACCAGATGACTTTCTATTCCCCATTAAGTGTATTTCTTATTTCCTAGTAGCAACAACAATACTCAACAGTTGTCCCTAAAACTTTGAGTTTCAAATTCTCCCCATCCCTCCCTCCCCACCCATTCCCTTTGGGAAGGCAGGCAATTCAATATAGGCCCTATCTGTGTAGTTTTGCAAATGACTTCCATAATAGTCGTGCTGTGTAAGACTAACTGTATTTCTCTACATCCTATCCTGCCCCCCATTGTTTCTATTCTGTCTTTTGATCCTTTCTCTCCCCAAGAGCGTTGACTTCAAATTGCTCCCTCCTCCCATTGCCCTCCCTACCATCATCCCTCCCCTTGCTTATCTCCTTCTCCCCCACTTTCCTGTATTGTAGGATAGGTTTTCATAGCAAAATGAGTGTACATTTTATTCCTTCCTTTGTCAAATGTGATGAGGGTAAGCTGCTTGTTTTTTTGTTTTCTCAGCTCTCCTCTTTTTCCCTCCACTAAAAACTCTCCTGCTTGCCTCTTGAATGAGATATAATTTATTGCATTCCATTTCACCCTCTTTCCTCCCACTACATTTCTCTCTCATCATTTACCTTAATTTCTTTTAAGATATGGTCCCATCCTATTCAATTGACTCTGTGCTCTCTGTCTCTGTATGTGCGTGCATGTGTGTATGTCTGTGTGCATGCATGCGTGTATGTGTGTGTGTGTGTGTATGTGTGTGTGTGGTCCCACCAACTACCCAGATACTGAAAAATTTTAAGAGTTACAAATATTGTCTTTCCATGTAGGAATGTAAACAGTTCACTTTTGGTAAGTCCCTTATGACTTCTCTTTGCTGTTTACTTTTTCATGCTTCTTTTCACTCTTGTGTTTGAAAGTCAAATTTTCTTTTCAGCTCTGGTCTTTTCATCAAGAATGCTTGAAAGTCCTCTGTTTCATTGAAAGACCATATTTTCCCCTGAAGTATTATACTCACTTTTGCTGGGTAGGGGATTCTTGGTTTGAGTCCTAGTTCCTGTGACTTCTGGAATATCCTATTCCACACCCTTCGATCCCTTAATGTAGAAGCTGCTAGATCTTGAGTTATGCTGATTGTATTTCCACAATACTGGAATTGTTTCTTTCCAGCTGCTTGCAATATTTTCTCCTTGATTTGGGAACTCTGGAATTTGGCCACAATGTTCCTAGGAGTTTCTCTTTTTGGATCTCTTTCACGTGGTGATCAATGGATTCTTTCAATACTTATTTTGCCCTCTGCCAGTTTTCCTCAATATTTTCATGGAAGATGATGTGTAGGCTCTTTTTTTGATCATGACTTTCAGGTAGTCCCATGATTTTTAAATTGCCTCTCCTGGATCTATTTTTCAGGTCAGTTGTTTTTCCCATGAGATATTTCACATTATCTTCCATTTTTTCATTCTTTTGGTTTTGTTTTATGATTTCTTGGTTTCTCAGAAAGTCATTAGCCTCCTTCTGTTCCATTCTAATCTTGAAAGAACGATTTTCTTCAGTGAGCTTTTGAACCTCTTTTTCCATTTGGCTAATTCTGCTTTTGAAAGCATTCTTCTCCTCATTGGTTTTTTGAACCTCTTTTGCCATTTGAGTGAGCCTGTTTCCAAGGTGTTATTTTCTTCAGCATTTTTTGGGGGTCTCCTTTACCAAGGTATTGACCCGTTTTTCATGCTTTTCTTGCATCTCTCTCATTTCTCTTCCCTGTTTTTCCTCCACCTGTCTAACTTGATTTTCAAAATCCTTTTTAGCTCTTCCATGGCCTGAGCCACTGGACATTCCCCTGGGATGTCTGGGATACAGAGGCCCCTACCTCCACTTCTTTTCTTGATGGTAAGAATCCTTCCTCCTCATCAGAATTGAAAGGCCGGAACATCTTAACTCCATCAAAGTAGCTGTCTATAGTCTTATTTTTCTTCCCTTTTCTGGGCATTTTCCCAGCCAGTTACTTGACTTCTGAGATTCCTGTCCACCCCCACCTAGATCTGCCCAGCTAGTGCTTGGGGTCTGACATTCAAATCGCCTCTCTGTGGCGTGTGCAGCTGCTATTCAATGTGAGCTTAAGTTCTGGTGCTTGGGTTGGGGCAGAGCCGCTTCCCAGGCTCAGTTCCCTCAGGGAGTTTATGCAGAGACCTTCAGTAATGGCCCTGAACTTCTTCCTGCTGCTGCTCGCTGTCCCTGGCCACTGTTGCTGCCTCTGCCACTGCCTCTGCCGCTGCCTCCTGAGGGGGCCTGAGTCACAGAGACACCCCCCTCCCCTCTCGGCCAGCCCAGACGTCTCTCTCACTGACCTGTAACATCTGTGGGCGGAGGGACCTTCCCGGCTGCTGGAGATTCAGTCTCTGAAGCCTGCTCGGATCTGCTCCTCTGGGGCTATGGCCAGGGCAGCACAGAGGGGCACTCCACTTTCCGGGGCGGGACGGACCCCGGGGGACAGCCCTCCAGGGCTCTCTGGAACGGAAATCTTTTCCACTTTGCTTCTCCGTGCCTTGCAGTGCTCCAGAATTTGTGGGGAGTTCTTCTTGCAGGAAATATATGGGCTGTGGGTTTGGAGGTAGCATACGTGAGTCTTTCTACTCTGCCATCTTGGCTCTATCCCCCCCTTTTCTTTTTCTTTTGTCTAATTGCAGCTTCCCCAGGTGGAGTGCACTCTGTTCCTTATACTTCTTCCTTCTTTCCAAGAGAATTAACTATGAAGTCTGATGTTTTAAAGTCAAGAAAGTTTGAATGAGAATAGTGTATGTTGACAGAGATTGTAGAAGAAGATGCATGATAATTGCTGAGTGCATCCTAGAACATAATTTAGTAGGTCAGATTATATTCTCTGCCAGAGCATGTGGAAGAAGGGCACGAGAGTGTTGTATTGAAAGGATTCAATTAGGAGTTAGCATTTCTTGTTGTTAATTCTTAAAACTGTACCCTTATTAGATTTCTTGGTATCTAAGCCCATGGAGAAAACTGCAATTGCCTTTCCCTGGTGCAAATTTCCTCTTTATGGGAGTTTTTGGGAGTAAAGTTTAGAGAAAATATAATGTTTCATTTTATGAGTTACCTGTCTAGGACATAGTTAATTCTCTGGTTATGGAAGTTCACAAATTTAATAGAATATGAGAATTTGAGAGGCAGAAGGGATCTCATATAATTTAACCTAGGGGTCAAGAACTTGTGGCCTCTAGGCCACACTTGGCCCTCTGGGTCCTCAGTTTTACTGAATGCAAAGATACATTCTGTAAAACCTGACTCAGTCAAAATACCACACTCAAGGACATAGAAGGCCACCTTTGGCCTTGAGGCCACAGATTCCTTGCCCCCCCCCCCCCAGGTCTGACCTATCCAGGAAAGAAATAATCACTATACTGTATTTTATTAGTGATCATATAATCTCTGCTTGAAGACTTTCAAGAATAGGGAACTTATCATTTCTATAGGTAGCCCATTCCAATTTAATAAAGGCTCTAATTATTAACACAATTTTTCCAACATGAAACCTTGATTTCTAAAGGCAGAGTAAGGGTTAGAAATTTTGGGAACTAGAACATTTTCTCACCTGACTTGAGTTCATATATGATTAAAACTACCTTCTATTTATCCCTAGTTAGACTGTCTGCCCTGTGCACCCGTTTTATCTCCTCCTCCTGTATTGCCCACTCACCGCTCAACAAATTTTACCTCCAGGGACATAATTCCTTGTTATTTTACTTTGCAGTGTTTTCTTTTTGGTTAATTTATTTCATGTAATTCATACTTCATACACTTTAATGTATTTCAGTTTCTTAGCTTTAAAATAGTCAAGGTAAAAATTTAAATACCAAGAAAAAACTGCATGCTACTTATAAAGATATTGAATCCAAAACCCAAAAATGGTAACAAATCTGTCAAGGATTATGTATGGGCGCTTGTAACAAATAAAATAAGCAGTTCTGGGGGGGTGGTATTAGTGCATTAAAATTCATTACTATTACCAACAGCATCTTGCCAACCTATCAATCCAGCTGACATCCCCTCCTACGACTTTTAAGCTTTAATCATCTAATTATCTCATCTTTGAATTAACTTTGACTGTGGAAGCCCTGACTCATAAGGCCATTCATTCAGTTTTTCACTTTATAGAAAAATGGACTCAGGAAAAATCTTCCTAAATGCCCAAACCATTTTTTTTTCTTTACAGTGATTCTTGGCAAAAAAAATCAAACAAAAACCAAGTTTAAGTTTAAGAAGAATAAACAACAGCAAGAACAAAAAAAAAAAACAACATTGAGTTACCTTTCTTTTCCACTTGATACATGTGGAAACATTAATAGAATGAAATGACTTCAGTTGCAGTTGCTAGTTTAATTTTTGTTTGCGTTTTTGAAACTATCCTTTAATAGGATCATATTTCAGAATCCACATCGTTCCTGATTGTATGTGTTTGTGTGTGTGTGTGTGTGTGTGTGTCTGTGTGTCTGTGTGTCTGTGTGGGGAGAGAGGAGAGAGATATGAAAGAGGAGAGAGAAAGTGAGAGAAAACAAGACAAAGAGGACAGAAAGAGTGGTGAGCTCTCAAGGGTAAGGCAGACACATGCTGTGGCTATCTGTTGTTAAGTCACAAAGGGACTGTGATATGGTTTGGCAGAAGGAGTATCCAAGGCAATGAAATCAGAGTTTTTGAAAGTACTGAAGTCTAAAAGCCAGTTTCACAGCATGGCTTCAAGAAAATCATTAGAGTAGAACACCAATACTGTTTGACTACTTTTAACCTTAGCTGTGAACTCATCCTCTTAGTGGAGGACTTTTTTTTTCTAATTCAAGACTGAAAAACTACTTAAAGATCATAATTATGGTCAACTATTGTTACAAAAAAATGGGTATTACTATATTTCTTTTCCCAGTAGCACTTATCCCAGTGTTGAGCACTTAATAAAATGGAGATAAATTGAATCATTAGTTCTTATTTGAAAGTTGTCTTAAATATCGAATTTTTGTATTACATTATTTCATGCTTTGTGGAAACACAGCATTTTTTAAATTAAGGTTTAATTGACATTATCAGATACAGTGTCTCCTAGTGCATGGAAAAGAATCAGGAGGGCTTGCATTCAATTTCTCCCTCTGACACTGAATGTATGACCCTGGGCAAATCATTGAATGTACGTGTGTGTGCATATTACCATTAGTTCCACTAACCCTTCCTTGCCTACTACATCTTTCATTGATCTGGTGTGTGTGTGTACACCATGTGTCATATATAGTAGTGTACGAATGTATATATGCATGTGCATGTTTGTATATACACATATGTGTGCATACATATACATACACATATGTAGATGATCTAAGGTAATTGTGTATGGATTTATGTATATATATGCTGTATATAGTAATATATTGTAAATATGCACACATATGTATGGCACATGCACATATCTTATAGTAGTTTTCACATACATACATGTTACCGTATGAGATATGTGGCGTGTATATACACCAACACCCACCAAATTAACGAGAACTGCAGTAATCAGAGGAGGGTATAATAATGTATTTGTCTGTGTACATAAGCACATATGTACATATACACAAATGCACATATTTTTTGGATGAAAAATTATTCACTTTACTTTCTTGAGTAAATATATTTTAAAATGATTATTATACTTGAAATTTCTCACTGTAAGAAAACTTAGGAGAAAAATAGTATACATACATATATGTTTAGGTTGTGTGTGTATACCACATACATTTCAGTAATGATTTTAAGATATGTCTACACATGGAAAGTGAAGCAAAAAAAAATATCATGCAAAAGATTTCAGCAAGACAGTCACAGAGCTTCTGACGTTGGTCAAATGAGATAAAATTCTGATTGGGAAAATAGATTTGTGATATTTCTTAAAGATTAATTAATAAAGTTGGCAAAAATAAAGCTGTAGTAAAATATTTTGGTTGAATTCAATTCATAATGACTTACAGAATTATTCAAATGAAAAGTAATAATTCAATCCAGCACACAAACTCATTGTTGGTGGAGTTGTAAACTGATTCAAACATTCTGGAGAGCAATTTGTAACTGTTTCCAAAGGCTGTCTCTCAAACAAACAACTAGAATCAGAGATTTTACGATCTTAGTAAGGGAGAAAAATCTGTACCTGTGAGCTAGATTCTATGGAAATAATCATTAACGAGCCTAAGATATCCCCCAATTCCTCAAGAGGATAGATAGATAGATAGATAAATAGATAGATAGATAGATAGATAGATAGATAGATAGATAGATAGATAGATAGACAGATGGATAGATAGATAGATAGATATATAAGTATATATGTATATATAATTCTTTGAAGATAAAATTTAGCCCTAATAGTTAAGTGATAAGCTATGTGGTAGACTTTAGGTTTTGTAGACAACTATGTGGATAGAGTGCTGGGCTGGGAGTTAGAAAGACTTATCTTGATTTGAAATCCAGCCTCAGACACTTACTAGCTGTATGACTCTGGGCAAGTCATTTAATTCTTTTTTTGCTTCAGTTTATTTATCTTAAAAAATGAACTGGAGAAGGAAATGGTAACTACTCCAGCATCTATGCCAAGAAAGCATTGAATAGGGTCACAAAGAGTTGATTATGACTGAAAATCCACTGAAAAATAACAACATCATCATAGATTCTATTCAATTCAACTCAGTAGATACTTAGGAAGCATCTACAATGAACAAGGCATTATTCAGAGCAAATGGGATTAGAACAGAATAATCATTTATAGTAAGTCTACTGAGTCTCAGGAATTGTTCTGAACTTTTCTTGGAAATATTATTTCCTTTGATTCTGACAAGCAAGGTACTACTATTTTTATATTTTACTCTTGAGGAAAATGAGGCAAATAGTGGTTAAGGACCATACCTTGCCAAGGACCATACAGCTAGTGAGCATCTCAGGCTGGATTTGAACTCAAGTCTTCCTGATTCCAGGGCTAGTGCTCTGAAATCTCTGGTTGTCTCCAGGAAAACTAGATTAATGAGAACTTTATTAGTCAGGAAAGAGTCAGTGTACCTCATGAGACTTGAGTCAGGCATTGCAGAATATGTAACATGCAGGTAGGAAGGTAGATAAGAGAAAGATAAGAAGTGACTTTAAGAAAAGGCAAGAAGTTGAACGGGGGGAATGACCAAATTAACATACTAGTGTATATTCTTGTTATTCCTAGTTATAGATTGAATGGAGGAAAATTCTTAGGAAAAAGGCACAGTCTCTTTTGCCATCTGTATGCCATTTGAGGTCCTAGGAAGGTGAATGACTTTCACTTGATATATTTTTAGATGCTATTAAAAGAGCACAAAGAAGTAAATGCTGCTAAAATTGGCACTATCCCTTCATGGGAGTGATTAGGTAGCCTTTAGTGTCCTCTGTAATCTTGAGAGTTGGTTATCATTCTAGCAACCTTAAAATTGAAATAAATAAATGTAGCAATTTGAACCATTCCAAAATAATATAAAATAAAGTTTCTTCTTGACAAATAGGTATGTCTGACCCACTGAAGTCATGTTTTAATTTTAACGGGAAAAAATCATTCTAAATATTACATATTATTTTGACTCTTCCAATCTGTACTTTCTTAGGTATGGGGCATTTTGCTATGGAAACTTTCTGTACCAATGCAGATCATCAATTAACCTTCTACTTAGTGATTTAAAGAGCAATCTAGGAGGCTGGAAGGCAAAGTCACTTGCCCTTGGTCACATAGTTAGTAGGTGTCAGAAGTAGGATTCAAAAACAAGTCTTCCTAAATAAAACCAATACTGTCCCTCAATCCATTATGCCTTGTTGCTTCTCCCAATTATATGATAATGAGTATGAGAAATAATAATTAATTAAGGCCACGTTGTTTGAAGTATTATCATTGGTTGTTTCAGGTGAATATTTTTGGTTTATTCTTCAGATAATGTTTTCTATTTTTCATTTAGCTAGCTATATAGATGTCATATTGCTAGTTTGTCATAGGTTTATCATCTTATAAATTTAGCTCTGAAATTAACTTCTGAAGTCATTAAGTCTTAAACCTTGATTTTACAAATAAGGAAACTGAGGTCCAGCAAGGTTGAGTTTCATATAGCTAATAAGTGTCTGAAGTAGAATTCAAACCCAAGTTTTCGTGACTCCAAGTCCAGTATTCAGTCCCTTATGCCACACAGCCTTTCAAAAAAAAATCCTGTCGATAATCACAAAACAACTATATATAGAAGGGAAAGACTTCACCCCATGAGAACAATTTATGAATACATCAATGAATCAATCAATCAAAGTTATGAAATACCTATTATATGTCAGCAGCTACTGGCAGATACAGATCTCTTTCAGGAGGGAAGTATTCATCCTACTAGACTTAGAAGCTATGAAAGACACACCAGATAAGAGAGTATATTAAAACAGTCCTTTCTATTTGGAAGACTTCAAGCTTCTTTATAGAGGGAGTCCCTTTTAAGGCTCATGAAAGATAGCATATCAACCTTTGTTTATATACCCCCAAGGGAATAGTAGCATGGCCTCCTCCCCAAACCCACCTGAAAAGGGCTAGAGAGCAGGATAGTTTCTTGTTGACTTTAGTTGCCTCTCTGCTCATCATCTTGTGTGATCACAGGTTTTCTTTGGCCCCTGTTCTTACAAGTGCTAATGGCAAACTTGTATGGCAAGCATTTCAGTCATTAACCAGGATAACAGCTGCTTTTAACTAAGTTATATCAATAGTACTTTAAGAGACCTTTTGCATTAAAGTTATTAATGATGGATAGCTTCCTTTTCAGTTCTATTCATTTAGCTTACTGCAGCAAAAAGGTTGCACAACTGTTTAAATGATATATTTATGAACATTTTCCTTCCAAAAGTTATCAATCATTCTCAAGATGAATGCAAGCAATGTTTTTGCAATAAGTGTTTTAAATGGGCAGAACAAAGAGACAAAATCCTCACATAATCTGAATGTCTCAAAGGTTTGCTATATTGCAAAAGACTTGTCTGTTTATGTTTTTGAAGAGATGTTTTTCTTCATAAAGGATCTGTAGCTCCCTGCATCCCTTTGTAACAATAAGTGATTTCACTTTAAATTCAGCTAACTCGCTCCCAGGTTTTGTCACAACCAACATTTACAACTTCCATGTCCAGAATCCGAATGGGTGACCATCGTTTCCTCGAACATTCAATTAAAACTAATACTCATAATTTTACTGTTCGAAAGATTGTATCTAGTGGTCCACTCTTTTGATACCAAAAATGAATCTGAACAGTTAATAAGATTTATCCAATTTTTAAAGCTTCTACTCTTACTATCTTAAGGTTATAATGGAGAAAACCTGTAATTTAATTATGTTTAGTTAGTGCTAATATGAGTACAGATAACTTTCAATTTTTAAATATTATTAATATAACAGTGCAAAAAGATATAAATTCTGGTGGAAGTTCTGTGAGTTTATCTGTGTCTGTAAGATTGAGTGTTTTGGGTTTTATTATGTATATTATCTTTCTGCTAGATTTTCGTTCTCTGGTCCTTATTTATTTGCAGACTTGCTCAGAAAGAGCTAATAAGTGAATCAAGCTGTCATTTTTAAATGTAAAACACAGATTCTTAAAACCATTAAGTCCTGATCATATAGTATTCAGACCAAGCACTGAAACGTTACCATAAACCTCATTGTTTAAAGTCATTCAAATATGTCATATAATCCATATTCTGAATAACTCTTGACACATTTAAATCTCCTCTCATTTTCATAAAAATTATGCTTTCCCCACCTTCATTATAAAATATTCCTTTTTAAGGTGAAATTAGTGTCACTTTGTTGTCTAGCATTCAGAAAAAAAATGACACCATAATTTGAAATAAAGAGAACATTTGGTATTGTGAACGGGAAAAGTCAGTACTGTGTTGCCATTTTCATGTTAGAAAATAAATAAGGAAGATTTTTCAGATTGTCTCAAGAAGTGTTATTAAGGAGAAATTGCAATGTCATTTTCTAGCATTGCAGCTCACAATATTCTGTTAGCAGCTTGCATTTACATTTATTTGTTTATTTGGTAGATGAGAATTAATTCTCTACAATATTTGTTACTGAGCACCTTTAGGTTCCAACTTCTGTTTGTAAAGTCAGAATTTGTATGCATCCCAGGCAAGATGTGAAAAATGACTCTGAATTTTATTGCCATGCATAAAATTGGAAACTGGATTTGTTCTTCTGAAACTTCTATAGTGTTTAAACACCTGAGATGTTGAAAATTCAAAAATGGGGGAAAAAAGAAACAAACCTTTTTCATTTGCAAAATTGAACTTAAGTGTGGAAACATCACTGAGCTATCTTGCAAATAAGAATGGAAGACATACTCAAACACATATTTTAATGAGTCCTAGAAAAAATAATGAAAGGGGCAAATTTGATGAAATGCATGTAAATTGGGTATAATACACATTTTTATTCATTCTTTTTTTAAATTAATTTATTTGTTTATTTAACTTTTCAACATTCATTTCCACAAAATTTTGGGTTCCAAATTCTCTCCCCATTTCTCCCCTCCCCCCACCCCAATACACCGAGCAATCTAATTGCCTGTATCACTGATCTGCCCTCTCTTCTACAATCCCTCCCTTCCCTTATTTCCATCTTCTCTTTTCTCCTATAAGGCAAGATAACTTTCTATACCCCATTATCTGTGTTTCTATTTCCTAGTTGCAAGAACAATACTCAACAGTTGTTCCTAAAACTTTGAGTTCCAACTTCTCCCCATCCCTCCCTCCCCAACCATTCCCTTTGGTAAGGCAGGCAATTCAATATAGGCCATATCTGTGTAGTTTTGCAAATGACTTCTGTAATAGTAGTGCTGTGTATGGCTAACTATAATTCCCTCCATCCTATCCTGCCCTCCGTTAATTCTATTCTCTCTTTTGATCCTGTCCCTCCCAAGAGTGTTGACCTCAAATTGCTCCCTCCCCCCATTGCCCTCCCTTCTATCATCCTCCCCACTCTGCTGATCCCCTTCTCCCTCACTTTCCTGTATTGTAAGATAGTTTTACATACCAAAATGACTGTGCATTTTATTCCTTCCTTTAGTCGAATGTGATAAGAGTAAGCTTCATGTTTTTTCTCTCACCTCCCCTCTTTTTCCTTCTACTGAAAAGTCTTTTATGAGAGATAAACTGCCCCATTCCATTTTTCCCTTTCTCCTCCTAATATATTTCTCTCTCACCGCTTAATTTCATTTTTTTAAGATATGATCCCATCCTATTCAATTCACCCTGTGCTCTCTGTCTCTCTGTCCCTCTGTCTCTCTCTGTCTCTCTCTCTGTATGTGTGTGTGTGTGTGTGTGTGTGTGTAATCCCACCAACTACCCAGATAGTGAAAAAAATTTCAAGAGTTATAAATATTGTCTTTCCGTGTAGGAATGTACACAGTTCAACTTTCATAAGCCCCTTATGATATCTCTTTGCTGTTTACCCTTTCATGCTTCTCTTGATACTTGTGTTTGAAGGTCAAATTATCTTTTCAGCTCTGATCTTTTCATCAAGAATGCTTGAAAGTCCTCTATTTCATTGAAATACCATTTTCCCTCTGAAGTATTATACTCAGTTTTGCTAGGTAGGTGATTCTTGGTTTTAGTCGTAGTTCCTTTGACTACTGGACTATCCTATTCCATGCCCTTTGATCCCTTAATGAAAGGAGGAGGGGAGCATTCAGTTAAGCTGCAGGGGCAGGGCATCCATTCAGTTTGAGACAAAGACCAGCTTCCTCAGGGCTCAGGTAAGACTCAGCTCTTGAGTGCCCCCAGGGGTTTTTACAATCCATCCATGGTCTCAGGCTGCTGCAGGGGCTGCCCTGAGAACTTCTGCCACCTGCCCCATGTGAAGGCCCTTCTCCCTTCCTGGCCAGCTGAATAAACCCCGTCACTAACCTTTGGCTCCTGTTGGTTGAGCGATCTGCACACCCTCTGCTGCTGGGACTAGGGATTCCTTGACTGGAGATTCCACCCCAGAGGACTGTTCACAAGCCGTGTTTGGCCATAGCTGGGTTGGGCTCCATACTCCGCTGTGCAACTGATGTTTCCTGTGGGTCTTTCAGGCCACCCTGCGCTGGAAATCTCCTCCACTCTGTTGTTCTCCACTTCTGCTGCTCCAAAATTTGTTGAGAGTCCCTCTCTACAGGTGTTTTATGCCTGTATGGCAGCCTCCATATGTGTGTCTTTCTACTCTGCCATATTGGTCCACATTTATATTGATCTACATGAATATATATGACATGATAAATGATCTGCAAAATACTGACTAGCTCATTGTAGAACCCTCATTGAGTTTAAGATGAAATATGTGGTCACAGAGCATAATTAGCGATTCTGGCCACTAGAATGAGCATGACAAAGTGCATCATGGAAAATGGTGGGATTGGGATGTGGGGGAATAAGAGATAACTGGAAAGGACCTTCAGATATTCTCAAGAAACAAGGTCTCATGAAGACCCTTGAACAATATCTCTTAGGGAAGATTGGAAGATATATCGGGCCAGGGGTAGCATTTTCTGGGTACTGGGACTCAAAATCATGACTAACAAGAAATCAAGACATGGCTAGGTAAAAGAGGATTTCATGTGGGCTGTATCTTCATTATGAAGGAGGCATGTCATGTCTCAACAGGTTTTTTTTTTGTTTTGTTTTTTAGCAGTTGATACTAATTGGGACGAAATCCAGCTATTTGTACCTTTTTGAGGAATATGAATACTATCAGTTGCCCAGGGCAAAATTCACTTTCCCAACACATAGTTATAGCTTCATATAGGTCATTGCTATGACCAAGTGAAGGCACATGTGAAAATTAATCATCGACAATTCTCTAAATATCCTAATATTTGATGACATTTATTCAAGAAATAACTAAAAAAATATCTTTGAAGATTTTTGTTGATTTTCTACCTGTTCATGTGTGTGCACATGTGTGTGTGCATGCATGCACATGTGTGCATAGCATGTATTGATGATATGTCAGCAAGGTACAGATTAGTTCAGGAAGTTGTGAAAAAAGTATTGGACTTAATTGCATTCAACAAGCAGCTATTAACAATGATATTTTCAACCCTCTTGCATTTTGGATTCTAACTCTGCAGAACTCTTGAAACTGTTTTTTCTAAGGTTGTCATAGAATTTTTCTACTTCAAAAATTTCATTTTACATTTATTCCAATTTTGCACCATCACCACAATATGGCAAAATTTACATCTGCTGGGACAAAAAGTAATTATCAATTTCAGTTTCTTTTTCTAATTTTTTCATTTGTTCATTTATTTGTTTTTTTCATTGTTCATTTATTTGTTTTTACTTTTCAAAATTCATTTCCACAAAATTTTGAATTCAAAATTTTCTTCCCAACTTTCCCTTCCCCCACCCCAAAACACCATGCATTCTGATTGCTCCTTCCCCCAATCTGCCCTCCCTTCTATCACATCCACTCTCTTCCCTTACATTCATCTTCTTTTTTTTTCTTGTAGGGCAAAATAGATTTCTATATCTCATTACCTGTATTTCTCATTACCCAGTTGAATGCAAAAACAATTCTGAACACTCAATCCTAAAACTTTGAGTTCCAATTTTTCTCCCTTCCTCCCTACCCACCCATCACCATTGAGAAGGTAGACAATTCAATATAGGCTATATATGTATAGTTTTGCAAAAGACTTCCATAAGAGTTATGTTGTGTAAGACTAACTATATTTCCCTCCATCGTATTCTGCCCCACCATTTCTTTTATTCTCTCTTTTGACCTTGTTTCCCCCAAAAAAGTGTCTACTTCTAATTACCCCTTACTTCCATTTGTCCTCCCTTCTATCATCCCCCACCCCACTTACACCTTCTCCGCTACTTTCTTGTAGTGTAAAATACATTTTCATACCATGGTTCAGTTCCCTGAAGGGGTTTACAATGAGACCTTCAACAATGGATGAGGGCTACTGCCTTCTTTGGGATCACCATTTGCTGCTACCTCTACTGCTGCCACCTGAGGAGGCCTGATTTATGGTGACACCCTGCTCTCTTCTCCACCAGCTGAAAAGATCCTGTCACTGACCTTTGGTGCTTGTTGAATGAGGGATATGCTCTGAGGCTGGAGATTCTGTCCCTGAAGCCTGCTCAGAACTGCTTTTCTTGGTGCCTCATGGCCGAGGCTGGGCTGGGCTCTGCTCTGTGTCCAGTACACGACAGACCTTTCCTGTTGGTCTTTCAGGTCCCTCTGGGATAGAAATCTCCTCCACTCCGTTATTCTGTGGCTTCTGCTGCTCTAGAATTTGTTGAGAGTTCTTCTTTACAGGTATTCTATGGGCTGTGGGGTAAGAGCTACCATTTTTGCGTCTTTCTCCTCCTTCATCTTGGCTTCGTTTCCCTAATTCTGCTTTTTAAAGCATACTTCTTATTGACCTTTTAGCTCTCTTTTGCCATTTGAGTCAGTCTATTTTTAAAGGTGTTATTTTCTTCAGAATTTTTGGGGGCCTCCTTTAGTAAGCTGTTGACTTGCTTTTCATGGTTTTCTTCCATTGCTCTTGTTTCACTTCCTAATTTTTTTCCACCTCTCTTACTTGATTTTCAAAATACTTTTTGTGCTCTTCCATGACCTCATACCATTGTACATTCTTTATTGAAGTTTTGGATGGAGAGGCTTTGCATTCTAGGTCTTCCTCTGATTCGATGCATTGTTCTTCCCCATTGGAAAGGATGGAAGAAAATACCTGTTCATTAAGAAAGTAATCTTCTATAGTCTTATTTTTTTCCTTTATTGGGCATTTTTCTAGCCAGTTCCTTGACTTTTGTCTCCTTTGTCAAGAGGAGGGTATACTCTGGGAAACGTTAAGTTCTCAGTTCTTCCAATGTGACACAATCAAAGGATAGGAGTTTATTCCTCTCTTGGCCTGCACTCTTTTCTGTGAGCAACCACAAGAACTGTGTATCACCCAGGATCTGCAGTTGAGTTCCCTCTCCAGAGGCTCCAGCAGCTTCGCAGCTAGATCTCCCTCTCATTCCTAGGGCTACCACCATAGGTGTTCCTAAGAGCTCAGGAATGTGATTCTGATCAGCAGCTCAATTCCCCCAGGGTTGTTAGACTGAGGGATCCAAAAATGGAGGCTGCTGCTGCCAGGGTCATACCACTTTCCCTTCCCACCCAGGTGAGAGAGCTTTCTCACTGGCCTTTGAAGCTGTTATTACATTTGATAACCCTTTCTAGTGTTCATCCTTCTTGTACTTTACTGTTTTGACACTATTACTATCTCTACTTACAAGATAGTCTGCTACCTGAATATCCATAATAACATTAATCTGGTTCTACTCTTACATTTCCTACTTTACCTTCTCAGTCTCCTGTGTAGATTCATCCCATTTTCTACCTCAAGCATGGAGGATGTAGCCTAAAGTTCTTTCCTGGAAAATATTTTCTTTTCTTTTCTCAGCATTTACATTCTTCCTTGATAATTTCCTCAATTCAGAAGATTCAGCAATCATATTATAGATCGATACTCTATTTAGAAAAAAATGAAGTCTCAGCTGCTTCTAAAAGCCAAGATGGGAAAATAAGTAGTAAATTGTCATAACTCTCTCAGATTCAACCCTAAACAATCATAAAATAGTTCCCAAAATGAATCTTGGGACAACAGAGCAAGAAAAAGGATGGCATGAGACATTCTTTGAGCCCAAGAAACATGGAAGCTCCATAGAAAAGCTCTGTCTCACTCAGATGAAACACAGTCAAGGAGATGAGGCATCCCAGCAAGGCAGCAGAAATCCCCAACTCAACCAAACAGTGGTAGATCCTGAGCCTCAATGTAGTGAAGCAGGTCAGTGTCAACACCAGGACCTCCCACATAGCTCAGCATAATGAAAGGAATGGGCAGACTGCCAGCTATGAGAGCCACTAAGCATTTCAGCATAGCCCAATGAAAACAGAAAGTCTCAAGATCCAGGACAATAAATGCTTCAATTTGGCCCCAGGGAAATGCAGAAATATATTGCCAGGTTCAGTTGCCAGGCACCAGTAGTAGGACCCTAGCTCAGTATGAGGCAAGATACTTGTATTGTCCCCGAAAGGGCCATGTACCATACAACCCAGCACCTGAACACAACACAAAACATGAAGGTCTCTGGGGGCTTCAGGGCAAAATCAGTAAAGCAGTAGATAAATAACCAGGGCCTACTGCCCCAAGAAGTCTGAGACAGTGTTTCTTCCACTCTGGAAGCAGATACCAAATTTAAAATAAAGGTAAGGGGCAAAAAAAGATGGGAAAAAAGAATCTGACAAAAGAAACATAAAATGGTGACAGGGAAGATAAAGAAACAAAGTTACAAGAGGACAACAAGATCAAAATATCTATTGGTAAAACCCCAAAGAGAAAGAGGAAATCATCTCAAGCCCAGAAAGAAATCATGGAATACCTCAAAAAGAAGCTTTAAAAATCATATGAGAAGTAGAAAAAAAATGGGAAAATAAATCAGAGTGATCAAAGAGAATTATGGAACAAGAAGAGTCTGGGTGAGCGGAGCCAAGATGGCAGAGTGAGCAAGTATTCACCTATTCTCTTGGACAAACGCCATCAGACACTTAATTTTTTTTTTATTTTTTTAAATATAAATTTATTTATTTAACTTTTTAAATTCATTTTCACAAAATTTTGGGCTCCAAATTTTCTTGCCCTTTATCCCCTCCCCGAAACCACAATACACCAAGCATTCTAATGTTCCCTATCACCAATCTGCCCTCTCTTCTATCATCCCTCCCTTCTCTTGTCCCCATCTTCTCTTTTGTCCTGTAGGGCCAGATGACTTTCTATTCCCCATTAACTATATTCCTTATTTCCTAGTAGCAACAACAATACTCAACAGTTATTCCTAAAACTTTGAGTTCCAAATTCTCCTCATCCCTCCCTCCCCGCCCGTTCCCTTTGGGAAGGCAGGCAATTCAATATAAGCCATATCTGTGTAGTTTTGCAAATGACTTCGATAACAGTCGTGTTCTGTAAGATTAACTGTATTTCCCTCCAACCTATACTGCCCCCCATTGCTTCTATTCTGTCTCTTGATCCTGTCCCTCCCCGAGAATTTGAAGTTGACTTCAAGTTGCTCTCTTCTCCCATTGCCATTCCTTCCATCATTCCTCCCTCCCTGCTTATCTCCTTCTCCCCCACTTTCCTGTACTGTAAGATAGGTTTTCATACCAAGATGAGTGTGCGTTTTACTCCTTCCTTTAGTCGAATGTAATGAGGGTAAACTTCATGTTTTTTTTCTCAGCTCTCCTCTTTTTCCCTCCACTAAAAAGTCTTCTGCTTGCCTCTTGAATGAGAGAGAATTTACCCCATTCCATTTCACCCTCTCACCTCCCACTACATTTCTCTCTCACCATTTACCTTTATTTTTTTTTTAAGATATGGTCCCATCCTATTCAATTCACTCTGTGCTCTGTCTCTGTGTGTGCATGCATGTGTGTATGTATGTGTGCATGCGTGCATGTACATGTGTGCGTGTGTGTATGTATGTGCATGTAACTCTGTGTGTGGTCCCAGCAACTACCCAGATACTGAAACTTTGTAAGAGTTACAAATACTGTCTTTCCATGTAGGAATGTAAACAGTTCACCTTTGGTAAGTCCCTTATGTCTTCTCTTTGCTGTTTACTTTTTTATGCTTCTTCTCATTCTTGTGTTTGAAAGTCAAATTTTCTTTTCAGTTCTGGTCTTTTCATCAAGAATGCTTGAAAGTCCTCCATTTCATTGAAAGACCACATTTACCCCTGGAGTATTATACTCAGTTTTGCTGGGTAGGTGATTCTTGGTTTGAGTCCTAATTCCTTTGACTTCTGGAATATCGTATTCCATGCCCTTTGATCCCTTAATGTAGAAGCTGCTAGATCTTGTGTTATCCTGACTGTATTTCCACAATACTAGAAATGTTTCTTTCTAGCTGTTTGCAATATTTTCTCCTTGACCTGGGAATTCTGGAATATGGCCACCATGTTCCTAGGAGTTTCTCTTTTTAGATCTCTTTCAGGTGGTGATCGGTGGATTCTTTCAAGACTGATTTTGCCCTCTGGTTCTAGAATCTCAGGGCGGTTTTCCTTGATAATTTAATGGAAGATGATGTCTCGGCTGTTGTTTTGATCATGGCTTTCATGTAGTCCCATAATTTTTAAATTGTCTCTCCTGGATCTATTTTCCAGGTCAGTTGCTTTTCCAATGAGATATTTCACATTCTCTTCCATTTTTTCATTCTTTTGGTTTTGTTTTATGATTTCTTGGTTTCTCAGGAAGTCATTAGCCTCCATCTGTTCCATTCTAATCTTGAGAGAACTATTTTCTTCACTCACCTTTTGAACCTCTTTTTCCATTTGGCTAATTTTGCTTTTGAAAGCATTCTTCTCCTCATTGGCTTTTTGACCCGCTTTTGCCAATTGAGTGAGTCTATTTTTCAAGGTGTTATTTACTTCAACATTTTTTTGGGTCTCCTTTACCAAGGTATTGACCGTTTTTCATACTTTTCTTGCATCTCTCTCATTTCTCTTCCCCGTTTTTCCTCCCCCTGTCTAATCTGATTTTCAAAATCTTTTTTGAGCTTTTCCATGGCCTGAGCCCACCGGATATCCACCTCGGATGTCTGGGATAGAGAGACCCCGACCTCCACGTCTTTCCCTGACGGCAAGCATTGTACTTCCTTATCAGAAGTGATGGGAGGAAGGAACATCTCTTCCCCAAGAAAGTACTTCTCTGTGGTCTTATTTTGCTTCCTTTTTCTGGGCATTTTCCCAGCCAGTTTGATCTAGCACTTTCAGAAAGTTTTCCTTGATAATTTTTGGAAGATGTTGTCCAGACTCTTTTTTCCATCATGCCTTTCTGTTAGGCCAATAATTCCTAAATTTTCTCTCCTGGATCTCTTTTGCAGGTGAGTTGATTTTTTGCAATTAGATATTTTACATTTTCTTCTATCTTTTCATACTTTAGATTTTGTTTGACTAATTCTTGATATCTCATAGAGTCATCAGCTTCTACTTGTCCAATTCTAATTTTCATCAAATTGTTTTCTTCCGTTAACTTTCCTATTACCTTTTCCATCTGTCCTATTAATCCTTTCAAGGATTTATTTTCCCCAGTTAATTTTTCTACTTTCTCTTCCATTTGTCCAACTTTCCCAGTTAGGGTTTGTGCTTCCTTTTGTTTGTCTAATTTTCTCAGTTAGGTTTTGTGCTTCCTTTTCCACTTGTTCAATTTTCCTTTTTAAGAGCTGTTGTTCTTTTTAGTGAATTCTTTTTTAAAACTTTTAAAATTTTTGGCCAATTTTTTTTATATTTCCTTCTTCAGCTGTTCCAGGACAACTCTGTGAGCAGTTGGTAGTCCGTTCTGAAGTTTCAGATGAGAATGCGGTATGAGTATTGACCCCTTTGGTATTGGCCTTTTGGTTCTTATCTCCATAGAAAGATTCTATGATCTTTTCCTTCCTCCTTTGCTTCTTGCTCATGATGGTGAGGTTCCATGTGTTGTGTCCTCTGGTTCTATCAGCTAGACTCTAAAGAACTTGATGCTGAACTGACTGGTGTCAGAAAGCAAAAGCAGGTGAAATCTGTTTGTGCTTCCCTTGATTAGCCCTGGAGTTAAATTGTTAAGTGTGGGGGAGGGGTGGATCTCCTCAACTGAGCTAGAGCAAATGCAAGCTCAGTGCTTGATGATGCTGGCTGTCTTCCCATTTCCCCTGGAGCTCTTAGGCATATCTGGGTGCTAGTGTGATGCTCCACACCTCTGGAGCTCAGGCTATCTGGGACAGTTCTGTTCCTCAGCCACAGTAAGGGGTATATTCCTTTGCTATTTTCCTAGTCTCACATGCTATGAGACTGTTTGCACCTTCTGCTGATCTCTCTGATCCAGGATTTTTCTGGGAAAATATTTTACGGTTCTTCCAAGGTCAACAAGGGGTGGGGAAGAGAGCATTTACCAATCACTTCTCCATTTTAGCTGCTGGAAGTTCAAGTAGATGACTTACAGACATTTAATCTGAGGGCTGAAAGTCTCCCTGCAGCTGTTGGGTATATCTAGGCCTCTTTCCACAGCTTTTACTCAGAAGACTCTGCTTGACTCTTGCCCTGAGCTATTATTCCACCATGCTGTTACTTCCTCTAAATGCCCCCAGGTTTTCTGTTCAAGTGTGCCATGGCAGGGACGCTGTGCTGTGCACTTTATGCTTCTCCACCCTCATGGAATAGATTCTTCCCGCTGATCTTTCTGCCTGTTCTGGACTATGAAACTGTCATAATATGTCTTCTATTGGATTCTACACTTCCAAAATTTGGTCAGACTCTCTTCTTAGAAGTATCTGCTGGAGGAGGAGCCAAGATAGTGGAGTAGAAAGACTCACGTATGCTAGCTCTGAATCCACAGCCCATAAATTTCCTGTAAAAAGAACTCCCCACAAATTCTGGAGCAGTGGAACCTGCACAGAAACACACTGGAAGAGATTTCCATTACACAGAGCCCTGGAAACCTGTCCCTGGGGTCTGTCGCACTCCGGACAGCGGAGCTCAGCCCTGTGCTGCCCTGGCAGTGCAGCCCCAGAGGAGCGGATCCGAGCAGGCTTCAGGGACAGAATCTCTGGTGACCAGAAAGGTTGCTCCACCCACAGGCACTACAGGAGAGTGAAAGAGACTTCTGGGCTGGCCCCGAAGGGAGCGGGGTGTCTCTGTGATTCAGGCCCCCTGAGGAGGCAGGGCAGAGGCAGTGGTGGCCCAGGACTCCTGCAGCAGGCAAGGGCTCAGGGCCATTACCAAAGGTTCCCACATAAAACCCCTGAGGGAACTGAGCCTGGGAAGTGGCCCTGCTCCCACCCCAGCACCAGAACTTAAGCTCACATTGAATAGGTGCCGCTCCCGCCATGGAAAGTCCTAAGGCCGGGAAGCAGCATATGAATCTCAGGCCCCAAGCACTAGCTGGGCGGATCTAGGCAGGGGTGGACAGGAATCTCAGAAGTCAAGTAACTGGCTGGGAAAATGTGAAGAAAAGGGAAGAAAAATAAGACCATAGAAAGCTACTTTCTTGGGAGACAGATGTTCCTTCCTCCCTTCATTTCTGATAAGGAAGTACAATGCTTGCCAACAGGGAAAGACGTGGAGGTCGTGGCCTCTCTGTCCCAGACATCCCAGGTAGATGTCCAGTGGGCTCAGGCCATGGAAGAGCTCAAAAAGGATTTTAAAAAGCAAGTCAGAAAGGTGGAGGAAAAATTGGGAAGAGAAAGAGAGAGATGCAAGAAAAGTATTAAAAACGAGTCAATACCTTGGTAAAGGAGACCTAAAAAAATCCTGAAGAAAATAACACCTTGGAAAAATAGGCTCACTCAATTGGCAAAAGAGGTTCAAAAAGCCAATGAGGAGAAGAATGCTTTCAAAAGCAGAATTAGCCAAATGGAAAAAGAGGTTCAAAAGCTCACTGAAGAGAATAGTTCTCTCAAAATTAGAATGGGACAGATGGAGGCTAATGAATTTCTGAGAAACCAAGAAATCATAAAACAACACCAAAAGAATGAAAAAATGGAGGAGAATGTGAAATATCTCACTGGAAAAGCAACTGACCTGGAAAATAGATCCAGGAGAGACAATTTAAAAATTATGGGACTACCTGAAAGTCGTGATCAAAAAAAGAGCCTAGACATCATCTTTCATGAAATTATCAAAGAAAACCGCCCTGAGATTCTAGAACCAGAGGGCAAAATCAGTTTTGAAGGAATCCACTGATCACCACCTGAAAGAGATCCAAAAAGAGAAACTCCTAGGAACATTGTGGCCAAATTCCAGAATTCCCAGGTCAAGGAGAAAATCTTGCAGGGAACTAGAAAGAAAGAATTCCAGTATTGTGGAAATAAAATCAGGATAACACAAGATCTAGCAGCTTCCACATTAAGGGATCAAAGGGCATGGAATTGGATATTCCAGAAGTCAAAGGAACTAGGACTCAAACCAAGAATCACCTACCCAGCAAAACTGAGTATAAAACTTCAGGGGTAAATGTGGTCTTTCAATGAAACAGAGGACTTTCAAGCATTCTTGATGAAAAGACCAGAGCTGAAAAGAAAATTTGACTTTCAAACACAAGAATGAGAAGCATGAAAAAGTAAACAGTAAAGAGAAGTCATAAGGGGACTTACCAAAGGTGAACTGTTTACATTCCTACATGGAAAAACAATATTTGTAACTCTTAAAACTTTTCAGTATCTGAGTAGTTGGGACCACACACAGACTTACACACACACACGCACACACACACACACACACACATGTACACGTGTGCATGCAGACACACATACAGGCACACACAGAGACAGAGAGCACAGAGTGAACCGAATAGGATGGGACCATATCATAAAACAAATTAAGGTAAATGGTGAGAAAGAAATGTAGTGGGAAGTGAGGGGGTCAAATGGAATGTGGTAAATTCTCTCTCATTCAAGAGGCAAGCAGGAGACTTTTTAGTGGAGGGAAAAAGAGGAGAGCTGAGAAAAAAACATGGTTTACCCTCATCACATTCCACTAAAGGAGGGAGCAAAATGCACACTTATTTTGGTATGAAAACCTATCTTATAGTACAGGAAAGTGGGGGGAGAATGTGATAAGCAGGGAGGGAGGGATGATGGAAGGCAGGGCAATGGAAGGAGGGAACAATTTGAAGTCAACACTCTTGGGGAGGGACAGGATCAAAAGAGAATAGAAACAATGGGGGGCAGAATAGATTGGAGGGAAATACGGTTAGTCTTACACAACATAACTATTATCGAAGTCATTTTCAAAACTACACAGATATGGCCCATACTGAATTACCTGCCTTCCCAAAGGGAATGGGTGGGGAGGGAGGGATGGGGAGAAGTTGGAACTCAAAGTTTTAGGAAATACAGTTAATGGGATATAGAAAGTCATCTGGCCCTACAGGACAAAAGAGAAGATGGGGACAAGAGAACGGAGGCATGATAGAAGAGAGGGCAGATTGCTGATAGGGAAAATTAGAATGCTTGGTGTATTGGGGTGGGGGGAGGGAATAAGTGGGGAGAAAATTTGGAGCCCAAAATTTTGTGAAAATGAATGTAAAAAGTTAAATAAATAAATTTATATTAAAAAAATAAAATAAAATAGATTTCCACATCAAAAAAAGAAATAAACAAAAAAAAAGAAAGTGCTACATCCAAAGTGCAAAATAGTCATCAAAAGAATCCACTGTTCACCTCCCAAAAGGTACCCCAAACTAAAAATACCAAGAAATATTGTTGCCACATTACAGAACTATCAGTGAAGGAGAAAATGCTATAGGCAGCTAGAAAGAAACCATTTAAAGATGGAGGAGATACAGCATAGGACCTTGCAGTTTCTATGTTAAAAGGTCAAAGGAAATGGAATATATTTCTAAAGGTAAAGCATCTGGGAGCACACGCAAGGATCATTTACACAGCAATGTTCAGAGAAATAGGTCAGGCCAGGAGATGGACATCCAAGGAAATAAGGGATCCTTAGACCTTTCTGATAAAAAGAACAGAACTCAATACAAAATTCGATCTTCAAACACAGGTCTCAAGAGAGGCATAAAAGATAAACAAGGGAAAAGAAAAACTTGTTACTCAATTTGGGCAAACTTTTTATCTCCCTATAAGGGATAATCATACTTGTTATTCTTGAGAGTTGTAAATCTATTATGAAATATAGAAGGGATATACATAGAGGGAACGGGTATAAAACAAATGACATGATGATAAAAATGTGATTGATTTAAGCATGTGAAGGGATTGTAACTGGAGATGTGAATAGCAGGAAGCAGAAAATTGTAAAGTATATCACAGGAAGAAATACATAATTATATTACAGTAGAGAGAAAGAGGGGAGGGAGAGGAGCATTGCTTGAGAGGTACTCTCATCTGATTTGGATCAAGGAGGGAACAAGAATCTTAATTAAGTGTGTAACACTAACTAGGTGTATAGGTAGTAGGAGGGGAATGGGACAAAAAGGGGAGGGGAGTCTAAAAGGGATGGAAGAAGTCGTAAGGGTAAAGGAGAGTAAAAGGGAGGGGGACTGAAAGAAGGAAAGGAAGACTGTGGGAGGTGGTGGTAAAAAATTGAAACTTTACTTTGGAGGGGAAGGGAGAACTAAAAGTACAAATAGTAGAAAAGAGGATGGAGGGAAAGACACAGATAGTAATCATAACTGTGAATATGAATGGGATAAATTCTCCCATAAAACAGAGAAAGATAGAAGAATGGATTAAAAGTCACAATCCAACAATATGTTGTTTATAAGAACCACATTTAAAACAAGGGAATGCGCACTGGGTAAAGGGAAAAGGTTGGAAGAGAATATATTGTCCATCAGCTGATATAAGAAAAGCAGGAGTGCCAATCTTAATCTCAGACAAAGCGAAAGCAGAAATATATCTAATCAAAAGAGATAAGGAAGAAAACTACATCCTGCTAAAAGGCAGCATAGACAATGAAGCAATATCATTACTAAACATATATGTTCCAAATGGTATAAAATCCAATTTTTTAGAGAAGTTAAGGGAGTTACAGGAAGAAATAGATATCAAAACTGTACTGCTGGGGGACCTCAACCTCCCCTATCTGAACCAGATAAATCTAACCTCAAAATGAACAAGAGATTAAGGAGGTAAATAAAATTCTGGATAAGGTAGATATGATAAATCTCTGGAGAAAATTGAATGGGGATAGAAAGAAATATCCTTTTTCCTCAGGGTATGTGGCACATACGCAAACATGTTCTAGGGCATAAAAACCTCACAATCCACTGAAGAAAGGAGAGATAGTCAATGCATCCTTCTCAGATTACAATGCAATAAAATCATATGCAATAATAGGCCATGGAAAGATAGAAGAAAAATTAATTGGAAACTCAGTAATCTAATCCTAAAGAAGGAGTAGGTTAAACAACAAATCACAGGAACAATCAACAACTTCATTCAAGAGAATGACAATAATAAGACAACCTATCAAATCTTATGGGATACTGTAAAAGCAGTTCTTAGGGGATGTTTTATATCTTTGAATGTGTACACAAATAAAATATAGAAAGGGGAGATCAATAAATTGGAATGCAATTGATAAAGCTAGACAAAGAACAAATTGAAAATTTCCAAGTAAATACCAAATTTGAAATACTGAAAACCGAAGGAGAGATAAATAAAACTGAAATTAAGAAAGCTATTCAACTAACAAATAAAAGTAGAGTTGATTTTATGAAAAAACCATTAAAATTCATAATTCTTTGGTCAATTTGATTTAAAATAGAAAGACAAAAACCAAATTACCAATATCAAAAAGGAAAGGGGTGAACCAACCTCCAATGAGGAGGAAATTAAAAGAATAGTTAGGAATCGTTTTACCCAACTTTATGCCCATAAATTCAACAGTTTAAATGAGATAGATGATTATTTTAAAAATAGATACACAGGGAGACAGAGCCAGATGGCAGAGTAGAAAGACTCATGTATGCTAGCTCCGAAACCACAGCCCATAAATTTCCTGTAAAAAGGACTCCCCACAAATTCTGGAGCACTGCAAGCCACACAGAAACACAGTAGAAGAGATTTCCGTAGCAGAGAGCCATGGAAAGCCATCCCCAGGGGTCTGTCACTCACCAGACACGGAGCACACCCTGCACTGCCCTGGCCATGAGGACCGAGAGGAGCAGATAGAACAGGTTCCTGGCGGCCACGAAGGCACACAGGCACTCCAGCTCAGTGAGAGAGACTTCTGGGCTGGCCGAGAGGGGAGTGGGGTGTCTCCATGATTCGGGCACCCTTGGGAGGCAGTGGCAGAGGGAGTGGTGGCCTGGGACTCCCGGAGCAGACAGGGGCTCAGGGCCATTACCAAAGGTCCCTACATAAACCCCCTGAGGGAACTGAGCCTGGGAGGCAGCCCTGCCTCCACCTGAGCACCAGAACTTAAGCTCCCATTGACTAGCAGCCCCACCCACTGCTGAAAGCCCTGAGGCTGGGGAGCACCATTTGAATCTCAAACCCCAAGCACTAGCTGGGCAGATCTAGGCAGGGGTGGACAGGAATCTCAGAAGTCAAGTAACTGGCTGGGAAAATGTGAAGAAAAGGGAAGAAAAATAAGACCATAGAAAGCTACTTTTTGGGGGAAGAGATGTTTCTTCCTCCTTTCATTTCTGATCAGGAAGTACAATGCTTGCCATCAGGGAAAGACATGGAGGTTGGGGCCTCTATATGCCAGACATCCGAGATGGATGTCCGGTGGGCTCAGGTCATGAAAAAGCTCAAAAAGGATTTTGAAAATCAAGTTAGACAGGTGGAGGAAAAACTGGGAAGAGAAATGAGAGAGATGCAAGAAAAGCATGAAAAATGAGTCAATACCTTGGTAAAGGAGACCCAAAAAAATGCTGAAGAAAATAACACCTTGAAAAATAGGCTCACTCAATTGGCAAAAGAGGTTCAAAATGCCAATGAGGAGAGGAATGCTTTCAAAAGCAGAATTAGCCAAATGGAAAAAGAGGCTCAAAAGCTCACTGAAGAAAATAGTTCTCTCAAGATTAGAATGGAACAGATGGAGTCTAATGACTTTCTGAGAAACCAAGAAATCATAAAACAAAACCAAAAGAATGAAAAAATGGAATAGAATGTGAAATATCTCATTGGAAAAACAACTGACCTGGAAAATAGATCCAGGAGAGACAATTTAAAAATTATGGGACTACATGAAAGCCATGATCAAAAAAAGAGCCTAGACAACACCTTTCATGAAATTATCAAGGAAAACTGCCCTGAGATTCTAGAACCAGAGGGCAAAATCAGTTTTGAAGGAATCCACTGATCACCACCTGAAAGAGATCCAAAAAGAGAAACTCCTAGGAACATTGTGGCCAAATTCCAGAATTCCCAGGTCAAGGAGAAAATCTTGCAGGGAACTAGAAAGAAAGAATTCCAGTATTGTGGAAATAAAATCAGGATAACACAAGATCTAGCAGCTTCCACATTAAGGGATCAAAGGGCATGGAATTGGATATTCCAGAAGTCAAAGGAACTAGGACTCAAACCAAGAATCACCTACCCAGCAAAACTGAGTATAATACTTCAGGGGTAAATGTGGTCTTTCAATGAAACAGAGGACTTTCAAGGATTCTTGATGAAAAGACCAGAGCTGAAAAGAAAATTTGACTTTCAAACACAAGAATGAGAAGAAGCATGAAAAAGTAAACAGTAAAGAGAAGTCATAAGGGACTTACCAAAGGTGAACTGTTTACATTCCTACATGGAAAAACAATATTTGTAACTCTTAAAACTTTTCAGTATCTGAGTAGTTGGGACCACACACAGACTTACACACACACACACGCACACACACACACACATGTACACGTGTGCATGCAGACACACATACAGGCACACACAGAGACAGAGAGCACAGAGTGAACCGAATAGGATGGGACCATATCATAAAACAAATTAAGGTAAATGGTGAGAAAGAAATGTAGTGGGAAGTGAGAGGGTCAAATGGAATGTGGTAAATTCTCTCTCATTCAAGAGGCAAGCAGGAGACTTTTTAGTGGAGGGAAAAAAGAGGAGAGCTGAGAAAAAAACATGGTTTACCCTCATCACATTCCACTAAAGGAGGGAGCAAAATGCACACTTATTTTGGTATGAAAACCTATCTTATAGTACAGGAAAGTGGGGGAGAATGTGATAAGCAGGGAGGGAGGGATGATGGAAGGCAGGGCAATGGAAGGAGGGAACAATTTGAAGTCAACACTCTTGGGGAGGGACAGGATCAAAAGAGAATAGAAACAATGGGGGGCAGAATAGATTGGAGGGAAATACGGTTAGTCTTACACAACATAACTATTATCGAAGTCATTTTCAAAACTACACAGATATGGCCCATACTGAATTACCTGCCTTCCCAAAGGGAATGGGTGGGGAGGGAGGGATGGGGAGAAGTTGGAACTCAAAGTTTTAGGAAATACAGTTAATGGGATATAGAAAGTCATCTGGCCCTACAGGACAAAAGAGAAGATGGGGGACAAGAGAACGGAGGCATGATAGAAGAGAGGGCAGATTGCTGATAGGGAAAATTAGAATGCTTGGTGTATTGGGGTGGGGGGAGGGAATAAAGGGGGATAAATTTTGGAACCCAAAATTTTGTGAAAATGAATGTAAAAAGTTAAATAAATAAAAATAAAAATAAATAAAAATATATATGCATTGCCCAGATTAACAGCAGAGAAAGTTGGATACTTAAGCAATCGCATCTCAGAAATAGAAATTGAGCAAGCCATCAATAAACTCTCTAGGATAAAATCTCCAGGGCTAGATGGGTTTACAAGTTAATTCTATTGCACATTTAAAGAACAATTAATTCTAATACTATACAGACTATTTGGGAAAAGTGGGGAAGAAATTCTCTCAAAATCTTTTTATGATACTAATATGATTTCGATACCTAAATCAAGGAGAGACAAAACAGAGAATTAAAATTACAGACCAATTCATCTAATGAATATAGATGGTAAAATTTTAAATAAGATTTTGGCAAAAAGAATACAGTAACTTATCATTACAAAATAAAACACTTGTTCCTATTAAAAACTCTGGAGAATTTGGGAATAAGGGGCGTTTTCCATAAAATAATAAACAGTATCTATCTAAAACCCTCTGAAAGTATTATATGCAATGGAGATAAGCTAGATGCATTTCCAGTACGATCAAGGGTGAAACAAGGATGTCCATTATCATCATTGTTATTCAATATGGTGCTAGAAATGTTAGCTTTAGCAATAACAGAAGAAAAAGAAATTGAAGGAATTAGAACAGGAAAAGAAGAAACTAAGCTGTCACTCCTGTCAGATGATATAAGGATACACTTAGAGATTCCTAGAGAATCAAATAAAAAGTAGCTACTTGAAATATTAAACATGTTTAGCAAAATTGCAGGATATGAAATAAACCTACACAAATCATGCGCATTTCTATATATTACTTACAAAGTACAGCAGCAAGAGATAGAAAGGAAAAACTATTTAAAATAACTGTATAGAAAATAAAATATTTGGTTCTCTACTTTCCAGGACAAATGAAGGAAATATATGAACACAATTACAAACATTTTTTCAAGCAAATAAAGCCAAATTCAGATAATTGGAAACATATCAGTTGTTCATTGGGTTCGGTTAATCTAATAAAAATGGCAATTCTACCTAAATTAATTTACTTATTCTTTGTCAAACTATCAAAAATATTTTTGGAGCTTGAAAAAGTAATTTAAGTGTTCTTCTGAAAGATAAAAGGTTCAGAAAATCAAGGGAATTAATGTAATGTAAAATAATTCAAGAGAAGATAGCATAGCCATACCAGATCTAAAACTGTATTACAAAGCAGTAATCAATAGTATCTGGTACCAGCTAATAAATAAAGTGGTATCAGTGGAATACATTAAGTACACAATACCCAGTAGTTACTACAATAATCTACTGTTTGATAAATCCAAATACTTCAGCTTCTGGAATATGAATTCACTACTTAACAGAACTAGTGGGAAAACTGGAAAATGGTATGGCGGGCAGTAGACATAAACCATCATCTTGCATCATCTACCATGATGGTCAAAATGAGTACACAATTTAGACATAACATTTGAAACTACAAGCAAATTGGGAGAGCAAGATAGAGTGTACCTGTCAGATTTATATTGAAGGGAAAAATTTATGACCAAACAAGGGATAAGAAAAAATTATGAAGAACAAAATGGATAATTTTATTAAATTAAAAAGGTTTGCACAGGCAAAGTCAAAAG